>BSQZ01000001.1:12883999-13278999 GCA_033239005.1 Lamellibrachia satsuma | reverse complement strand
GGGATATTCGGCAAATTGGGCTGCGCATTCCTTCCATTGCAGATGATAACGGCGTCGAATATCGTTGTTTTCGCTTCTCCAGTTTTACAATCTCTTACGGCCACCGTCCATCGTCCAGTGGAATCGAAGTCGGCGGTCGGCTTCACCAAGGTCACTTCACGGCCGTACGTGATGTATTTCTCTAGGTCAAAGGTATCGGCGTACGAATGAAGATACGCCAACACGTTGCTGTGGGGATCAAAATATATTATGACATACAAGTGCAATGTTTACACTTTTTACCCTCAGTTTATGGCGTGTGCGTGCTTGTGTGTGTCTGCGCGCGCGCGCCCGCGCGCGTGTGTTCTAAACAAGGGAATAAAGAAAATTGGGAATTATGTTATTTTCTCTAGCAAAAAATGTAATGCATTTCAATGTCAGACACTCATTTTTAACTTAATTCGATGCAGATCCATCGTCGCTGGTCGGACGGGTAATTAATATCCTTAGTACATATGTACATCCATACAATGCGTGGGGAAAATTCCAGGGGTAGTGCAACAATACTACCACTGGCTCGTGAGGAGGTTTTGAGGAGGATTTTGCTTAAAAATAGTTAATGTTCTCTTGGTATCATCTTTATATAAACAAATTGATCACACCTTTGAGGAAGATATATTTTGAAGAGATGATGACAATGATTGTTCATGTGATGAGAATTATTAGTTTCATGCTGCTAAAATAATCCATTTAAAACAGAAACATCTACGAACAATTGAAGAATTTGCACAGTTTGGCATACTGAATACAAAACTCGGGATTCAAACTCATCAAGCCAGTGGCGGCGCTCGTCAACATCACATGTGCAATGTCAGCGAAGAGGGCAAGTACAACAGCACTGTCACTGCTCGAAGTTTGAACTGACATTTTCGATAAAACAAAACATGGCAACAGCGTTACCCCAGTTTCCAGCGTTTGACATTTCGGGGCCAGCAATCGGTCTACGGTGGGAGAAGTGGCTGTCACGTTTCAAACGGCTGCTGATTATCAGCAAAATAACGGAACCAGCCGACAAGAGAGCCTGGCTGTTACATTTTGTCGGCGAATCAGTCAATGACATCTTTGACACGATACCTGACAATGGCACGGATGCAGAGTTTGACAAAGCAGTAGACAAACTCAAAGACTATTTTAAGCCACAGGTAAACAGAGAATATGAAGTGTTCAAGTTTCATCAGTGTGAACAGAGGGCAGATGAGTCTATTGACAGTTATTGCACTAGACTGAGAGAACTAGCAGCATCGTGTTAGTTTCATGAAGTCAATAGAGAAATCAAGACACAGATCATTACCAAGGGCAATTCCCAGAAACTGAGAATACGAGCGTTGAGTGAGGAAATTACACTGGAGAAACTCCTCAGTGTGGGGAGATCATTTGAATTGTCTAAGCAACAAGCTGAAGAGATAGAAAGAGCAGTATCAAAGGAGACCTACAAGAAAGCAGATGGATATACCAAGAAAAGGTGAACAATGTTATAGATGTGGCGGGGAATTTCCATATCAAAACAGTTGCCCAGCTAAAGGAAAAACCTGTCACAAATGTGGAAAGATAGGCCATTTTGCAAAACTTTGCAAGTCAGCTAAACCACCACATAAGCCTAATGAGGTAAAACCACAACAAAGGCGAGGTGGAGACAAGCCACAATTCAAACAACAGGGGAAGGTGGTCCGACAGGTAGACCACACACAGCCAACCGGTGAAGAGGACCATTACATATGGTCACTGTACCAGAATGAGATGGAAGTAAACAATATCAACAAACCATTAGTGACTGTGACAACTGACAACTCACCTGTCAAAATACTCGCTGACACGGGGTCATCTATAAACCTGTTAGATGAAGAAACATTCAGAAGTCTGGTAAAATGTCCGACACTCACTAAGGAGCATAACCCAGTCATCCCATATGCAGGGAGATCAATGAACATTCGGGGAAAATTCAGTGCAGAGATCAGTGGAAACAATGCGACAGTTAGCAGCACAGTATATGTGACGAGTGAAGGGAAAGGCAATCTCCTAAGCTATGAAGCAGCTGTACTACTTGGATATGTCCCTGAAATATGTGAAGTAAACGAAGTGGGGGAATCAATACCTGAGAAAACAACCGATCGTTACTCAAAACTGTGTGAGGAGTACAGCGACATCTTTGAAGGCATTGGCAAACTGAAAGGTGTCCAAGTCAAGCTGCACATTGACGAGACGATTCAACCTGTGCAGAATCGGCATCGAAGAATTCCATACCACATCAGAGAGAAAGTTCAAGAAGAGCTAGAGAAGCTGCAACAACTCGACATCATAGAGGAAGTGGTAGATGTTCCAACACCATGGGTCAACCCAATAGTCGCTCACCCCAAACCGAAGAAACCAAATGAACTTCGCATATGCGTCGATATGCGTGAAGCCAATCGAGCAATCCGACGTGAACGTCACGTGACACCGACGGTTGATGACGTCATCTTTGAACTGAATGGGCCATCGTACTTCACAAAACTTGACCTGAACAAAGGGTACCATCAACTAGAACTGGCACCCGAATCAAGGTACATCACTACGTTCAGTGCAAACCAGAAACTGTGGAGATACAAACGACTGATGTTTGGCTTGAGCTCCGCAGCAGAAGTTTTCCAGAATGCCATCCAGATGACACTACGGGGCATCCCGAAAGCGTTCAACATAAGCGATGACATTCTGGTACATGGTCGCACACAAGCTGAACATGATGACAACCTCCGTCAAGTATTTGAACAGGTGAGAGCAACCAATCTCACACTCAACAAAGAAAAGTGTGTGTTCAACCAGAGACATTTGTCATTCTTTGGACATGTATGGAGCCCAGAAGGAGTGTCAGCGGATCCTCAGAAGCTGGAGGCCATCAGAAAAATTAAGACTCCGGAGAATGCAGAGGAAGTGAGATCGTTGCTAGGAATGGCTGGCTACGTCTCTCGCTCGATACCGAACTTTGCTACCATCACCGAACCTTTGAGGAAACTGACAAGATCGAAGGTTACCTGGGAGTGGGGAGAAGAACAGGGCGAATCCTTGAAGAAGCTCCATGATCTCCTACAGTCATAAAGAGTAATGGCATACTATGACCCCACGAAATACACTGAGCTGATAGTGGATGCATCTCCAGTAGGACTTGGTGCAATCCTAGCACAAAAAGAGTCGGAAGAAGAGGAAGGAGGCAGGATAGTTGCGTATGCCTCAAGAGCCCTGTCAGAAGTAGAACAGATATACAGCCAGACGGAGCGTGAAGCGCTAGCGGTAGCATGGGGAACCGAAAAATTCCATCTCTACATCTATGGAAAGTCTGTAGAGATCATCACAGATCACAATCCTCTTGAAGAGTTATTTAACAACCCGAGAAGTAAGCCGAATGCTAGGATTGAGCGTTGGCTAATGAGAATGCAAGACAAATATGACTACAAAGTGACATATCGACCTGGGAAGAATCCAGAAAACCCAGCAGACTACATGTCAAGATACATGGTAGAACGAACACGACCAAATGCCGAAGACAGTAGATCTTCGAAGGAGGCAGAACAGTATGTGAATTTCATCGAAAATCACGCAATACCAAAGGCAATGTCGGCAGAAGAGGTCAAGAAAGCAACTCTTGAAGATAACACACTAAAAAGGTGATTGAAAATCTGCAGAAGGGCCGCTGGAATGACCATCCTAGAAGTGTAGACACTGACACAATGAAGACTTTTAAGAAGCTTCGAAGTGAACTCTCAGTAACCAGAGGTGGACTTCTGTTGAAGGGAACGAAGATGGTTGTCCCGACAAAACTCCAGGAAAGAGTAGTAGAACTGGCGCATCAAGGTCACCAGGGGATGGTCAAGACAAAGCGTTTGATCCGAGAAAAGGTGTGGTTCCCGGGGATAGATGTACTAGTCGAGTAGAGGGTGAAGAGGTGTATGGCCTGTTAAGCCAGCACACATCTACCGGAATCATCGATGGAACCGTTGAAAATGTCAAAGTTACCGGAGGGACCATGGCAACATGTTGACATTGACTTCTGTGGTCCATTCCCGTCAGGAGACTATTTGTTAGTTGCGATAGACGAATACAGTCGTTTTCCAGAAGTGGAAATCACTAGGTCCACATCTGCGTATTCTACGATCCCGAAACTGGATAAGATATTCAGCACTCATGGCATACCGGAAGTGGTGAAATCGGACAATGGACCTCCATTCCAAAGCTCCGAATTCAAATCCTTTGCGGAGTACACAGGTTTCCAGCACAGGAAAATAACACCAGAATGGTCGCAAGCTAACATTGAAGTGGAGAGATTCATGCGAATACTCGAAAAGGCGATTCGTTGCGCAATACTTGAATGAAAAGTGTGGAAGCAGGAAATGTACCGATTTCTTCGCAGTTACCGAGCTACGCCACACAGCTCGACGGGAGTATCTCGAGCGACGGCGCTCTTTGACAGGAACATCAAGACAACCCTACCTGAAAACAAAGAGGCATCAAAGTCTGACAGAACCATGAGAGAAGCAGATGCGAGAGCAAAGTCTCGAATGAAGCAATATGCTGACAAAAGAGCGAAGGCGAAATCCTCGAATCTCCAACCAGGAGACATAGTCATGATGAAACAGAGGAGAACCAACAAATATTCTACTCCGTACCAACCCATGGCCTATGAGGTGGTGGCTAGACAAGGACCGATGATCACAGCTAGGAATGAACGACATGTCGTTACTCGAAACGTTTCAAGGTTCAAACCGGTGAACGTGAAGATGGAACCGCCGATGGAAAGTGACTCGATGGAGGACCATTCCGTGAACGATGATATCCCAACTGAAGAGAGTGAGGCGGAAGACACAGCTACTCCGAACACGGTGGAACGACCTAAGTACCCATTTAGGTCCACCAGGAACAGAAAACCTGCTTGGATGAAAGACTATGTTAATATACCTTAATCATTCACAGCTACAATAATGTTGTTTGATTAATGGTACCATGCTAGTATTTTGGGAGCATGTGCTAGTAACCTCTGCTTCCAAAATGAGGACTGCATTAGTTTGTGTATGAACACTAGTGATGCTATCAGTCAAGTAATTGTAAGAAATTAATTATGAGTTATGTGTATGAGACATTCGCAAGAACATTGAGAAGAGTCTGTGAATAAGAGACATTCAATGAAACATTGAGTTGAGACTGTGAATCAGAGATTTTCAACAGGACTTTAAGTTGAAATTGTTCACTTGTGTAATAATGTTACGTTTACAATTGTGTACATTTAAGGAGAATGATGGTATAACTAATCAGAACTTACGATCATTAATTTTAAAGAGAGGAGGGATGTAATGTCGTGACTGTTCACAGTAATAATATGCTATAATACATTATCCCTGTGTCTGGTTTTACAAGAGAAATAATGTATGCTCCCGAGACATCCGGGGAGTGAAGCACATGGTGTAAACTAATAGTGTTTGTTAGAATCAGTCCGTCTGTCTAAATGTATGCTTAGACACTAAAATACCATCTGCACATTTGCGTCAAGAGGCAGAAGAAATGTGCTCAAAATAATTGGCTAAGAGTACATTTGTGTTCTAATAGTGGGCCATATTGTCTGAAATCAACGCGCGCACGACGTCACTTTTTACGATTTTATATTTTTTTGTTTTATTTATGCAAAGTTATTGTCAACTAGCGTTAGTGATATACGTATAAGAATGCATACGGACATGAAATAATAGTTTCTTGTCCAATTTTACAAGATTCCAAGTTGTCTCCGAAAACGCCCCGAAGACGTTCGACTATACAAAAGCAAACTGAAAGAAAACGCGGACATATTTGCTCTGCTGTACCTGTGAAGCATGTAGTTGGGCAGATGTTTTGGCATGGGGAAGTCGCTGAAGGCCATCATTTCTTTACTGGTGTTGGTCGTCGTGGTCGCCGAGACACAGATGCGTCCATCTCGGCGGTCATCTCCCGCGTACACCCACACGCCGCCCGCCTCGGTCGTCCGCTCGAAGCAGGTCGGCCGCAGCCCCTCGTCCAGACAGCACTTAATGGAAGTCAGTCCGGCCGCACCCGCGCCCACTATCGCCACCGTGTTCACGTTGGACATGACGTTGGTGTCCGGTCGATCTGGTGGAGAGAAAACCGCTGTGTTTGACAAACCGTTACTAACTCCAAACTATTATATTATACTTGATTCTAGCCAAAGTTACCAGATCACAGACATCATTAGGTAGAAACCTACTAGGGCCTATGCAGTGCATCATATATTGCCATCAAAACCGTCCTATCAGAGCACGCAAGCTGCCTGGATACGCAATCTGCCTGGATCCGCATAACGGCGCGTCCGTCCGTACATATAGGCCTATGTATGTACTGCCGTAACGCTGGCACGTCTAAAATAGACGAAGATTCAGAGCGCAGCCCGTACGTAACAAACGATGACCGCAGCTGCAGGCACTGACCACTACGGGAGAAAGGGCTCCCGGCGAGCGTTCGACAGCTCGACTCGATTAACTCGCGATTACTCAACGCGCTCCTCGCGAACGTCGAGAATTTAACTAGATTGGTCCCTCTCACCGTGAATCAAGTACCTCGCCGTCTTGCTTAGCTGATTTTACGTCGCCTCCGTGAATTCGCCGAGAACAGAGTCTGACCATGTACCCGCACTGTGACTGTTACCGTCAGGTGGCACAACTCATCTGATTGATTCATGTTGGCGCAATATGTCCATTCAGTTGAGTTAGTTAATTTTTTTCAATTTGCTGGGAGCAGGCCCGTTCGTGTGAGATGCGCCCGAAATGAGGTTCCACTCCTCCCTGGCACCGGGGAGAAGGTCAAGATGGCTGTTATATCTCTCGTAGAACAAACTCGTGATCAGGGATCGCGTGGAACGTGAAACGTAGATGACCAAAATAGAAAGACGCACATGTTGACGAGTATTGACAATGTCTAGTCAAGACTTTTGACAACGTTATGGTAGCCTTTATTATTATTATTATTATTATATCAGAATTTATATAGCGCCCGAATCCAATTAAGATAAAATGCTCTCAGGCGCTTTACATGAAACTGCATAAATTAAATAAAACCATAAAATACATACTTTACATAAAACTGCATAAATTAAATAAAACTATAAAATATAGATTATTTTAAAAGTAGATAGTGTAAAGGAGCTGATTTAAACATAACAAATAAATAAACACAGATATTACACTTATAGTACACACACGAATAAAACATAACGAATAAGTCATTGGTATATACTATATAGCAATGTCATTAAAACGAGAGCGTGACTCAATCACGTCAGTCGTATGCCAGTTTAAAGAGATGTGTTTTTAAGTGTCTCTTGAAAGAGCTGAGAATGTTCAGTTGTTTAATGTTCCCAGGCAAGTCGTTCCACAGTATGCCCCCGGGGGGGGTACTCCCTATACTGAGGTATACATGTATATGCCGCGCAAATGCCCCTGTTTTTGGCCATTTTTCTCTCTGTGTCCGAAGAAAAAATGTAAATTTTCTATCTTTGTGCCCCAATTAAACCTGATAATTCTCTCTTTCATCGAAGAGGAAATTTCCCAATGAAAACGTTCCGCCCGGGCTTACCTTACACTTATAGATATTAGATAAACTGTTGAATAATTCTCTCTTGGTGACCATAAATTTCTTGATTTCTCTCTCTCTCTCTCTTTCCATGGGGCTTTGGCGGCACACCCCCACCTCTTTGTATGATTTAACAAGATTACCAACCCAAACAACAAGTTCCAGATGGCAAATGGACAAGGAATTAAGCCATTGGCTTATCGAGGGTCCAACAATTTTCTCATTTATGTGTAGCCCGCCCTTATCAAATATATGTCAATTCTATTTTTAAACATATTCACACTACTAGCATTAACACAATCATTTGTCAGTTTGTTCCATTCATTTATCACCCTTTGTATGTATGTTTCTCCATTGTCAAGCCGCTGTCCAAGATTTATCACGGATTGCACAGCATGTAATAGTCTGCCTCCGACTGTGAGGGACATGTCGTTCACCCGACGAATTCGGTGTTTGGACAAAAACACAATGAGTTCGCTTTTTTCTTGGTTCAGTTTTAGCATGTTTCTATTCATCCACCCGCCAACATCCGCTACACAGGTTATTATATGGACACAACTGTCAGATCAAAAAGTTAGATGAGACAAAACATGCTTAGTGTAGAATCCCGATAACGCAAACAAAATGGAGTGGTGACAGTGGGTAACAACGAGATCACGCCTCTGCTGCCAGACTCTCTTCTCGGCGAATTCACAAAGGCGAACGAGGGTCAGATATACGAGTTTAAGCGTTAACGATGATGACGCTTTAGCATTTGATTCTTCAGTCGGTGATAATACATTTATTATGACCTCATATTTACTTTATAGCACATGTTAAGATATTAGTTTTAATGAATAAATTAATAGAAAAGCGAATATTGGCAGATGATCATTAATGTCATTGATTAATAACCCACTTCTAACTTAATAATTTGGTTGCGTGTCTTTCAGGCTGAGCTCGAGTTAGACGTGGATGCACAATCTGGCATGAGAAACATAATTATCTGCATTCGCTCTGAGAGACAAGATGGTCCAGTCGTGCAAACGTTCTGTATACATTCAAGTTTGCATTCACTACTGTGGTCACTGCCCTGGAGTATTTGGAAGAAGATGGGGACGGCAGATCCGGACGCTACTTCTCTGTAAAAATGGTGACTTCATTATAACATTAGTTACCACTGAGCATGTCCCCCAAAGTCGGCTTCCTCTGACCATATTCCTACAGTCCAAAATGTGTAATCGCTGCCAAGGAGGCAACCACTGCAATCGTCCAGCTGCAGTGGGAGAGGGCCGAGCTAGGAGTATGGAATGCCTGATTTAACAGTGCAGTAGAACTAGCGGCAAGATTTGAGATTGAGGCTAGCAAGCCGTGCACTGATAGTAAACGAAGGCACTGTCCGCGAGAACGTGCCCGCTGATACAACAGACATTCCCTGCCGATATTGGACGAGGGCAATGCATCTGCCGTTCGTGTTTCATTGACTGCACGTATGTTAGTAGCTCAGAATCACTACCTGGCCCAGTATCTCACACCTCGACAACGGATGAATCAGACACTACAGGCATTATTCAGGTGTACGACGTGTTCCAAGACGACATGCCAGGTAAATATTCCTCGGCACCAGTAACCAATATGTAGACATCTCTTATTTCCCGAGTTAATACTAACTATTGCCTATGCTGTATGCATAGGCAATGAACATAAAAAACAGATGCACGATGTTAAGCGGGATTTGGGTGTTTCAGTACAACATTGCAAATATAAAATTTTTACATCTGCCAGGCTGGAAAACTTACAATGCAATTGTTTCCTAACTGTCTACTTCGTCTGTACATATGGTTTTGGGCAGAAACATGCATTTGACAGCATCATTGTATTCATCCACCAGAGACAGACAGCAAGCGCGTATAATGTTGGGGCGTCTTATCTCAGGGGCCCTGCCCCACCATGCCCTAAAACATTCGCTCGTGCGTGCATGTGTCACCCAATATATTACAGAGTAATGGGCGGTATTGTGAACTTCACGGTTTGCGATAATTATGTATTACTCGTACTGTTTAATGGAATGAGTGTTCTAATGTTGACACGAAGGGCATAAACATGGCAAGATTATGGAAGAAACGGGAGTTCAAAAAAATTATTGGGGGGGGAGCGGCACGAAAACAGCGACGATCTGGGCTGAAAGAAGAACATTTGTCGTTTTTCCAGGCCTGTCCCCGGGGCTTTGAAAAGGGGGATTCAAATCTAGTTGGTACCGCCTTGTCCCAAAACAGTAGGGGAACAACGTGCAAAACGGGCCCTTTAACCAAATTTTGTCAAAGGCTGACATTTTACATTAAAACACTTTTTCTCTACGGAGCCATATTCTCCAATTATCTCATTACGTGTCGTATGTCCGTATCCATGGCGCCTTGTTGGATAAATTACTATACTACCAGGGGCATAACTAGGTATAAATTCATGTGGAAGCACAAGGTTTCTGGGTGTACACTTTTTTAATGCAAACTGTAATAATTTGCAATATGTGCATTTTGAAGTAAAAATAAAACGAATGCCCCTCTGGCCATGAAGAAAAATTACCCACCTGCTCGACTCCCAGGCCTCTAACAGGTGCATGTAGACCTTCAGTATATCATATGTATAACAAAGGCTAGTTTTAATGTGTTAGGATTTTGCATTTTATTACGATTGTTTACATGATTCAACGACGCGTCTACTATGTAATAGCACAATTAATTATTTCAGCTTGTGAAGAATTATTGCAATACATGTACATCTACTACAAAATCATTAAATATCATTGGAAAACTTGTGCAATGATGGCCATATTTACTAAGAATCAACCATGATGATTGCATTAATAGACAAACGTAAACTCTAAGTTTGCAATGACAACAGCCATTTAATCATGAGCCGAGAAGACATGTAAGCAATGATAATGTTTCGGCAATAAGTGTATATGAGCGGATCATATCTACAGAAAGGGTTCAGTTATTATTATCTCCTTCAACCGAGCGGAATGTTAGCCCTAGCAGTATCACGACCTCTGTATACATGTTAGGGCACAGGTCAGGGTTGATTCACTGCATTGTGTCATCGAGTGTGTTTCTCAGCGATATTCACAATCTCTCATCTTGCCTTCCATTTTGTAGCTGACGCAGAACACAGCATGTCATCTTGGAACACCTCGTACAGATGGATAATGCATGTAGTGTCTGATCCATCCGCTGTCGTGGTGTGAGGTGCTAGACCACGTAGTTCTTCTGAGCTGCTGACATACGTGCAGCGAATGATGCAAGAATGCTAAATAGAGACAATTTTCTAGCCAGGGCCCAGGTACCGCAGGCCGCGAAGTCCCCAAGACAGGGACAGTGAATTTCAAGAGCATTTGGAGACCTCAAAAGTCACAGTCGTACAACATGTGCTTACGCTGCTTTCCAACAGAAAATCTCATTGGTTGATGCTCAGTTGTTGACCAATCACTGACCGTGAATTTCTATACCTTTGTCGTGATACCGTGATGTTTAATGCACAACCGTGAGTCTCACGGCTCATGGACGATAGTTAACAGTTATGACCTTACGGAGACTCACCTTCAATATTCCTTCTGTTTCAATTGAGGTCCAATTGGTTCTGATTAAGACAAAGTAAAACATCCGGCGAGTGTAACTGTTTTGAAATCATTTCATAAATATTATGAATGACGCCACACTAGCGCAGTCACAATGGGCGTATTCTACTTATCTCTCCGGGTTCAACGATATATCAAAATGTCATTCGTTTTGTCCAGGAAATTTCGAAATTGTCAACTTTGACCTCTCCGCGTCAAATAGAATAGCACGGACAGCTTCTCCGGATTCACCACTGGTCCGCATGCGTAACTTTTTTCCTATCAACGTTTCGGGCAATTAACAGAAATGGGCGGAGATTTTACAAAGATGACTGTGACGGATCATCACGTGATGTGCTTTCCGCCGACTGTGACGCGTCATCACGTGGCGCGCATTCCCTTCGAAGATAGCGGGTTGTTGTGTTGCAATCATAAATTTAAAAAACAACCGCAATAAAGCATGTCTTGTCTTAACTGAGAAGGCTCTATATGTCGTATACTGTTCATTGACTCTTCCATACATGACTTATTTTGCAGAAATTTGTGGAAACATATATAGACCCAATGTGCTACATGTTTTCTAGAATTGTATGTAGAGGCAAGCATTTGGATCATACAAATCCCATGTTCTACAAGATGGATGCTCTGAAGTCGTTTGATTTAATTAATCTAAAGACTGCAGTAGTAATGTACAAGGCATATAATAACATTTTATCTGTTAACCTGCAGAAATTATTTGTACATTTTGTAGCAATTCGCAAGACCAGACATGTAAATATGTAAAAAGAAGAAGGTACATTCGAACTGAAATTAAATCAATGTGTTTATCTAATTATTGGGTTAAACTATGGAATTCTCTTGAATGTGAACTTAAAAGTTGTCGTAATATACAGGTTTTCAAGGCACTTTATAAAGAAAATTGTATTCTTAATTATATTTTAAATTAACCGATACTATTCATTAGGTGAACCGTTGTACTATGTGTTATAATTATACATACCAGTAAATACAAGTTTTAAGGGTAGCTAACATAAGCTTCAGATAAGCCCAACTTTGCTTGTCTTCACTATACCTATCACTTAGTTACATTTGTGTGTAAATATGGTTACTTCAGATTAATTCAGCATACTTATTAGTTATAGTTTTTGATTAACTACATTAGTCAGTAATTAGTTGCATACATAGTGTGTTACAATAGGCGTCATTTATCACTGTGAGTTGTTGAAAGGGCAATGCAGTCATACGTTGTATTACGTCAGCATTCTCCCTTTTCAAAATTAGTGTATATCATTGTAAAGATGTGACAATGTTGGAAATAAAATTAATTTGTAATTGTAAATTGTTTCTATCACGAGTGTGTAGTGCTGATGAATGTCATAATGTGTAACTTTATTAACTGATTTGTAATAAAAGTCTAGTTGCATTCATTGAACTGTTCTTATGTGTGAATCATAATGTTATTTGCAACAATTTATAGTCAGTCATCGCACACATGACACATGTCACTGGTGCGTGCATATATAAAATTACATAATTGCACATTAAACACACACACACACACACACACACACACACACACACACACACACACACACACACACACACACACACACACACACACACACACACACACACACACACACACACACACACACACACACACACACACACACACACACACACACACACGCGCACACACACACACACACACACACACACACACTCAGCAGCGGATCCAGGGGGGGTCTTAGGCGTCTTAGACCCCCCTGTGTCTGTGGCAAATATTACGGTAAAAGAACACGAAGGGGAGATCGAGATTAGTCCGCCCCTGGGGCAAGTCCGCCAACCTGCTTTTATTCCGCGCCGTTGCAGAATTAAGTCACACGATTAAGTCACATGATCATCAAACTACATGCAGCGCAACTTTCGAAATGACCACTAAGTCTTGGTGGTCCCCGAAATTTTTTTTCTTTAAAATCTTCTTATCAGGCACTTAATATTAATGCCTATTTTATTTTAGAAAAAACGTGCTTGCTATAATAGCGACTTGTAGTTATTTTACCAACTACGGTTGAAAGCACTTGTTGTAAGTCGCTCTGAATAAGAGCGTCTGTTAAATGACTAAATTGTGATCTAAGCCATTGTTACTGGAGTAATGTGCTTACAGACATAGTTCTCTGTAATTCTGAGAAGTAAAATGCCAAGGTAAAATGTGCCTGAATGACAATAGAGTGAGCTGAATGAATCAGCTAAACTACCAACATAATGATGTCGAATCCTGCAAAAAACCAAAAACCGAAAACTGTCGAGTTCTTGTTGCGAGATCGATCAAGTTCTCCGAAAACTGTTGAGTTCTGCGAAAACCGTCGAGTTTTAGCACGCACACGCAGCAACAGATGCAACTGCGGAAGGGTAATTACATCGGTACAACGATAAAATGTGAGACCCCCAAGCTTACATTTTTCTTTCTTATGGGATATCCCTCATGCCTTATGGCAGGAGCCCCAGACCCCCTTCATTTCGAACACTGATGCAACTGGAAACTGACGTCCACGAATTGCTGGCTGGAAAGTTGTGAACTAGAATACTAATTTTTGTGGCTGAAAGTAATTTGTTTTATTTTGTTTAGATCAAATTTTAGTATTTATAAGTGGCATTGGCTAGACATTTAGAGTGCTCAGTAAGGCGCTTATGTCAGAGATATTGTTTGGATTTTGCGTTGTTGCTCTATCCAGTGTCAGTGGTATTTAGTTGCCGCCTACCAAATATGTTTCTGTGTTGGGGAACGTCCGCCTGTGTGTTTCGGGGCAAGGATGCTCAGGATCACTTGTGAACATAAACACACTAACATGCACTCTAATAAAGACTTCCAACTGTCCAGTTTAGTGTTGTTTTCTAGTAAAAAAAGTGACGAAACCAGATTTTATTTCACAATTTTCTAGCCGATGCAGTGCCAAACGTTGCTTTTTGTTTGCCTAGTTTATTTCATAGATACAACATAATTTGTGAGGATTTTAAGTTTCTAACAAATGTGTGTCACAAACATGACGTTTTTTAACATAAAAATAAAATAAAGCTGACATGTTCCTGTGTATTTGCTGCTTAAAGTTCCATGTGGGGCGAACTTGCCCAGGACCCTGGGCGGACTTGCCCCGACATGAGGCAAGTCTGCCCATGCTTGGATAGCTCTACTAAGAGTTAGATTTGGATATTGGCTTGTAACAGTTTTGGCATTTTTTATAGCACAACTGTGGACAAGATATTTTCGTTCAATATAAGGCCGAAACTGATCCTAACGTAAACGTAAAGACTGAAGTATTAGCCGCCAGCTAACATTAACCCTTACGTAAGTAAAAGGACACATGTGTCGCCCCCCCCTCCCCGGTTCGTAAGTAGATGACATATGACTACGACTGACTGAGACCCCCCCTGCAAACAAGCCTAGATCCGCCCCTGGTCACACACGCTCGCTCGCACCCACACACACCCATACCCACCCACACACCCACCAACCCATGCACACACCCCATTTTTATTGTAAACTTCTGACGAACATACAAACACGAATTCTTGTATATACGACTAGCTATGCATGTAACATATCATTAGTACAATTATGTAGCGAACACACGAACACACGTGCAACGTAGCCGACGGTTATTATTTATAGTTCTAGCCCATAATATTATTCTGTTTAGGTCATTCGCGCTGTCGCTCAACCCAGCATCATCGAGTAATATCTGCCCATTTATGTTAATAGCCCGGAACGTTGATAGGAAAAAAAATTACGCGGTCCCGCTTGTCGCAGGCGGAGAGATAGCGTCACGTGATCGGAAAACATGGCCGAATACAATCAGGGGTGAGTGAACATTTTTACAAATGTAAATACAAATAAATACTTGTGTGACTGTTATTGAAATTTGGCCTTGCAATGAGTATCATGTAACAAGTGCAATACACATAATGACGTATAAATATTAACATGTAACATGCCACGAAATAAAATAATGTGCTAAATTGTATTATCGCCCGCACAGAATCGCATGTATAGCAGTTTTTCGAAGCAACGCCACACTTGTTATCGTGCCTACGTACGACTCCATACCACAAACAAAAATGCATACCATAAACAGACCGTACCAGCACATTAATTGTGTGATTTAGGTGTACTTGTGACAGCACACATTGTGGAAAGTAGTTAATGTAAGTAATGTTTTTGTGCACAGTAGCAAAAAAATTCAAAATTGTTTTATAATCATTTAAACACTTCTGTCTGATAAAGTATGTTATGTGGTTTATCATCCTTTTTGAATTTTTTCAATATCTTTATTATTTGCGAAGTTATTCCACTTTTTGGCTTCCAAAAAAGGGTCTATTTTGTCTTATGGAATTGAGTCCATTTCTTGTGACCGGTCTGTTTGATGGCTGCGCTGCCACTGAATGCAGGGGAACATGGCATAATGTGTACTAAAGAAGATATTGAGGTGGAATAAAAAGTTAGAGACCCTAAAATGTTGACCTAATAATATGTGACCTTGACATGACCTTGCATTGACCTACTTATTTGACCTTGACATACAATGACCTATTTATGTTGAAAAACGACCTAATTAAGTAATTGTATATGACTTGTGGGATCAGCTAGGGTTTTAAGGGAGAATTTATGTACACATTGACCTTAATACCCATTATTGACCAAGTTTATCACAACTTGACCTTTGACCTATTTACGGGTCTTAATGGCTTATTTATTTTTTATTAAGTATGGATTAGGATGCTATTAAGTCAATAGAGGCTGTAATTGTTGACCATAATATTTACCCTAGTGACCTGATTATTTTACCTCCATTGACCTTTGACCGATTTATGTTGATAAATTAACTATTTCAGCCATAAATAATTGTGCATGGCATTGGTCTTTGTAAATTTACTTGGACATGTTAAGAAATGATGTACATAATTTACATTACTACAGTATGATGTTTTGATGACATAATTTATTGTAATGTGACATTTGCATAATTACAGGTATTAATGGCCTAACTATGTATAATTAAGTGACACGTGAAGCTGGAAAATTCATACAATCTGTAGTGTTTACTGTATAATTATAAAAAAAACCACTGTCATTTCATAAAATAACACAATTTATTATACATTGAGAGAAGCTTTGAAATGTTCTGCATGCATAATGCAACAATATTTATAGTTAACTGTGTCAAAACTGGTTCACATACACTACAGGTTCTGCACATCGATGTCATTGTTTAATGAAATAATGTCCTGCACTTCAACATGAAGTGATGTTTATATATTGTTCACAGTAGCTGATGAAGAGACATGGAAAAGGACAACACACAAAGCAATGTAGCAGTACAAGAACTAGTCGACTTCACTACGCTTTTAAATGGAACTATGCGGAAGACCACATAGTACACTGAAGGCTCAGCACAACAATATTCACAGTTTAATGTTTCTTAACTCCGTGCCAGTGTATGTGTCAGTGTTCACAGAGCAGTTCAGAAATGTTCATATTTCAAAGTCTCATAATTTAGTGTCATGCTTTTCAAGTAATGTTTATAATATTCACATGATACTGTCGAATAAGTGTACACATATTCAGAGATCACTGTTTCATAAATCTGTGCATGTGTAATGTGTGAATGTTACCTGGACACTGTGGACTCGGTGTACATATTCAACATTTTCATATTGTCTTTGTCAGCCTTGTCTGTCTTCTGGCGTGTGTTATCCTTTTATTCTTCACATGTATTGTGGAATTCTAGAACATGAAATAAAGAATATATATATATATATATATATATATATATATATATATATATATATATATATATATATATATATATATATATATATATATATATATATATATACACACACACACGCACACACATTATACGCACGCACGTTGTGCATTAAAAGTACGTGTAGAAATAATAAAAAAGTATATATAAAAAAGTTCAAACAATTGCTTAACAAAACTCTCATTTACTTCATTTATTTCTGTATCAAACATGATATAATGGAAGGACACAAAGAATAACAGATGTTTGATTGATTGTTTGCATGCAAAATTGTCAGCACAATTATAAAAGCGCAGATGGCGTGGATTTAAATACTGAAATATCACGACGTCAGACCCACTCAAAATTGCGCCTTGCTAACGCACAAACCGGAAGTTACGAATACAACTTTTAAATTGTAAAAATATAACATTTTAACATGAGCTATCTTAAATGATTATTGATATCACACAACATTGATATATCTATAATTACTTGTTCCCACTAAATCTAACAGCAGTTGGTTACAAACACTTCGATTGCGCAAAATGACTTGACCTAAATTACTAGAACTGAGCGTTACAGCCTACGTTCCCAGTCTGAGCGCTAACAGTTGAAAATCTACTAAAAACTAACTTAATTTGCTAATGCTGAACAAGCATAAACTTGAATTACTTGCTCACAATAAGCCTATAATAATATTAAGGTTGTTACTACAAAGTATTTAATAATTTGCATGACGTGCGCCCATCTCGCACCGGCACCGCTCCCCCAGGAACCAGCGGCCGCGCCGCGATTAAACTCGACGCAAACGCACTTTTGAACGATAAACAGCGCGCGCATAGCTAATTTCCGAACGACGCTGTACTCGTCCGAACAAACCCACAATCGTAACACACACATCATTATAAAGCTGAAATACTTACGATTTTATTTATTGACATGCTAAAGTTGTTCGATGAATATTTATCCTTAAAGGGGAACTGAAGCAATTTTGTGTTATGCCGTATATTTAAATATATATTATCTAACTATGCATTAATGGTGACGGATACCTGCTAATTTATGAGATAAACTGAAAAACTGATTTTGTTCGACACAAAAATCGACAAAATGCATCACTGCGTATCGCCATCTTGTTGTCGAAACGAGTGGTTTGAGTCGCGTATATCTAATCAATGTAAATTTTCGATTTTTTGCGATTTATTTCGTAAATAGGCATTCTGGAGCGAAAAAAAAGATATGGGTCTCTGTTATATATACAAGTGTTTACACACGTCAACAAAATAGCGTTTTTGTTCGTTCCAAATAAAAAAAGTTAAAGAAATTACAACAAAACACGCAACAAATCGTGGAAAACGCCACACTTCTCGAACACACGAGACGCTAACCAACGAGAATATGCGATAACGGAATACCGGAACTATTTTTTACTTGTTGACAAGATGGATGCATCGCTTGTGACAGTTTTACAGATCTGCTACTAGCGATTAGTGGTTTACTGGACTTCTGTAATAGTTGTCTATCTTTGGAGAAATGGAAACCACAGACGAAGAGTCTGGTTCGTCAGGCCACACTGAAACAACGGTTGACAGTCGTAAAGTGTCACCGAGTGTGCGAGTCACGCTCCAGACTCCAGGTCGGCTTCGCCTTTGTTGACGTTGGATTCGGGAAAAATTACAACAGCGCTTTGACTGTCAACGACTCCTGACTAGGTAATGTGATGTGGTGAACCTGTGGAAATTGCGTCCCGATGTCTGCGCACGTTTACGTTGAGTCATCATGCTGCGCCGAGGAAGCTACCATGCCTAGGGCTAGGCTATGGCTATGCAGCACCGTGTGCCCGACCGCGTTGGTGCTTGCATCACCGTACGAAGGCGAAGACGATGATTTTGCTAGATATTGGTCTGCTGTCATTGCATGATTTGCGTGCCGACTCATTGATTCGCCCTATAGCTAGCAGGTCAGTAATTCAATTGTTATCGAATCATTGCCATTTTAATAATCATATTTTGTCTGCATATTTCTTTTACGTAGCCCGAGGGCGAGGTCCGAACTGCTATCGCAATGCAAGCAGGCTTTTATCTTTATTTTGTATCTAATCTAATGAAGTGAACCGTGACTGTATTTTAATATTGTTTTTGATTTTGTGTTGAATAACATTGATGACAATAATAACATGAGGGTTTATTTAATTCATTATGTGAATATATATATATATATATATATATATATATATATATATATATATATATATATATATATATATATATATATATATTCTTAAATGTTACTGTAATCGTTATTGTAATAATGATTGTAACCATGACTACATTAGTAATTGTTATTGCAATAATTACTGTAATCATGATTACATTAATATTCGTACTTGTAATCACCCCTCTCTGTAGCACACCACAACACCTTGTTGTTTGGTGCAATGTAATCATTTAAATAACAATAATTAACTACTGACAGTATGTAATGTTCACAGTTTTGCAACTATTATGGTAATTATGGAATTAGTGCTATCAACTAACCCTGACAAATTAAATTTCAGGCTCAGGAAAGGCAAGACAAGTAATCCCATCCTGCGATGTGGGAAGGATCTGTGATGTCTATTCTGAACCGAATTGAATTGATGGAAAGTTTAGCTATGGAGATTGACCTGACATAGGTGAGTGTACTGATAGTCTGATATAGACAAATTGTGAGTCACCCACAGTATGCAGCAGGTCGAAAAACAACCTGGAAAACTACAAAAATTCCCACTAAAATATTAATAACTGAATGATGTGAATGCCTTCTTATCCATATCCCACTTCTGTCAACAAAAATGTTACCTGCAGAATCTTGCATGTCACTACACACAATTTCATTTATATTGAGACCAACAGAAAATATATCAACAGTTTATTCACCAAGACTAAACATTGACTAAAAACAGTGACTTCTACAATCTGGAACATGGATATCACAGTTACACACATCATTATTATGCCACAACATAACAAATATACTGGTAGTTTAGCTTAGGAAATAATTAATCTTTATAAAGCCAAGGCATTTTAACTGTTTCACCATCATCATCTGTACCAATGGCAATAGACTACTTGTTTTGATTGGACAGTAAATGTACACCAATCATGTGTAACAATATTACTTGTTCTGACTGACAGTAAATGTACACCAATCATGCATACCAATACACTACTTGTTCCTACCAAAAGTAAATGTACACCAATGATCTCATTCTGGAATCTGCACCATTTCACTACTTCTTCTGACAGTAAATGTACACCAATCATGTGTATCTAATATACTACTTGTTCTGACTGAATCTACTACTTGTTCCTACCGACAGCAAATGTAAACCAAGCGTCTCATTCTCTATCAAATACACTACTTGTACTGACAGTAAATGTACACCAATCATATGTATCAATACACTACTTGTTCTGACTGATAGTACTTGCACACCAACCATCTGTTCCAATACACTACTGGCACTAAATATACACCAATACACTACTTATTCTGACTGATAGTACATGTACACCTAAAATATTCAATTCACCTTTCACTCATCCAGGGGTAGAAATCAGCACACTTTCCTCTGACAGACACCCCAGTATCCGAAAGACCTTGGCTGATAGATCAGACATGAGTACAACCTGTGTCACAGTTTATGGCTGTTTGGTGCGTGGCAGGTGCAGAAAAGTGACATAAGTTTTTCTCACGAATGACAAACTTCTTCTCTTTCTCATAGGTGTCGGAGCTGCTTGAGTCACAATCGGTTATGTCGCTGTTATCGCATAGTGTGCATCATCTGCACCAATGTCTTTATTCTCACTGAATCTGATGGAAGCTTCACATAGGAAAGAAATAAGGCTAACTATCAACTATCAACGTTCATTGGTGCAATAATGTCATCCGTGACAACAGCAGCATTCGCGAAGTGTCGAACTTTAAATATCGTTACCGGATCGATTTGCATTTCAGCATCAGCTGTATGTGGTGCCACAGCAGTAGTAGCAGTGATGGCACTAAAGGTGACATCCGTAATGTAAAGATTGACGGCATCATCCGTAGCGCTGGATGCTTCAAAACTAGTACCTGTACTTATACGAACCAATGGTGAATCCTTCATCTGAAAAGATTACACATACAGTGAATTTTACAAAATTCATCTTTCCCTATGGAGCCATGTTAATTCAACCAATGGGTCTTTCACTGATCTCTTAATGTTTTTAATGAACCTGTTTGGTCAGTTTGATGAATGCCACTGATAACATAACCAAACGCATGTAAGCAAAATTGTAGCATCCTAGCTCCAAAGTGCATTATATTATCTAATCAACATTGCACTGTTTTCAATGGGCCAGGGAGGTCAAAATTCTATAAGGGGTCCAAATTCCATAACAAAATATGGACCCATAGGTTCACTTTCTATGGGGTTCCTTATTTTATATCTGACACTCGATTTAGATAACATAATGCATGAATATTGTTATTGGACCAAATGCAGATCTATGTTTGTGACATCTTTATCTTATAAATGCTGCACGCACACACACATACCTGCCCACATGTATATATATATATATATATATATATATATATATATATATATATATATATATATATATATATATATATATATATATATATATATATATATATATATATATATTAAATATATAATTATTAGGTATTATACTGAAAGCACCTGCTAGATAGTATGGTGCATGGACAAAAGCCCCTCCCAACAAAAGCCCCACAGACAAGCTTGTTTCAATTCAGTTATACTGTTCATGACTGTTGCTGTAGTACACAGAGACAAGATATTGTCATGAATATACTTCAGGCATGTGGTCAATTCCATTCCGGAATTGGAGCTGACCCTCAATTCCAGTTCCGGAATTGGAATTGACTTCAAATTTTTTTTTATTGGAATTTTTTTCCAAAATTTATTTTTTGGGAATTGGAATTGATTTTGTTGGAATTATTGACTTGATACTGTTAATATTTACCCTTATATTTACTTATATTACTTTTAAAATCATATTTGTCTGCTATTAGCATGTCACCCTGAATCTGGTAACAGCCAGGAAGTTGTCAACATTACAGCATAGACACTGTCTACTCTGGTATTGAAACATTGTGACCAAGAACAATATAATCAAGCATTTGCATCAAAAAGAAATACTAAGTTACTGTAACAGACAGCAAAACCAAAAGCAGGTCATTCAGGCCTCATTTTCTTTCTCAGTGTACAAGGTTTATTTACAGAGATAGCCAATTAAGGGCACCTGGCTGCACATTCCCTTTGTGTGAGACAGGAAGCCTGCCCCACTTGAATGCAGCCACTTGTTTATCCAAACCTAATGTTCAGCCCACAAGTTTCCCATACTAAACATGTCACTGGTCATCTGTACAATGCTGTTACATGTGGCTGTAGGGTTTGCCCTTTGTAGTAATTAAAAATGTCCCCATGGAGAATACATGTTGGAGATTAGGATGTTGAAGACTCAAACTTTCCAGTAAATTTGATGAAATATCAATGATACCACGACTGATAGCGATATAAATCTGACTCCTAGTATATTTGCTCCCCCCCCCCGGACATCTGCCCCTTTTTTCTATGATAGTTGACAAGTGAAAATCAGTTTGCAGTTTTATCATTATTACTACAATAACATAACATTCAATGACAAGTCGAAGTCACTTTAGCCTAATGCAATGGCCTATCCCCAGGAGTGTGTATGAGATGATCTTGTCACCATTTGTCTTCCAGGTATCATTGATAGTCAGATCAGTGGTGGAAGATGGGTTCTTGGGGTGATGCTTCCACAAACAGTGGTGGACAGTAACGAGTCAGAGATCAGCTGGTTTGGAGTGCCCCTGGTATTAGCTGCCTTAGTTTTCAGGTCCTCACCGACCTTGGCAGCTTCTATCTGTGCCGTGTCACCATCATGGTTGCAGGCAGTCTTGTTGATCACATTCTGGATCTGGAGAACAGATCAGTGACCACAGCACCCTTGCATGATCAGGATCGACGCTGGCTTCACTTCCATTGAAGAGTAATCTTGTTGGTCCCCCTTCTTGGTGTAGGAATGACACCCAAAACATAACTTATGACCTCCTCAGATGCTAGTAGTAATTTCCATGGTGAAGTTATAAGTGAATTATGACAACTCTGGCTTGTGCATCCAGTTTTATAGGAAAATGGAGTCACTCCAACTCTCCATGGTAAATGCAATTCAAAAGAAACCTTGTTGAGATGGCTTCTTTCAAATATCCTCAATTGTCCTAACATGTCCAGGTCCTAATGTCACTGGTTTCTTCCACAATTGCAATAAAGATAATCCTTTGATTACAGGATCATCTCCAACTACATAAAGTAATTTACTTGGCTGATCTGGCACAAAGAACATTAATTGCAATTAGGGTAATATATATCTTGAATTCATGTTCAGAAATAAAAAAATAAGAAAAAAAAACATTTCTTAAAAAACTTACAAATAATCCAGAAGCTACGGACAGGGGGCAAATGTCCAGATTTTGAATAAGGCAAGGGGCTAATGTCTGGGGGGCAAGTGACAAAGGGGCAAATGTCCGGGAGGGGGGCAAATGACCTGGACCCAATATAAACAGGGGAAACTGTTCAAAACTCAGATTAATGACCCAACTGTCCAGGGCTGTCCAAAATGTCTGGTTTTGTTAGCAAAAATCCAGGAGAGGTGTCACAGCAGAAAGTACATATGAAATGGCTGGATGCCATTTTAAAGTTTTTTATGGCAAACCTGATATATATGAACTTCCGGTTATTACATGTGGCGTTCAATCTGATCAATAAAGCAAATTAATTTTATATAATTTTGCCTTATTGTCAAGTCACAAGAATTCAGACAGAAATTGTAAAGTGTCATTATAGAAAGCAGACATGTATTCTGACAGTGTTCAACTGGGTAGATGACGATGTCTTAGTTAGTTTCCTTTCCAGCTAGACATTGCATGGGTGAAATGCATTTTACTTAAATATTTAAATACTTTTAAAAAGTTTTTGTAACTGCATTTGCACTTAATCACAATGAAAGTATTTGTATATTTAAATATTTCCATAAAGAATTTGAAATGTAAACAGCAACAGTAGGCTTCTGTTGCACTATAGTCTACACTGTCTTTTGGTCGTGTTTCTCCCATGCATCTACCCCCCAGGCTTAGCCTTATGCTTGCCGCTTGCTCTCTAGGCAAAAAATATTATCACTGTAATTTTTTTATTATTATCAAAACAGCTGGTTTTTGAGTTCCTCACAATATAATTTGTAACTAATAAATTTGAAACTAATGTATTATTTTTTGTGTCAAGATTTTAATTGTATTTTTACAAGAATAATGTATTTATCCTTTCTGTATTATTTAACTTCTCTGTAATTATTATAGGATAATATTGATAATTATATTCGATTCACATTTTATTCACATTTATACATACGAAAAAAAATAGTATTCATATTATTTGCACTATATGTATTTTTGCTAGTATTATTATTATTATTTGTCAGTATTATTAGCACTGTTATATTTGTAGGCAAAGTTAGCAACTCCACATCTATTTGTATATGTACTCTAGTCAAACAGCAGTAATAATGATTACTGCACCATACGTAGTCATAGGGAGGCTTGTACGATAGCGATCTCTCAGGTCTTAGTGCAGGCCTCCCTGGATCATCAAAACTATGTAAAATATATACAAACTGTTATTTGACTCTGTATGTATGATCTAAACAAATAAACTTCACTTCACTTCACTTCACTTCACTTGCCGCTTGCTCTCTAGGCATTTAGAACACAGGAGTATGAGACTTATTATGACTGTCAATAAATAATACCAAATTATTTTCTTGAATAATTTTGCCTAGTACATACGCCATGGCCCATGTTATAAGGCTGCAGTATATCCTGTAGCGCTTACTGAGTTATTGTTATTGTTTTGAGTACGGTACGTCTGATCACGTCGAAAATAAATCGGCGGATTGGAAAACACTCGTAATTATATCAAACTATTAACACTTACTCGCACTTTATTGTATTCATACATTTCGATTTTGCTGTGGGTCATATATATGCTGACGTTGAAGCACAGTTGTGCTTATTGGGGTGGAACTATATTGTAATCGTAGTGATAAGTCACAATGGTAACGGTAATCCAATTTACTAACCTGGTTTCGGCTCGTCGCTTCCTACGCATCGCTCTGCCCTCTGATATATGACGTTTCCTTGTCGCAGAATAGTCTGTAGATGCATGGTCATATGCGGAAAAAAAGATCTAAGATGGAACGGTGTCTTTGACCAAGAATGACATCTTGATGCTCACCGTCTGTCCATGCTCATCACATAGTCTTTTGTCTTGTAATCTGCATAAAAGTGGTCACTCGCAGAGCCTGAGGCTGGCGGACACGGCAATTTCCGCATTTGTAACCACCTTTTCCGCTGCAAATTCTTCCTCGGAAGTCGATCAAAAATGTTTTCCTTGCATTTGTAGCACTAGTTGATATATCCAGGAGCCATCCAGTGCACACCATTTCTCTTTTTATTCGATTTTCCCTGCGTTTCGGCCGTTTTTCCGGGAGGTTTTTACTGTGTGAACGCCGTGCCAGGAGCTCGTACTCAAACCACTCTGCCGCTGAGTCCCCCGCAGAGCAATATGGCGCCGCCCAGCGAAGATAATGGCAAAGTTAAAAAGGATATTACAAAATTACCGTGGCGTTGCGCCCATAATATAAGGGTGATATATACTGTAAATGGTATGTTATTATGTTTGGGCTATGGTTGTTGCTTCACCCCCCCTTTAATTTTAACCACTATTCACAAGGTAAAAGTAAACACCTACTTACCTCGGTCAAAGTTGCTCCGGGACGCACCGCGAAAATTCCATATGATTCGTCAGTCTTTCATTGGTTGATATTTGTAACATTTAAGGTCACACGTTCATTTGCATAATGTTATGATATGCATATGCAAGACCATCAAAAATAAAAATGGAGGTCACACATTCTGGGTCAATAGACAAATTTTAAGCAGCGCACCAAGCGGAATGTTTTACCTTGATTTACGTTGAATCATAGTGATCTCGGCCTGTTTTGGTGATCTCGGCCTGTTTTGGTGATCTCGGCCTGGTGTCTGGTGATCTCGGCCTGGTATCTAGTGATTTCGGCCTCGTGTTACAATACATAATTAAGAGTGTCTATGTGCTCTCGGCCTGGTCTTTGGTGATCTCGGCCTGGTCTCTAGTGTTCTCGGCCTCGTGTTGTAATACATTATTAAGAGTTTTTATGCCACTTTTAAGCAATGTTGCGATATGCGTATGGATGGTCGTTATGTCACATGTCGTAGACGTAGACGATGATAAATAATAGATTTGGACGATTTGTAAAAAAATTATTTTACGTTTCAATTATGTTGTTCACGCACTGAACATAAATCGATGATTATTTGTTGTAATGGTGGCAGGGACTCTGCCGTATATATGCGCGTTTTAGACGTTACTTGTTATCGCCCATCGTCGAGCGCTATAGATGGTACTCGTGCTGTAGAATTCGTCGAAATCAAATAAAGTGATGTATATAAAGTTCATTATGCTAGCAGTCTCCATCCTCCATGTTAATGTGTGTTACCTATACATGATATGTGATTCATCATTGTATCATGTATATTGTATGTCATTTTATGCCAATGTTTTGGTAGTAATTAATACAACCAAAAATAGAACAAAATTCAGGCAAATATGAAAACAACATTTCATTTATTAAGCACATGCTTGCTTCTTACTGAAATGTCTGCATAATTGAAATTCAGATCTGCCACCATACATATAATTCCAACATGTAACCATCTAATGGAACACACTGATATAAAACACTAAAGGAACGTACTGATATATAAAGACTAATGGAACATAATATAGCAACAAAGACTAAATGGAGCACTAACATCAGTTGGAACACAGTAATATAAAAGAGTAATGGTATATACTAGTAATAAAAACACTAATGGAGCACACTAACATCACAGAAAAAATGTATCACACTAATATAAAAGACTAATGGAACATACTAATAACAAAGACTAATGAAGCACATTAACACAACAGAATAATGGAACACACTAATATCAAAGACTGATACATATACAAACAATAAAGGATAATGTCATATTAGTATAATGCACTAGTGTTAAATGTGGATAATGTACGCACAAATACAGAACATGTATACGTAGAACAGATAATAATTACAATCTTTTCTTGACACATTGAAGGAAGTAATAATTTGAAACTTAAACACTCATATGTAAATAATAAAATCTTCATGATGAGTCGTCTGTCTTGCTTGCTGTGTAGAGCGGTCGTCTGGTGATGGTCATATTTTGGCCCTCTTTCCACCTATTAAAAAAAATCACACACACCCTATATACAAGTGAATATTGATATTGACAGTGAAAATGACATGATATTGACAAAGAAATGAAAATGAATGTAGAGTCGTAGTTAGGTTCAAAGAAGGTAATGGTAGATGATTAGAATTAAATGCACCACAACTTCTCTGTAAACATGATGAAAAAATGCTATTGTATATACACCTTTGTCTATTTACATATCTGCATATTTACATATAGTAAACAACCTATTTGCATATCTTACATATCTGCATATTTACATATCATACATACTATGTACAGCTACATAGACATTAGATTATCTTGTGAATGCCTCCGACATAGAGTTAGAGCAGAAACATAGTAGATAACCAACTGTTATGATAACACCGAGGACTTCAAGGGTGTAATCCTAGCTCATCTAGCAGATAACATGCTATAAAAGCTAGTGAGTACCTCTGTAACAAGATGGACATAGAGGTAGAGCAGAAACAGAGTAGATAACCAACTGTTATGATAACACCGAGGACTTCAAGGGTGTAATCCTAGCTCATCTAGCAGATAACATGCTATAAAAGCTAGTGAGTGCCTCTGTAACAAGTAGTCAATCTGGGGTATGTTTCGACACGGCGCTGTTCCGATGTGCGTGTTCACCACGGCCTTCACGATTGAAACACACATAGTAATATTCCACGTACAGTACGATGCATACTTTATGCTAGTCAGTTTCTGTCGAAACATGCAGCAGTCGCATAAACATTTACCACCACTCACTGATACTTACCGGAAGACGTTGTCTGTTGCCTGTTCTTTTATCTCTTTCGAGATACGGGCTGCGACGGCTGCACCGGGAACAGGGGGGTGCGCGTGTGGATGGGCGCCGGGTGTGAAAGTTTCGCCGACTTGCTTAACCGTACACTTGCACGAGACTTTCGCATTTCTGACGCAGCACCGCCATATGGTTGATTTTGCTACAACAACAAATATATGCATGATTGTCATTTCGTGTCGTATTTACCTCTTTTGGGTAGGGTTGGTTTCAACTAAACTGAAGGTGTCATAAACAATTTGTTGTTAACTTACCACTTCTACTTTTCACAGTGTACGAAAAGCCAACGTCGTCAAAGAGCTTGTGCCGTCCTCGGATGGGGGTGTCTTCTTGGATTTTGTACTCGACATCTCATGTGGCTTCAGTGGCAGACTCATAAGGTCCGGGTGTCATGTCAGCGATGCTGTCTTCTTGGAGAACCCTTGGCTCTTGCATTGGTGGAAGGGTCAGCTCCATGTCAGTAGTATTCTGAAAAAAAATCGTAGTTTTCATCACCATCACATTGTTAGTGCCCGTCGCTTCAATTCAACCCATTAATTTCCATCTATTACAATATGTAATTTTTTTTAGCTGATAGTGGATGCTTATTATAACATACTGACTCTACCTGCAAAGCGTCGGACACGTCGTCTCGAGAGTCGTCCACTGAAGCATCCAGGGATGTCGTAGCATCAACGGGCCCATCCGACAGACGTGTCGATTCCAAGATAACATGCGACAGCTGAAAGGAAGCGATCACAATCAGTCTGTGAATTAATGTAATTGTTAATTTGGAATAAGTTAAATAACCACATCGTAATTTGCATAACACATCCCACGAAGAAGAAAAAGTAAAGGAATTACCCCCGTGGTCTCTGTTGCCGTGTTGTTGCCGCCAAAACTGAAGCCCAGTTGAAAATAGCCGACTGAGCTGTTCGCCAGGGGAGCAGTGGGTGTTACTGAGGCTACCGGTGCGTGTCGGAGTGGCGGCGGCGGCGGCGGCGGTGTGTGCACCTTCAAAGAAGACACTTTCTGGCACATTACAAAAATTAACCGCGTAATGAATGCACACTTGTAGCAGTAAACAATTATTTCAAATGTCTACATTCATGCCATACTACAGGACATTGCGGTTTTTAGATTTATTTATTATAATTGTGTTTATGAAATTCAATGTTGCATTGTTGGCTTCACTGACAATGAGAGCAACCCATTTCTTTTTGGTGCTCTTATATGTTACCTCAACTTACATGTGGTGCGATCTGCCTGTCATCCTCTGCCTCCATGGGTTCCTCGATGGCCATTGATGCATCAAGGCACTCGATGCATCTCCAGTGGCGAAGGTCAACCGATCCCTTCACCAGATGTCTGTAAGTGGTTCTGCTCATACCTGCGAATTTAATAATTAAATACTAACATTACATTACGATATACATTTTCTATGGTCTGGTGGGGTGGGTGACAATCCAATCAGTGCACAAAGCACATAAAAGGAAGACTGTTGTAGGATTTACTGGATTGCTGTTGTCGAAATGGGAGTGAAACAATGAGTTGCACTGTTGAGCACGCGTGAAAGCAGACATTACTGTTTAACACAAGCTTGAACAAAGGGAAATGTAGACACCATTGTCGGGAAGGGGACAGTAACAGAAACCTTCTTCATGCTCAAGTTACAGTTACACAGCAATTATATCAGTAAACATAATATATTTGTTAAATTGCCAGTACACAACACAACGATAAAGCCTCCGTATAGCCTACACTCATTGTTTGCTGGATATTCAAAGTGGCTTGAATTTTCAATTCACTCACGTTACATTGCGAGTGGATAAGAACAGTTTCCTTAACTGTTATGTACATAGACTAACCGATACAAATTAAATCAACATGGAAAACCGGCATAATATATTCGACATACCTGTTCCGCATACTCTGTGTTGCCAGCGGGTGCAACCATCGCACAACAGGGCCTCTTGACGCGCATTGACAATTAGCAAACAACTCATACAAGTTTCTTCAGACTGCATATCGTACGGCGATCGCAAATAATTATTGTAACTAATAGTCGTGTTTTCGCTCTGTCTGTTGACCTTTGTGGTGAGTCCCCCTTCTAAATACCCCGGTGGTGGCTTACCTTCGCTTCTGATCGGCCAATCATAGGTATGGTATATCTGATTAGACCGCTTGTCTTATCCCTAATAATCGACCCGCCTGCCACCTGAGCGCACCGCTTCGTAACATAAAGCCCATTCATTCATTCTGGTGTGTTCTCCTTTAGCCGCCACAACAAAGCGATGTTTGATTGGGGAGATCAACAAACCCAACACAAGTACAATTGGTGTGAAGCCATTGTACGACATAACTGGCACTGCAATCATCTTTTCCGTTAAGTTGGTTAACTGTAATATTTACCGAATTACGATCGCATTTCACATAGATTTCAAGCATTGCCTGCACTAATTCTCACTGGAACGTAAGCCTTCACTGTTCACTGTTGTATATGCGGAGGTGTTATGTCCTACTAAGAAGATCGTCGTCATCACTATCAGCATAATCTAGTCGTCCATAGCAAAACTCACAGATGACAGATAATGATTGATGTTGAAACGTTTGATATTTCTATCTATCTACGCCTATTTATATGTATTGTACTCTTAGTGAATAAAGGGATGGAGTCAGTTTAATGTTATTTTAATTGTACTTGTGTTTTTAACTAGTGGCTTGGACTGAAGTGACGCAAGATCTACTCAAGTCCTCATTTCCCATTAAAAGCATTCATGGTAAACCATGGGAAACGCGGCTAGTAGGGTCTAACGGATTAACCTATTTTCAGCTATTGTTATTCCTGTAGTCCTAATCAAAGTGAAGCCATGTTTATTTAGAAACTGCTGACGTTCAAACCTCTGTCTCATAGAATGGACATACAATGGTTCACATTTATAACCGCGGTCGCTACGAGCCAGGATTCAATCAGTTGGAAACGTTGTGCAGATCAAAGACCATAGAAACTTGCCTTCGTTACAAACATATTATGTCCGTTATTATCGATATTTATCTGTACACTCTGTATTTAAAAATTCGGCTGAACAGTTTATAGGCAGAAAACAAGGAATTCCGAGGACATAGTGAATGAATTATACAACTATATTTATTTATACGGCTTAAACACATTTTTTTACAGCGACCATAGATACAGAACAATAAGTACATACTACTACTATAATTATTTCGAAGGCATAAACTCTACTATTTCCATATTGCAACTCGAGGCCGAGATCACCAGAGACCAGGCCGAGATCACTAAGGCCGAGATCCCGAAAGGACGAGATCACTAGCATCGATTTACGTTGATCCTCCTCTTCTACCCAGTTGCAGCTGCAGATTACGAGGAAGGGAGTCAGGCGCTGACTCGTATAATCCTCTGCCCTATTCTTTAAATATGTGTCAATGTGACCCTATATCCACTTTTGTTCGCGAGAAGCGAAATCGGCTGACATTTGTCGATGTTTACGCCTTGACAACGCGATCTTTTCCTTCGACTATCTTGCTTGGTATCAAAATAACCGCCAAGATCTTGTCTGTCAATCAGGCCAGTCGGTATTCCCGCCCTCTTGCTGGCATTCGGCCTAAATCGTAATTAATGCAACCTCTCATTCGCCGAGTATCTCCTTATTTGGCATTCGGCAAGCGCATAGGCGTCATTCATTGGCTTACGGGCAGCTTCGACAAGTTCCGTGACGCATTTCGTGACCTCGCGGGCCGTGTGCAAGTAGATTATTCCCAGCATGCAGTATGTTGTTTGTTGAGTTGTTTATATAAAATGGCTTCTAGCGACCACATGCGATCGATAAATTTTGACGGAAACGAGAGTTTAAAAGTAGATATGGTGAATACATGTGACGGAAGGTTTAGAGTTGGTAGACATACAACTGAGAAAAGAAAACTGCAGTTACTGGCAGCTCAGGCCCGTGAGAAACGTCGGTCACAGTCGATCTGTGCCGACTTCGGCGGCTTCGCCCGACAATTTCACTGACACTGGTGACAGTGACGTCGCTGTGTCGATCAGTTGCTTCCACGTTCGTGACCGACTGTCAGGCAAGTGCCAGTGCTACTACTAGTGACAGTGTGGCTGTGGTAGCTACAAGGACTGCAGCTGTGCCCAGCTGCGAGTTGCATACGAAGCTGGCACTAATGCGTGGTGGCTGGTGCCAATGAACCAGGATTGATTGATCAAGATGTAGCAGTCAGAGTCTTGTCTTGTCTTGTATTGTTACTGGCCAACACTCCTATGGAGTCAAACGGTCAGGGTTGGGTGTGAATGCGATTTAGTCATGTTTGTTTGGGGCTAGGTGTGTGAGTGCTTGCTTAAATTGCTGTGGTTCTGTGATGTTGACTATTGTGTCTGGTAATGAATTCCAATATTTTATTGTTCGGGGAAAAAAAGAAAATTTGTAACAGTTTTTGCTCGCGTGTATAGTGTTGAAGGCTTTGCTATTTAGATGCCGTGAATGGCGTTTAGTGGGTTGGAGGAGGTTTGCAACAGGCAATGATAGATGACTGTGGATGGCTTTGTGGAATATGGTGAGCCATCTGTTTATTCTTCTGGTTGTTAATAGTTCTATGTGTAATTTTTTTTATCATTTCTGACACACACACAGTTTCTCGGGATGTGTAGTTGTTGTGGCAAAAGCGAGCCGCCCGTCTTTGTACCATCTCTATTTTGTTAATGAGAACCTGGGTGTGGGGGTCCCATACGGATGATGAATATTCTAGGAGTGGGCGAACAAGGGTTGTGTAGGCGGTTGTTTTGATGTTTTGGGGGCATGAGTGGAGATTCCGTCTGATGAATGCAAGTGTGCGGTTAGCTGAGGCTGTGATCCGATGGATGTGTTTGTTCCAGGTGAGATCTTTGGTGATGCAGACTCCTAGATAGGGATGACTGTCAGTTTCTTGTAGTGTTGAATCTCCTAGTGTGTAACTGTAGTGTTTTACATGTCTTGCGTGTGTAATTCTCATGACGAAGCATTTTTGTGTATTGAAATGCATTTGCCAGTCATGTTCCCATTGTGCCAGCCGGTTTAGATCTTTCTGGAGTTCATGTGAGTCAGACTCATTTTTTATTTCTCTATAGAGGACACAGTCATCTGCAAACAGACGGACTGTGGAGTGAATATTGTCAGGTAGGTCATTGATGTATGTGAGGAAAAGTAACGGTCCCAGTACCGTGCCCTGGGGTACACCCGAAACAACGTTGGTCCAGGTCGAGTGTTCTCCGCCGACAACAACTCTTTGTTTGCGACGTTTAAGGAAGTTTGAGATCCAGGTGTGTGTATTATTGTGGATGTCATATCTGTTTTAATTTATTTAGAAGCCGGTTGTGGGGGACGGTGTCAAATGCTTTTGAGAAGTCCATTATTATCATGTCAGTCTGGGATTTGTTATTTAAAGAATTAGCTAGATCGTGTGTGGTGAGTATTAATTGAGATTCTGTGGAGTGTTTTCTGCGGAAGCCATGTTGTCTATCTGTTAAGATTGCGTATTGGTCAAAGTGGTTCATGATGTTAGAGAATATAATGTGTTCGAGGATTTTGCAACATATCGATGTTAAGGAGATGGGACGATAATTTGATGCAAGGGACCGGTCTCCCTTCTTGAATATGGGGGTGATGTTGGCTCGTAACCAGGAGAGTGGGAGTTCCCCTGTGGTGAGTGATTTCTGGAAGATTAGACTGAGGGCTGGAGCCAATTCGTTGGCGACAAGTTGGAGGATTTTGGCGGGCACCTCGTCGGGTCCTGTTGCCTTGTTTGGATTTAAGCCGTGAAGTAGTTTAGCAACCCCTTCTGTTGTGATGATGATGTCTGGCATGGCTGGTATGTTTGTGTTTGGTTCTTGTGGTAAGTTGGTGTTTTCGCTTGTGAAGACTGACTTGAACTGGTTATTCAGAATTTCGGCTTTCAGTTTGTTATCTGATTCTAGCCTGTTGTCTTTGGTTAGGGTTGGTATTCCGATTGTATCAATTTTCAGGCTTTTGATGTAGGACCAGAATCGTTTGGGTGAGTCAGAACAAATGGACGAGATATATCTTCTATGTGTAGTTCTTGTCTCTTCGTGTGTGGTCTTACGTGCTTTACGAAAAATTTCATAACTGGCTTGATTTTTCTGTTGTTTGTGTGTGTTGAAAGCTCTTTGTTTACGTTTGTGTAATCGTTTGATTCGCCTGTTGATCCAAGGTGTTTGGTTACGCTTAGATATTATTTTAGTTGGTATGTGAGAGTTCATTATTGATTCAAGAATAGTTTGGAATTCCGTGTACATTTCATTAACTGTGTTCATGGATGTATCCCTTGATGTGAATTCGTTATTCCATTTGAGTAGTTCTTCTTTCAGAGCCTGTGCGTTAGCTTTGTGGTACATGTATATTTTGCGCGGTTTTTGTTTGATAACCCTGGGCTTACAGCTGTTTATGATTACTGGGATGCCGTCATGGTCACTTATTCCTGGTACAACTGTAGATCTTTCAACAAGGGTGGGGTTTGTTGTGAAGAATAGGTCCAAAGTGTTATTTATTCTGGTGGGTCCACGGACGACTTGTTCTAGTCCAAAGTCATTAGTAATTTCAATTAATTGTTTCGATAGGCCGGGAGCAGCTCCGCTTGGTTTTGTGCTGAGTATATCCCAATCTATGTCGGGTAGATTAAAATCTCCAGCTAGCCATATTTGTTCGTTGTCTGAACGTTTGATTTTGTTTATGGATTCCCGTAATTCATTCATATAGCCATTAGTGTTGCCAAATTGTGGTGATCTGTAGAATGCCCCAATTGTGATATCTTTAGATCCTTGTATTTTGATGGTGACCCAGATGATTTCACAATTGGTATCGAGCTCTGGTCTGTGGGTTCCTATGAGATCATTTTTTATGGCTATCAGGACTCCTCCTTTGGAGTTGTCAAAGTCTCTGTCTTTACGAATGATAGAATAGTTAGAGGGGAACAGCTCACTGCTGCTAACGGAACTGTCTAGGTGTGTTTCAGTGCCTATGATTATATCAGGGCTGTAATTTTCAATGCACACTGCAAGGTCTGAAACTTTGTTCCTGATGCTGCAGAAGTTTATGACCAGGGTCTTTAGAGATTGTCTCTTTGTAGGTTTTTTCTGGGTTTGTTTCTTAGTAAAGGTTCTACTCGTTTTAGATGCTCTGGTACTACTGCAGTTACTGTTATTATTTCTTTGTTTGCGGGGAGAAGAAGTTGCTAACGGTGGACTTAGTGGCTCACTGCAGTCAGACGTGGACAAGTCCGACAGAATAGAAAAGCTATTTGCTAGCTCTATGGATGAGTTTGAGAAAAGCGAACTTGCAAAATTTGGAATGCCACACTGGCAGCAAATCCAAGAAACCTGGCTGTTTTGGAGGGCATTATATGCAAATGTGGACATTCCCATGCAATCTACATGGTACCAGGAATTGCATTGGTCACAGCAGGTCGCTCTTTGATCCCATCTTGCTGCTTTTTCGCAGATGGCGCAAGGGAATTTGGGCTTGTAAGGGCCATGGTTTGGGTTCAGATCACCGTCTTGCATGAGGATTAGAATGGCAAAGCATGTTGGGTGTTTCTGGTTTAATGATGTTAGCTGATAGAAGTTCTTGGGTTTCCAACATACTGTAATGTTCGTGGATGCTGGGAAATATTTGTAGTCAAAGTTTGGAGACATAAGTAGGGGTAGTTGAGGATTGGCAGTTGTACTCAATGTTTCATAGCATGGATCAGCATAGTTTTTGCAGTAGTTTTGTTCCACCCTACGTGGTAGGCCACACAGTAAAAGTGCAAAGATGAGACAATAATTCATCTTGGCTTTAAGAACTGGAATCGCAATGGATGTAGATCACAGTAGTTTTAAAAATAAAGTCACGATATATGTAAAATATAAATCACAGTAGTTATCAGTGTAAAATCACAATATATGTATAATTGCAGTAAATATAAATCACAGTAGTTATAAATATAAAATCGCAGTAAAATGTTGCATAAACTTTATAGGCTGCAGTATTATCTTATAAACTATAGGTAATTGTGTGATTGGGTTGCAAGACGCTTTGTGCAGTGCGATGGAAGTGCAGGTCTTCACTCTGGTTGGGTCCCAGGGCGATACTGGGTAAAGAACGTCTTGGTGAAAGGCCTGTTAGTAGACAGTTTATTGTATATTCAGTATATTGTGTTTACTGTTGGTTTCTGACAGCCTATGATTGGGACATATAACGAGTGCATATATTATGTCTTGTACGTGATGTACGTTTAGTTTGAGAGAATGCTACAATTTGTTGAGTTGTTTTGGGGGTGGTTAGGTTTCATTCGCCTTATGTTTATTGTTTACGAATCCGCCATCTTGTCTTGGATCTGTGGGGGGTTGCTAAGCAGTCTAGTTTAGTAAAACATAGCTTTAGAATGATTACTCGCAAATGTATTTATATGAACGTGTTGTAATGATGATACTATTTCACGTTTGTAAGTTTAGGTTAATAAGAGTCTTTAAGATTTGTAATACAGTCGATAAACGTAGCGGTAAGCAACGGATACGATGACATCCGACGCATGCGCATTGATTTCCTGTCAGAGATGACAGCTCCACTGCCAGTGTTAGTGACAGTACTGGTGGTAAGTTGTTTTTATTTGCTTGCTAGTCTTATATTACAACCAGAGTTTTTCAATAAGGTCATTTACTCATCATAATTATAATGTTCATAATTTTATTAAAACAATTTATATGAAGTATCTATTTCTCCAATTTCACAAAACATTTTTTTAGAAGTATCTGACCTATTTTGTTTTCTCGTGCATAGATTCAACACACTGGTGTATCATGGAGTTGTGCCGCATCAACGGATTGCTCGAGACGATCAACTGTCCACATTGCCAGTGCGATGAAGCTTTGCATGTCAACTCGGGCGACAACAAATGATTTGCCTTACAGTTGAAGCTAGATTTGCTTTACAATTGAAGCTAGACTGCAATAGGTGTTACTTCGAGTTTGGCAGCACTCACTCTTCCCCGATGCTCGGTACTGGTGTGACCCCACAGGGAAGGACCGTCTTATGTGGCCGGCGGTTCCTAGTTAGCTCTATAAACCTTTGTAAATAGTGTAAATATATGAACATTTTGCTGTTGTTCATTTATTTATTGTTGTATTACAATTGTTGAAAGCCATTTGATCAAAATCATGTTCTTGGCAACGAAAATTTGCATCACTCTGGAAGGGGGTAGGGGTAAAAAATGATATTATTTTGTCACTGTTCATCATATATTACTCCAAATAACATGCACATACTGTACACATATGTTCAAGGTATCAGAATTTTGGTCATCTCGGACATTCAATGTGAGAAAAACATAAAAATAACTTAGTTCAGACTTTGATGGCTGTTTTCTCAGAGCTGTCGTTTTGACAACGAAAAGTTACAACACTCTGGAAGTATAAATGCTATGGTCATTTTGTTGGCATTACTGTGTTCAGCCATGTATACTCTAAAAACTCACCAAAATAGATTTTTATTTTTTTACAATATCTTGGAAACAAACGAGCCATTTTTTTTTCAGTAGCAATAATAAAAAATTAAATACATTTTTTTGTAGTATAATTGAAATTGTGTTAGTGAAGTTTTAGAGGAAAGTACACCAATGATAATTGTGAAAAAAGTTTGCTAAAATGTCTATTACCTTTTGAGTGTTTTAACTTTCAGATAAGCCAAAATTCAGTAATGTGGTGGCCATTTTGTTTGTTGCCATGGAAACAGGGGGTACGACAGAAAAATCTGTGTAACAGAGTGTGTACTGAAGTTTGTTGTGTAAAAATAATGATATCTTTGTTCAATAAAAAATGGCATTGATTTTCAATTTGCCAATGTTTGTTCAAAATGGCGACCATTTAGTATGTATCTTGTGTCACACTTGCATGACATACATCTCAGGAAGTAATTATGCCATCATCATAATAGTTTGATTGTTGTATGCAACATAATTATATCTACAAATTTGCCAAAAGAAAATTTTAAAAAGCAAATACTTTGAAAGTTACAAACATTTTCGTTACAAAAAAATGTTTGACGGCCGTTTTCTCGAAACCACGTTTTTCACATTTGGAAGAAGGATATCTCTGGAAGTAATTATGCTAGCACAATAAGGTTTGGAATGTTGTATCCAGCTTATTCTTCTCTACACAGCCATCAGATTACATTATACAAATAATCAAAAGTTTGAAAGTTATACAAGTATATTTAGCCAAAAAATAAGTATATTTTTCAGAAATTACAAACAAATAAAAATAAAATAAAATAACTTTTTTTTAAATAATATTTTCTGGTGGCTGTGTAACAGACTGCATACTGAATTTGATTCAGCAAGAATTATAATGATATCTTTGTTCAATTAAACATGGCATTGATTCCAAATTTGCCAATATTTGTTCAAAATGGCGGCCATTTTGTTTGTTACCATGGAAACGGGGGGTCTGGCAGAAAAAGTTCAACATATTTTTTACTCAGTATGACCCACTCTACAAATTGGCCTGAAAAAAATTTCACTAACTATGCAAATAAAAAAAAAATCCCACCGAGCTGCCGTGTCTCACCTTAACTGTTTCACCATCATCATCTGTACCAATGGCAATAGACTACTTGTTTTGATTGGACAGTAAATGTACACCAATCATGTGTAACAATATTACTTGTTCTGACTGACAGTAAACGTACACCAATCATGCATACCAATACACTACTTGTTCCTATCAACAGTAAATGTACACCAATGATCTCATTCTGGAATCTGCACCATTTCACTACGTCTTCTGACAGTAAATGTACACCAATCATGTGTATCCAATATACTACTTGTTCTGACTGAATCTAGTACTTGTTCCTACCGACAGCAAATGTAAACCAAGCGTCTCATTCTCTACCAAATACACTACTTGTACTGACAGTAAATGTACACCAATCATATGTATCAATACACTACTTGTTCTGACTGATAGTACTTGCACACCAACCATCTGTTCCAATAAACTACTGGCACTAAATATACACCAACACACTACTTATTCTGACTGATAGTACACATACACCTAACATATTCAATTCACCTTTCACTTATCCAGGGGTAGAAATCAGCACCCTTTCCTCTGACAGACATCCCAGTATCCGAAAGACCTTGGCTGATAGACCAGACATGAGTACAACCTGTGTCACAGTTTATGGCTGTTTGGTGTGTGGCAGGTGCAGAAAAGTGACATAAGTTTTTCTCACGAATGACAAACTTCTTCTCTTTCTCATAGGTGTCGGAGCTGCTTGAGTCACCCTCGGTTATGTCGCTGTTATCACATAGTGTGCATCATCTGCACCAATGTCTTTGTTCTCACTGAATCTGATGGAAGCTTCACAATAATGTCATCCGTGACTACAGCAGTATTCGCGAAGTGTCGCACTTGAAATATCATTACCGGATCGATTTGCATTTCAGCATCAGTTGTATGTGGTGCCACAGCAGTAGTAGCAGTGATGGTACTAAATGTGACATCCGTAATGTAAAGATTGACGGCATCACCCGTAGCGCTGGATGCTTCAAAACTAGTACCTGTACTTGTACGAACCAATGGTGAATCCTTCATCTGAAAAGATTACACATACGGTGACTTGAAAATTTTACAAAATTCATCTTTTGCATAATAAAAGTGAATCACAATGTGAGAAACTTTCTCTTGTATATATTATTTTTAGAATATAAGAGTGCCAGTGTCATATAGAATGTATAAAGTAATCAACCACAGGGAAAAGCATTTTCCCTATGGAGCCATGTTAATTCAACCAATGGGTCTTTCACTGATCTCTTAATGTTTTTAATAAATCTGTTTGGTCAGTTTGATGAATGCCACTGGTAACATAACCAAACGCATGTAACCAAAATTGTAGCATCTTAGCTCCAATGTGCATTATATTATCTAATCAACATTGCACTGTTTTCAATGGGCCAGGGAGGTCAAAATTCTATAAGGGGTCCAAATTCCATAACAAAACATGGACCCATAGGTTCACTTTCTATGGGGTTCCTTATTTTATATCTGACACTCGATTTAGATAACATAATGCATGAATATTGTTATTGGACCAAATGCAGATCTATGTTTGTGACATCTTTATCTTATAAATGCTGCACGCACACACACATACCTGCCCACATGTATATATATATATATATATATATATATATATATATATATATATATATATATATATATATATATATATATATATATATATATATATATATATATATATATATATATATATATGTGTGTATATATGTAAATATATAATTATTAGGTATTATACTTAAAGCATCTGCTAGATAGTATGGTGCATGGACAAAAGCCCCACATACATAAGCTTGTTTCAATTCAATTATACTGTTCATGACTGTTGCTGTAGTACACAGAGACAAGATATTGTCATGAATATACTTCAGGCATGTGGTCAATTCCATTCCGGAATTGGAACTGACCCTCAATTCCAGTTCCGGAATTGGAATTTACTTCAATTTTTTTTTTATTGGAATTTTTTTTTTCAAAAATTTATTTTTTGGGAATTGGAATTGATTTTGTTGGAATTATTGACTTGATACTGTTAATATTTACCCTTATATTTATTTATATTACTTTTAAAATCATATTTGTCTGCTATTAGCATGTCACCCTGAATCTGGTAACAGCCAGGAAGTTGTCAACATTACAGCATAGACACTGTCTACTCTGGTATTGAAACATTGTGACCAAGAACAATATAATCAAGCATTTGCATCAAAAAGAGATATGCCCTTATCAGATATCTGTCAATTCTATTTTTAAACATATTCACACTACTAGCATTAACACAATCATTTGGCAGTTTGTTCCATTCATTTATCACCCTCTGTGAGAAAGAGTAGTAACTAAGGTCTCTTAATTCTGGAATCATTTTAGCTGCTCTTCGTTGTATTCTTTCTAGCTGATCTATGTCTTTTTTTACGATATGGCCTTCATGCTTGAATACAATATTCCAAATGTGGTCTAACTATTGCTTTGTACAGGAGTACAATTAGATGTTTCTCCTTATACGTGATAGTTCTCCTAATTAGCCCTAGAAATTGATTTCCTTTCGAAGCAGCAATCCCACATTGCTCTGAAACTTTCATGTCAGCATTAAATGTTACTCCTAAATCCTTTTCTTGTGTGGTTCTACCTAGTACAGCATCCCTCATTTTATATTCCTCGTCCATATTTCCATGTCCTATGTGTATACATTTACACTTCCCAAAATTGAATAACATTTGCCATTTTTCTGACCATTTAACAATTTTTTCTAGATCATCCTGTAAACTTTGTTTATCTGTATCATTAGTAACCTTTCTGAATACTTTTGTGTCATCTGCAAATTTGAGTACTTTGCTAGATATGTCATCCTCCAAATCATTTATATATATATATATATATATATATATATATATATATATATATATATATATATATATATATATATATATATATATATATATATATATATATATATATATATATATATATATATATATATATATATTATATATATTAAAAACAGTAGAGGGCCTAATACTGATCCCTGTGGTACCCCACTCAAAACAGATTTCCAGTTTGAAATCTCACCATCTACTATTACTCTCTGTCTTCTGTGTGTAAGCCACTTTTCTATCCAGTTGATTACATCATTGCCTATACCATGGGCTTTTGGTTTAAGTAACAATCTTTGATGTGGCACTTTATCGAAAGCTTTCTGAAAATCTAAGTAGACAACTGGTGACCCGTCATCTACCCACTTTGTAATTTCTTCTAAAAAAACATAAGAAATTGGTTAGACATGACCTTGCTTTTAGGAAGCCTACCCCACTTGAATGCAGCCCCTTGTTTATCCAAGCCTAATGTTCAGCCCACAAGTTTCCCATAATAAACATGTCACTGGTCATCTGTACAATGCTGTTACATGTGGCTGTAAGGTTTGCCTTTTGTAGTAATTAAAAATGTCCCCATGGAGAATACATGTTGGAGATTAGGATGTTGAAGACTAAAACTTTCCAGTAAATTTATTATACCACCACTGATAGCGATATAAATCTGACTCCTAGCATATTTGCTCTCCCCCCGGACATCTGCCCCTTTTTTCTATGATAGTTGACAAGTGAAAATCAGTTTGCAGTTTTATCATTATTGCTACAATAACATAACATTCAATGACACGTCAAAGTCACTTTAGCCTAATGCAATGGCCTATCCCCTGGAGTGTGTATGAAATGATCTTGTCACCAGTTGTCTTCCAGGTATCATTGATAGTCAGATCAGTGGTGGAAGATGGGTTCTTGGGGTGATGCTTCCACAAACAGTGGTGCACAGTAACGAGTCAGAGATCAGCTGGTTTGGAGTGCCCCTGGTATTAGCTGCCTTAGTTTTCAGGTCCTCACCGACCTTGGCAGCCTCTATCTGTGCCGTGTCACCATCATGGTTGCAGGCAGTTTTGTTGATCGCATTCTGGATCTGGAGATCAGATCAGTGACCACAGCACACTTGCATGATCAGGATCGACGCTGGCTTCACTCCCATTGAAGAGTAATCTTGTTGGTCCCCTTTCTTGGTGTAGGAATGACACTCAAAACATAGCTTCTGACCTCCTCAGATGACAACTCTGACAACTCTAGCTTGTGCATCCAGTTTTATAGAAAAATGGAGTCACTCCAACTCTCCATGGTAAATGCAGTTCAAAAGAAACCTTGTTGAGATGGCTTCTTTGAAATATCCTCAATTGCCCTAACAGGTCCAGGTCCTAATGTCACTGGCTTCTTCCACAATTGCAATAAAGATAATCCTTTGATTACAGGATCATCTCCAACTATATAAAGTAATTTACTTGGCTGATCTGGCACAAAGAACATTAATTGCAATTAGGGTAATATATATCTTGAATTCATGTTCAGAAATAAAAAAATAAGTTAAAAAACATTTCTTAAAAAACTTACAAATAATCCAGAGGCTACGGACAGGGGGCAAATGTCCACATTTTGAATAAGGCAAGGGGCTAATGCCTGGGGGGCAAGTGACAAAGCGGCAAATGTCCGGGAGGGGGCAAATGACCTGGACCCGATATATATATATATATATATATATATATATATATATATATATATATATATATATATATATATATATATATATATATATATATATATATATATATATATATATGTGTGTGTGTGTGTGTGTATTTAACGAACAATAATTTTGTAATCATATCTAATTAAATATGATTGTGCACACGTGACAAATAAAACTGTGTTAAAACGAATTGGATTTTAATTTTTCTTTAGCCTAGGATTTTAACAGTTGGAATTGATTTTTGCAAGGCGGAATTACGAATGATTTTTTGGAATTGACAAAACAGAATTGACCCCCATGCCTGATAGACTTCCTTCATATGTATAGCTTGTACTAATACTATTGTGGGTTGCCGACAGTTGCCCCCTCCCCCCACGATATTCATTACAGTGTTATCAGTCGACTCAGAATAAAATGTAATTAATACATCTCTTTATGAACTTTCGGTTATTACATGTGGGGTTTAATCTGATCAATAAAGAAATTAATTTTACATAATTTTGCCTTATTGTCAAGTCACAAGAATTCAGACAGAAATTGTAAAGTGTCATTATAGAAAGCAGACATGTAATCTGACAGTGTTCAACTGGGTAGATGACGATGCCTTAATTAGTTTCCTCTCCAGCTAGACATTGCATGGGTGAAATACATTTTATTAAATATTTAAATACTTTTGAAAAGTTTGTGTAACTGCATTTGCACTTAATCACAATGAAAGTATTTGTATATTTAAATATTTCCATAAAGAATTTGAAATGTAAACAGCAACAGCAGGCTTCTGTTGCACTATAGTCTATACTGTCTTTTGGTGTGTTTCTCCCATGCATCTACCCCCTTAGGCTTAGCCTTATGCTTGCCGCTTGCTCTCTAGGCATTTAGAACACTGGAGTATGAGACTTATTATGACTGTCAATAAATAATATCAAATTATTTTCTTGAATAATTTTGCCTAGTACATACGCCATGGCCCATGTTATAAGGCTGCAGTATATCATGTAGCACTTATTGAGTTATTGTTATTGTTTTGAGTACGGCCACGTATTGACGGTACGTCTGATCACGTCGAAAATAAATCGGCGGATAGGAAAACACTCGTAATTATATCAAACTATTAACACTTACTCGCACTTTATTGTATTCATACATTTCGATTTACTGTGGGTTATATATATGCTGACGTTGAAGAACAGCTGTGTTTATTGGGGTGGAACTATATTGTAATCGTAGTGATAAGTCACAATGGTAACGGTTATCCAATTTACTAACCTGGTTTCGGCTCGTCGCTTCCTGCGCATCGCTCTGCCCTTTGATATCTGACGTTTCCTTGTCGCAGAATAGTCTGTAGATGCATGGTCATATGCGGAAAAAAAATCTAAGATGGAACGGTGTCTTTGACCAAGAATGACATCTTGATGCTCACCGTCTGTCCATGCTCATCACATAGTCTTTTGTCTTGTAATTTGCATCGGAAAAGTGGTCATTCGCAGTGCAGTGGAAGTCGATCAAAAGTTTTTTCCTTGCATTTGTAGTACTAGTTGATATATCCAGGAGCCATCCAATGCACACCAGTTTTCTTTTTATTCGATTTTCCATGCGTTTCGGCCGTTTTTCCGTGAGGTTTTTACTGTGTGAACGCCGTGCTAGGAGCGCGTACTCAAACCACTCTGCCGCTGAGCCCCCCCGCAGAGCAATATGGCGCCGCCCAGCGAAGATAATGGCAAAGTTTAAAAGGATATTACAAAATTACAGTGGCGTTGCGCCCATCATATAAGGGTGATATATACTGTAAATGGTATGTTATTATGTTTGGGCTATGGTTGTTCGAGTGCTTCAACCCCCCCTTTAAAAGGATAAATGGCTGGTGGATATGGCTTCAAATGACAAATTAGCCATGCAGCAATCACACTGTCACAGTGTCTCCTGCCAATATTGCTACAGTTCACTGATTGTCATGATTTGGATACTAAACCATTTTATCACCACTGTTGGGAAATAAATAAAATAAATAAATAAATAAAACTGCATGTAAAAGATTGAACATGATGCTTGTCCAAGTTCCAGTTCCATTCAGGGCTGGGTCCAATTATGTAATTGTAATTCATTACAGCAAAATTGTGCAATTGTAATTGATTATGGTTTCAAAATGTTGCTGTAATTGTAATTGTTATATTTTGTATAATTGAAAATTTATATCAATTACAATCAATTACAGTACGTTTCATATCACAAACTACCAGAACGAGTTGTCAATAAAAATATAATTTAAGTCTCACATGAGTTGAAAATCAAAACTAATAATAACACCTGCTTATATATTTATATTTAAGTCTCAGTATTCACTGTCTAGTGGGTACTGGTCAGTGGTGCTAGTGGTGGGTAGCCTTAGCAATTAGCCTTTTTCAGTAAATTGGTAACAGCCAGGAAGCAATAAACAAGGCACAGACATTGTCAGACAAAGGCTAAGCTGGTATTCAAACAACATGGAAAGACCTGTAGCCTGATATTGCTTCAGAAAATATCAGCTCAGTGAAACATTGCAGAGTTAGCAAGCCAATTACACCCCTTGTGTTGTGGTGGGTTGGAGACAGGTCAGGTGGCAAGGACCATTGATATGGCCTCTCCCCTCATTCCCAACACAAAGCAAAGGGCAGACCAATTAAGAATATCAGCTTAGAGCAGGAGCTACAACCTCAAAGTAAACACATCAAACCCTATTATTAGTATTTTCTAAAGAAAAATTTAAGAAATGCGCACGGATAAATGTCTGCATTGGAATATGTCCTGTAGGATTATGTCTGGATATTGCATTGTATTTTTATATAATAAAAATGTTTTTATTTAGTATAATTCAAAGTCACAATTCAACAAAATGTACAAACATTACCGTTATATTTGTTTATCAAGTGTGTACAAAATATTGAAATTCAGCAAAACACGCAAAAATACATAATTAACAAATGCTGAATATATTTGGTTAGGCATAATGTAATTGTAATTGAAATTGAAACAGTGTAATTGTAATTATAATTGATTTGGAAAATTATCACTGTAATTGTAATTGTAATTGAAATAAAAAAATTAATGTAATTGTAATTTATATAATTTTGTGTAATTGGACCCAACCCTGGTTCCATTACTATTACATTGCGTTCTGTTTCATCTATTAGTATTACTATTACTTGAACAATTGTAATCATTACTATTACTGTTGCATATTACTATTACCCCAGGCCTGATATTTGTGTATATATAACATTAATGCTGAGCATGACAATGTTTCAAATTGGTGCATGAACCACCTGTTTGTGGATTGTAATGTATTTTACTATGTTACAAATACAACCGTGTGTGTTTAACAAGTGTGCAAATATCTCATGAACATATGCCTGTTATATTAAATTGTACTTTTAAAATAATTTGTTTTAAACATGTACACAATTGTTTGTTAATTGCAAAGTTCTCAATATGAAATGGTGAAACAGTGTGTTTAAAAAGTAACACATATTACATGTTTCTGTATAGATGCAGACTTCATTGAGAAAATCAGACGTGAAGTTCAGGCCTCATGTATCAGTGAATCATCACCTACATCTGTATCATTGACCCTTCCTCCATCACAGCATAGGTTACGTACACCAGTTCCAATTTCATCTCAGTCATCCCACTCACGTGAGTATGAATAATTGTTTTATGTAACAACGTTTACAAACTAACTATTATGCGCACTTCCACATGCACACACTCAAGACATTATATTATTGTTACTGGTGTTTGTTGTCTGTGAACAATTTGAAACAAAGTTATACTTTATTTGTGATGTGTCTGCTGAATGTATTAATTCATTTACCTTTACACACACCATGTTTACTCATAACCGTATACACATGTATTATGTGAAATAATATGTCTATATGTATATATATATATATATATATATATATATATATATATATATATATATATATATATATATATATATATATATATATATATATATATATATATATATATGTATATATATATGTATATATATATATATATATATATAAACATATATATATATGTGTGTGTGTATTATGTATAATGTATGATGAATGACATAAAATTTTTATTATTTATTGTATGACTTATGTGTAACTATGTACTCATTCCATTTCAGTACCAACATGCAAGCAACAAGCAGTGACATCATCATTCGTAACACATACACCGGTGTAGTTCATTCGCTCCACCTGCAGCAACACATACATCGTACATTCCGACACCATCTACATCTGGACAAACATCACAATCATGTGAGTTGTTTTTCTTGTAAGTAATGTAACAAATTTAACTTAAATATGCATTATGATTTAAAAAATAAAATAACTACTACAAATTTAAAATGGAATTTATTAATATATACTATCAATGCAGTAATGTTACATGATATGTTCAACAACTTATACTTGGTATTTTGCTTTGTTAAGTTTACAATCATAAGTGTTTCAAAATTTATGAATGCACAGAGTCAAAAGTTTTTAGTAAAAAATAAAATGACATAACCAATGACAAGTACATTTTTATGCACATACAGCTTGGAACACAGCAGCAGCAACAAAACTCCTCATTGACGTTGTACGTAGCAACATGTAAGACGAAATGGAAAAGAAAATCAAATGTTGAAGGGAGGTTAAGAAAACCCGTAAAACGACTAGGGATCACATTTTCCAGCACATGCAAGACATGGATGGCTTCATCGTTTCAACATGAACAAACGCAGAATAGACTGCAAAGAGAGAGGCACCAAGCCGAGAAAATGTCGATGATGGCAAGTCTAATTGAGGAGTTAAAAAGAAATAGAAAGGGGGATTTGTAAAGCAGGGTAAAAAGTTTATTTGATTAAAATTAAGCCATTAATGCATTTAAATGATGTAAATTGTTTCAGGGATCTACCAATAATTTCTAAAAAAATTTAATTTAATTTGATTGTTTCTTTAATACAACATCATATATTGATTACAAACATTTACTTATGGTTGCTGTCCTTATGTCGTATGTATTATTGTGAATATTTGTTTTTTTCTATATATTAATGACACATATTTTTTCTGTAAATTTTTTTTTGTAAATATCGTTTTTTTTTCATTGTTAATAATTTGTTTTATGACATTGTTGCAATATATAAGTATGTGACATAAACATTTTGTTTACCTTCCTTTATGGTTGAATTGGACATTCATGGCTTAAAAACAAATATGTGTAAAATTTCTTTCATAGGTCTGTAAATGCGTACAAGCATTTCTGTAATTGCCATTGTATGTGCTGCGTTCTTATTTTAATACTTAATATGTTGTGATTTTTGATTACTCATTCATTGATGTTGTTACACTACTAAAGTTTGGATGCAAGTTGCATTATAAATGTTTTCATACATGCGCAACAGCAACACATGTTCAACAGATACACTACATTGTGTAGTTATGGTATGTTAATAAAGTGTTAATAACAGTACATTATTGTTAATTATTAGTCATTCATGAAACATTATATATGTATGTATACGTATGTCTTTCTGTACACATGTTTGTATGCACATGTACATAACATTGTTATGTAATGTTATGTAATTAATAAAGTTATACACACTTTGACCATATTAATGTTACACCTTTGCACAATACATTAATTGATTACGATACACATACAAATACCATATATATATATATATATATATATATATATATATATATATATATATATATATATATATATATATATATATATATATATACAATGTCTCGTAATACGACAAATCATTGTCTGAAATTATATAAATTGCACCATCAAAAAAAAATGTCATTTATATAATTTTCATATATATAATATTTAAGAACATTATAACAATTATGATGTATGTTCAGGCAAAATGTCCAGTACAATTATGCACACACAATGCGAATGATTCCGTATTAATGTAACATAAATAATTACATGTTATTACAAATCATAAATGAAAATGTTATAATAAATAACTTAATATTCATGAAGCAAACAATTAATATTGCTAAATTTTAAACAAAGCATGACTTCCAGCACAACATTGAGGATATTCGTGTAAATAAGGAAATGTTTGAAATAAATTGCAAAAAATATCTATGTCTATGATACCATACATAAGTACTCATGCAAGGGAAATATGCAGGAACAAAATAGGCACTTGGCATATACACATATATGGATGTGCCATAATGCATTCATGTTTATCCACCTGACATGTTCAAAGCAAAACAAATTTATAAAAACATAAATCATACAAATGTTGAAATGATGTCAACACATGAATAGGAAAATGTGGTAATTTAAATGATGCATTTGTAAAAAAATTAACAATAACCCAAATCACATGTAACTGTAACAATATAACAGCTGATACAATCATGGACGTGGCCAAATTGCCGGGTATATTTTCATCGTCATCATCGTCACTAAAGAAAATATCAAAATTACAACGGAAACAGCTTCGGCGTCCATGTTGTTTATGCGCGATAATAAGGCGGTTGACGTGCAGTAATGAGTGAAGTGCCACTTGTAATGTATTGATGAAATGAGTGGAGTTGATAGGGGGTCTGTCTTTCTGTACTGCGGCATACAAAAAAGCGTTAGTGATAGTGTTCAATGGACATTGCTGACTGTTCACGTAATCATTTGCTGTCGTGGTGTGAAGTACTGGACCACGTAGTAATTCTGAGCTACTAACATACGTGCAGCGAATGATGCACGAGCGGCAGATGCATTGCACTCGTCCAATTTCGGCAGGGAGTGTCTGTTATACTACCAGGCACGTTCTCGCGGACTGTAGTCTGTTTCTACGTTTCCAGAGGCAGATACCGAGCAGGTAATTCAAACCAGTTACTCCATCTGGCGGGACACTGAAAATATTTTTTATTTATTTGGTTTCGATCAAATGTCAGTACTTTTAAGTGGCTTTGGTTAGACATTCAGAGTGATGAGTAAAACCTTTATATCAGAGCTATTATTTGGATCTTGCGTTGTTGCTCTATCCAGTGTCAGTGATATTTAGTTGCCGCCCACCAAATATGTCTCTGTGTTGGGGCACGTCCGATATCTGATGTAAAATGCTCAGGATCACTTGTGAACATAAACTCACTAACACGCACTCTTATAAAGACTTCCAATTGTCCAGTTTAGTGTTATTTTCTAGTAAAAAAGTGAAGAAACCAGGTTTTGATTTCACCATTTTCTAGCCGATGCAGTGCCAAACCTTGTTTTTTGTTTGCCTGGTTTGTTTCATAGATAAAACATAATTTGTGGGGATTTGAAGTTTCTAACAAATTTCTACCCGACATGGGGCAAGTCCGCCCATGCTTGGGTAGGTCTACTAAGAGTTAGATTTGGATATTGTTTTGTAAGAGTTTTGGCATTTGTTGATAGCACAATTATGGGCAAGATATTTTCGTTCAATTTAACTGATCGTCTAGCTCTACAAATACAATCTCCAGATATATTAGCGTGTCCAAGGGGCGGACTAGTCCCGGTCTCCCCTGTATAGGCCTACATCGGAACTTGGGTCAAAGTAAAGACTGATATGTTAGCAGCCGGCTAATATTAACCCTTATGCACGTAGAACGACATGTGTGTCGCCCCCCCCCCCATTTCGTAAGTAGAATGATATATGACTACGACTGACTGAGACCCCCCCCGCCAAAAAGCCTAGATCCGCCCCTGCCTGTATACTAGTAGCAAGTGTTAAAATTGTAACTGAAACAGAGAATAGTTCCTCTAGAATGGAAGGAAGCATGTCCATTATTTAAAGTGTTCTAGAAAAGTCAGTACATTACAGACCAGTGAGTCAGTGGTTTGTAAGTTGTTCTCGTTCATCAAAGACCACACGGTTGACTGTTTATCTATTATAGTTAGACCAATTGTGTAGTTGCACACTAGTAGAATTGCACCCAGGGAAAACATAACATGTTATATTGCAGTAGGCATAGTTACCGCATATTATATCTTAAGTTCGAGTGAGTATTATTTTGTGATATCAGTTTTATGTGTCGCATAATATTACGCAGCAAAATTATCCTTGTGTTTTAGACATTACGACGCTTTAGACACTGCGACCTAGATTTTTAAGCTTTGGTGAAAGATCACGGACCCCAGGAGGAGTTTTTTACAGCCAGGGCCCAGGTACCGCAGGCCGCGGAGTCCCCCAGCCACGGATAGTGAATTTCAAGAGCATTTGGAGACCTCAAAAGTCACAGTCGTCCAACATGTGCTTACACTGCTTTCCAACAGAAAATCTCATTGATTGATGCTCAGTTGTTGACCAATCACTGATCGTGAATTTCTATACCTTTGTCGTGATACCGTGATGTTTAATGCACAACCGTGATTCTCACGGCTCATGGACGATAGTTGACAGTTATGACCTTACGGAGAATTTGTTTTTGTACTCACCTTCAATATTCCTTCTGTTTCAATTGATGTCTACTTGGTTCTGATTAAGACAAAGTAAAACATCAGGCGTGTGTAACTGTTTTGAAACCATTACATAAATATTACGAATGACGTCACACTAGCGCAGTCACAATGCTATTGCCTACTGCGGCCTCGTACAACACCGCCATTAATTCGCCCTTAATAATAAATATTACTGTTTATTTCAGACAAAAGGTCCACATCTACACATACAATACAAGTAAATACACATGAACGCACGCACGCACGCACGCACGCACACACACACAGGGGGTCTATCTTTCTGTATTGCGGCATAAAAAAACGTTCAAGTGATTGTGTTCAATGGACATGTGCTGACTGTTCGCATAATCAGACTATTCGGGGATTAGACAAGTGCTGATCACGTGATGTGCTTGGAGATTTCCGGTTTGAGAACAGCCCCTCCAGTGCTATCCCCCATGACCTGCCCTGCCTTCTCTGCTACATCCTTTATGTTTGCCCCTGGTAGGCATACCGTAATATCCTCTCCTCTGTTAACGACTTTATTTACTTTCCTAACAATTGAATCCCCCACGAATACCCGGGCTTTCCTCGCCTTCCCTTATGACACTACATCTGCGAAGCTCCTTTCCTTTCGCGTCACTCGTTTACTGTTCTCTTCCTACGCGCTCTGTCGTGGGCTCATGCCCCAAAGATGCAAATTCGCGTTCGTGTAGGAACGCAGGGCAGAAGTACCTCGGGTAATAACTAATTTGTTTAGATTAAACACAAAATATATAATTACTTATGGTCGTTTGAAAGCTACAGCCTCAGTTGACAAAACACTACACAGTGCGCACTATTGCCATTGGTTGCACTGCCAATCGGCCAATCAAAATAACGCACATACAGATGCCTGCTATTGCTATTGATGTTGTGTGCATCGCTATTACATGGCTGCCAGCGGCGGATAAAAGGGTGTTGGGGCCCTGGGCAAATTTGTATTCTGAGGCCCCGCATCCCTTTAATGCATTTTAAACGACACTATTTGTTAACGTTATGATACGATTCCATTTTGGGTAGTGATGATGATGATGATGATGACAGTCCACAACTTACGAAATACGACAGCTCTCCCGGGATGCAGTCGCACTCACTTAACCTGTTGTTGCTTAATTTGATCACTTCGATAGCAGTGAAAGGTCTGGGTAGAGCTGTTGGGGGGCTTTCAAATGGTGAAACTCCACGGGCGGAACCAAACCTTGAAAAACGGGTGCCCAGTTTCCCCCCAAAAAAAAAAAACGACACCAGGTGGCACGACTTTTAGTTATCGAAAGGTCTGCAGGAAACACGCACGTACCCTCGCACGTTTAAATATATTGTTTTTTTGCTAATTCATGCCACCACCCATTGTCTTGAAAACGTTATGAATTCTCGTCGAACACTTTCGCACCACCAGATTGGGAATAGTTAGTTATTCGAACCCCTCTGTTGCGTCACCACAACGATTAACTCATCGTGTCATGTAATACATTTGTTGCGACTGGCCGCAACAATAGGAAAAAATAGTTCGCCACTGCTACAACTAATGAAATCATAGTAGGGGACGTAGAGACAGAGCTCTACCACTTCACCTGTACACGGTATACGACTGTTTACACCACTTTTCTGGTTACTGGTCTGCATCAAAGCAGCCACGCAGTTCGTCTTCCCGGCCACATTCACGGTACTATCGTATCCTTGGTCGTGCATCTTTCAAAAGTCCAAGCCGATTTGCCCGACCTTCTCGGCGATGCTTGCGCATATTACTCTAGAATAACACAAGAGAAATTCCAAGAATTTCCCACGGATCTCCTGCTTTTCCAGCATCTATCAAGACAAAGCTTTTTCTGTTCATTGTTTTGTCATAGACCTCATCAGCGCAGTTGAATAAACTACCTTTCGCATTTCGGACATGATCCTCGGCTGGATCTGCTCCTAGATAATGGAAACAATTTCGTTCGGCATTATCTTCAAGACTTACTGTTGTTTTGTGTCGCCAAATGCGTCTCCAGAACCACATCACCGTGATTCTCACCAGTGTCGAGATGAGTGGCGTCATGGCGGTGGCTTCTCAGGGCGATATTCTGCTTTTCATAGATAATAACCGTCTTTACTATAGGCTGTAGGTTAGAGCGACTGTCTCGCACAAATTGTTGCCGACCAGTGAAAATTCACAAAAAAATTCACTGTCAAGAATCAATTTGCGTTTACTAATGGGTACAACTTGGATAAGGCAGGATTCGGGGAGAAAATTAGAATGACAGGGTGACAAGTTGCACTTACTGGTGGCAATGCCCCTAGTTTGTGAGTTACAAATGTCCCCATCTGAGGAACAAATGCAGTAAGGCATCACCTCGTGGTGTCTGGACAACTAATTCTGACTTTATGAAAACAATCCAGCCAAAATAAGGGGGGGGTGCCCTGTCACCTGATGGACACCCCCGGATATGAAAATAATCTGGCCAAAATAGAGTGGTGCCTTGCCACCTGATGGACACCCCCTGGATATGAAAACAATCTAGCAAAAATAAAGAGGGTGCCATGTCACCGGATGCCCCCCCCCGGTTATGAAAACAATCCAGCCAAAATAAAGGGGGTGCTCTGTCACCTGATGGACACCCCCTGAATATGAAAACAATCTAGCCAAAATAAAGGGGGTGCCCTGTCACCTGATGGACACCCCCTGGATCTGCTATATGGTCGGTATTCATAAACAGATAATTAAAAAAACTCTGATTCATTAAAACATGAGAGCAGTCAATATGATATAATAGATCAATAGTTCAATTACCAAATAACATGATTTCTCAATACAAACCACCAAACTTTGTACCATTAATTCATCACACATTATCAAACATTCCACTTTTACACACGTTTCACTGGAATCATAGTCAGTGTCTGTTTCAGAATTGACATGCAATTTGTTGTTGTTAGTGATAATACTGTACATCTTACATCTTTTTTTCAACAACAGCTTCAGTGATGACAAATTTGTTTGCCATCTTTGTGTTCAATATTTTGGATAATACCAGTACCTGAATTCCTTAAAACACTTATCTGAGTTCAAGTGGAAAAGTGTCCAAGCAACGATTTCGTTAGTAATACTCAAGTGTCATTTCCAGTTATTAATTATTTCCAAATTATTCCAACAGAAACACATTTTAACTGTTCTTAAGCAGTCTTCGTTGTCATACTGCTGGCAGATTGTTTCTTCGCCTATATGTCGATTATAAAACCAGTTGCCTTTGTGGCACGTATGTCAAGTGTCAATGCTGCGTGCTGCTTGCTGTTTCAGGCTTGAATGTCCTTGCAAACGTCTCAGCCACCAGTAAAGGGAATATGATACTTGCTTCTCCATATATCTGAAAGAAAGACAGTTATGATCACATTAAATGAAATGTTAAATGAATTAAATTAAATAAATCAATAGGCTAACAGAAAGTTAGTGACAACAATCATCATCACACAGCTAGAAAACAGTATATACAGCAGGCATGGGTTAATTTAATTAACTCTATCAAGTTAATTTAATTAATGAACTTTCTAAAAAATCACAATTTAATGAATTAACTTTATACAAAAAGGGGTTAATTTAATTTTTTTTAAATCACAGTTAACTTTCAATTAAGTACTCACATTAACTTTATTTGTTGGATATTAATTAAATGTCCATGCTATTCAGTGGCCAGAGGTGGGATCTGACAGTAAGCTAACTACAGCATTGATCTTTGTGCAACCTTAGACACATCCAATTAACCCCTATCAAAGGAACCTTTCATTCAGTTTCAAGGTTGATATCCAGGGCTACAGGTAATTGTTTGAGCAGTCCAAATTTCCAAAGTCAGGGAATAAGCTGAAATGTCAGTGAGCCTACAGCTTTATTATGTCAGAGTACTGACAGGGCTTGTTTTTATGGTTCCATTTTTATCACCCTTGCAGTAGAACGGGCATCCAGGCATAATTCCTGTTGACACAATCCTATGATGTGAAAGGTGGTGAAAATCCCACACTATAATATTTATTTTTAATTTTCTAAGTGTACTTTCTACATTTTTATTACATTTGTGCTAGATAATTATCCTTCATTAGCTTGCCATGTTGACTTCGTTTTGTTCTTGTTACTTTGTTGGGGGTAATTTATGTGTTGTCTTGTTGGGGGTTCAGACGGATGGCTTCCTTGGTCAGCTGTAATATAAACTGTAAAGAGTCTAACATAACACACACTAGTTTACATAACCAGTGACTGTCAGTTTCACCAGTCATATTACAGAATGATTAAAACAGTGGGAATTATGGGACAGGAACAATTTGTTGAAGACATTCACTTGGGGAATACCTACTGTAGGAACAAGTCACACTTTAACCATGTCTAAGCTGTCAAGGCTACATGTATGTGTAGAATTTGATCTGCCAGTCATCACAACTGGCAACTTCAAAGCAAAATGCCTGTGCCAAAGCAACATCAAACTTACTAGGGCATTTCAGGATAAGGAATACATTTTGGATTTATTTTCAATGATTATCATCGATTTGCCAGGGTGCCATGTTTCACAGGTAATTCGTTTCAGAGCTTCCAAACAGCTAGAGTTGAAAGCAAGGTAAATTTTTTTATATATAAAGGTTTAACAGTACTACACATTTGCCACATTAATGATTCAATATGAAATACTAAGTTTTGTAGCTCAACTTTAAAGGTGAAATTTGAAATGAAAATCATCTCTATCAATAAGCTAATCATCGTATATCGAAATTAATGTCACACAAAGAAGGCAACCACAAAATTAATAAATATGTTAGCAAGAAGTATGCTTGAAAAGTAACCATCTAATTGCTCGTGACTATTTGGATATATCATCTTTAAATGAGGTTTACACCAAGTGCAGTCATTAGTAGGCCTGGTGAGTACAGCTATGCCACTGTCCAAGTATCCTAACTAAGCAAATATGCCAGACCATTCAAACATTATCTCATTGTCATGGTTCTGAGGACAAAGTGTATTTACAGAGATTCCCCTATTAAGGGCACCTGCCTGCAATTCCCTTTGTTTGCAAATGGACTGCCTGGAACAGGACTGCCCTGCTTGAATGGGTGCAGGAATCAGGGACCAAGTATAGTGTACAGCCCAAAGCTTTATCTAATTAAATTGGTAGCCTGTTATGCTGCTACTTTGTAGTAATTCATATACAGATTAATTTGACAACAACAACCACGATGGCGCAAACCATTGTCTGCTCAAGACAGAAGGATCCATTTGACATATCCAAACTTGTTTTTACTTTTGTAGACATATTCGTCGTCTTATCAAGGCAACTTCATCTGAGCTAATGACGTTGGATGATGTCACCATTACACGTGAGGAAGTTCGTAATTGTCGTTGTCTCGGTTGATCGTTGCATTGGTCTGATCCATATGGCCTCTTTCACGAGTCTTCTCATTCTGTGTGACTCCCTGTCTACCACTTTTACTCCCTCCCAGTCTAAGATGTGGTTCTCCGTGGCTGTGTGGTCTGTGAGGATGGACTTGTTGGTGGTGGACTGCTATCGTTTCTTTTCGCTCCTCGTATGTTGTTCTTTTTGTGAATTCTGTATTTCTTTCTTGTGTTCACTTAGTCTTGTCTTAAACAATCTCCCTGTCTCTCCTATGTAGGCTGCACCACAACTCTTACATGGTAGACTAGTTCACTCTGTTCTTCTGGTACTACTTTGTCCTTTGGGTGTACCAACAGACGTTTCACTGTTGTGTGAAAACGCATGGCAACATCATTAGAACTGATGAAGTCAACTTGATAAGATAATGACAATTTCTACAAAGGTAAAAACTAGTTTGGATATGTTAAAATAACTATTTCAACATGAAATACCATCACTAGTAAATGCTACTATTCTGAAGGACGTCCACTTGAGTCACAAGGGCAGATGATTAACTTGGTGCAACGGCGACATAAACTTACACTACATTTAAAATCATTGAGTGATAAATTGACACACAAATATATATCCATTGAGCTATTATGCAAGTGGCAGACCCAGATTAAAAAATACTAATTAACCAGATTTATAATGGGAATTCAGTTACATAGTTAATACATAATTAATTGCATGTTCAATCTGAGAACATTTAAAAACAGCATGAATGGGTTAATCTCATCCCCCCCCTGAGTGCTGCACAACATTTCAGCAACATGAGTCCCAAACATGTATTGTGTGGAAATGTAGAGAGTAAGACTGAACTGAATGTAGAGAGTAAGACTGAACTAAATGTAGAGAGTAAGACTGAACTAAATACACGATGCTCAGGTCAACACTCATCATGAAATAACTTTGTGCAATACTTGGAATAATATTATTGCAATAGTCAATTTATAAGTATTGCAAGTATTTGCAATACTTTCAAAATATTCGCAATACGCTGGCAATACTTTAAAAAAGTATTACAGTATAATGATATTGTTTGTTTATTTTCTCAATAGTATTTTAAATGCTATGCTTTGTCCCCCAAAGAATCCATACTATAAATATAATGTGGAATATGAAATAAACAATACTCCTAATAATACCTTAATGTCTTATTATTAAATATTGCAATATATTCTACATTATAAAGAAGTATTTGCAATACTTTTAGGAAACTACAAAGCCATATAGCAAATATTTGCAATACGTTTAAGTATTGCATGCATCTCTACAGTACACATTTCTTTTAAAAATTATCTGCAATACTTTTGCAAGTATTGCATGCATCCATTTGTACACATTTCTTTTAAAAAGTATTTACAATACATAAAAAAACACTGTAAATATTTGCAACACTTTTTCAAGTATTGCACACATCACTGCTGTACACACTTTGACTGGCGACGCATCCATCTTGATCTTTCCCCACGACACCGCCTCATCGGGTCTTGCTCCTGAATCGCTGCCATCGAACTCGTTGGCGGTGTTCACAAACACGCAGAAGTCTGCACCATTTCGCTGCAGACACACACAAATGATCTTGGTTGAAACTGTACTTGAAGGCATGCAATATTTTGCTACAAAGCCATGCAATATTTTATGTAACAGTCGGCTTGACAATAATGTTATGAAAAGGGCTGACTAGTTGAATGAGATTTCATGAGCAAATTAGATTCTAGTCACCTTAACATAATATCCAGACTAGTCGGTTAACAGAACATTGCTGAATGCTGGAAACAGCTAGGAGACACGTCTCTGCACCTACCATGAGGTTGGCATTGCATATGTGATGCTTCATGAGGCCGCCGCCAAGAATGATCATCCCTGTGTTCTGGGCATACACTGCCTGACTGTTGAGACGTCGGATGTCTGGCACACAACAAAGCAATATTGTCATTCATCTCAATACAATACATTGTTTTGGCAGAGAAGCAGAACAAGTTAAAAGTCATATTTGACGGTAATCACTTCTCAATAAACTTGTTGTATTCTTCCCGAATATTTTCACCAACTCGCTGTCTTCATTGGCAGATTAACATCGCTATGCTCACACCACATGATCATGGTCATGTGACACTATTTGGGGAACGACTGATGGCGCTCTTAGTTGACGATTTGGTGGATGTTTATAGCTTCTTAAATTTTCCTACTAAACCAGTTCTTATGATCTATTATTCTTACATCCTTCATAGAACACTGGTGTTTTGTGTTCTGTTTGCGTTCACTGGTGGCTGATAGAAGTTGGTCGCAAGATTCTCTGAATCAATAGATGTTCTTTGAGTTTGCCGATGAAGATTGAGCGAGTGGGCTGAAATATTTGGAGATGACAGTACGATGATGGACTTAGCATCAAAAAGTGCCTTAAAGTTGGGTTTCCATGCTCCCACATTGAGCTTTTGTAAACTCCATTGACACAGCTGTATTGGTGGAGCCGGACGCAACCTTCAGCAAGTTGATCTTCAAACAATAATCCCAGGGATTTTCATCAAACATGCACAACTGCTCACATGTATACTGGAAGCAAGCATGACAGTAAATTCAACTGCATTTTAAAAACCATTTTTCAAAGTAAATTATACATTTCATGACAATACACCTAACGTATCACAGTCATGCGTATTACTTAAAACCTTTGTAAATCATACAACCAGTGTGACTAAACCATAAACCTCGCTGTTTCCAACTCGGAGAACCATCTTAGCAGCTGATTGGTCCCAAAGTAATTTTTTTGGAGACAACATGCATTAACCAGAGGTCAGTGCAAAACTGCAAACATCCATATGTGGAATTGGAGCTTTCCAAAATAAAAAATAAGAATGGACCCCAGAATTTGTAACATTCATATCTCTTTTTTTTATGAAAACAATGAACTTCCTCCAACTTTAATGTATGACTAAACACACAAAGAAATAAACAGAAAAACCTACATGAAAAAACATGTTCGACTGACCCTCAACAATGTCCAGAATAAGTCCTGGATTCTTGTAGGAATGGAAGTATATCATGTCGCCAATGGATCCATCTGTGAGCGCTGGACTGAACACAGGGATGTTATTCTGTAGCAAGAATCATAGAAACGTGGTACAATAGCACAACCATGCTCTTGTAATTCAATAATAAATATTTTCCATAATCTAATGCACATTACTAAACTTTTGATGCGAGACGCGCATTTGTGTGATTGTGTCAGCGCACATTACACAACGTTTGTTGCTAATCAGTTCAACAACTGTTGCAACGGCCAAATCAACACGCGACTCGAGTTTTGTTGAGTTGCTGACCAGCGTACATTGCACGACTGATCCTTGAAAGCAAAACAATAGTTTTGGTTTTGGGGCTATGCACGTAAATGATAAAAACTAACCAAATTCAACTAAAATCAAGAATATTATATCACGCCAGTGGCTTAGTCAGAATGTGTTCTAAAACTGGGAGATTCCAGTGATTTCTCCAGTTGATTGAGCGCTGTTAACCAGTGGAACTAACAAGCGCATGTGCAGTACTATGAAAATCAGGTAACTTAGATTATGTGTGATGTATTCACTGAGGCCAGCATATGCAGAACCAACACAGTCTAAAACAAACATGCTATTTTGTCATAAAGAGGACGAATTTAGTAAATAAAGGCAAAAATATGTTACATAACTTGAGTTTGGATACAAACAGCATGGCCATATCCTACTGGCAAGTATAGGAATAGGTGTATACAAATATAATTTGGCGAGTAAATTTTGCTAGACTACCCACACTAGTGGTTATCTAATAGTATGGCACAGCCCATGAAATCAAGAATCTCTAAGATGTGGTATGTTCAACAAGGTTTTCCTAGTAAACCACTGGTGTGATATTCTCAAATGTAGTTGCAAATGGTCATATTTCAGTAACTCCTATAGGTGCATAGGCTCAAAACCATGACTTTTGTTTCCCTTTAGTCAAATAAATGCATGTCTTGCAATGCAAGTTTTGCAATGTACGCCTAGCAATATTTAAAAAACTTCATTTGACTATTTAATATATATAGATTATATATTTTTAATCATTTATTATTATTATCTATGTATATTTATTTATTACACTGATAGAATTCTAGACCACGCTATTAATTTTTGATATGCTGTGAAGTGCCACAGACAATCTGTCAGTATAATAAATAAAACATAATAATTATTATGCTGACAGTAAGAGTTAACCAAACAAATTATCTTTAATTTTTAATCAGGATAACTTCTATAGTGACTAAATCCTTGAGAACCCGAGCTCAGAGGCCCCACAATATTTAAACATGCCTTTTGCCTTTTTAAAGACACAGTAATTTTTTTTAAAACAAATGCACCACAGTAATTACTATGAAACAGTACCAAAGTTTGAAATATGGGCAATATAAAATATTGTGTTTGTTTAAATATGTTATGTCACACAAATAAAATTAGTCTCAGCTGGAATGCCCTGACTGTCATATAGTTAATTATGATAATACTATCTATGATAAATAATAACAATTGTTATTATTCATCCCAAATGTTAATCATAATTATTATTATTTATCATAATTTACCATATGAGTCAGAGTGTTCCAACAGACTGAATTTTATGATAAATACTAATTATGATAACTAACAATGATAAATAATAATTCTGAAAATCAATAGTAATTATGATAATTAATAATACTGACAAATAATCATTCTGAAAATTAATAATAACCATAAATAATAATACCAGGTACTTATAAATAATAAACATACCTAACTGGAAATTCACATTGTTGAAATAAAAACATGTTAACATGTTGGTATGGTGTATGTGATTTCAGAATACATTATGCTAAATAAAATGTTGATATTTGGCCTTGTTGAAACTTGAGAAAACATTATTTATGGTTGTGCTGCACACCTTATAACACCAGTAGTACACAGAATCAGGGTTGTCTATTTCTTTTCCGAGGCGAGCAATCATCTTTGATGGTGTCCAAACAATGCCCTGAATGTAACACATGAAATATGAACACTGATGTCAGACTAAACATCAAAACAAATGCAGTGGCTGAATAAATAGTGAAACAGTAGCAGTGTTAATGAGTCTCTTTGTAAGACCACAGCTGTTGATTTCTCCATGGCTTTCAATTCTCAGCCTTTAAAGAAATATTATTAATTTGCAAAAAAAGTGGAAACTAACATTAAACATTGAACTGCAACATATGCAGTTATATACAGTGGACTCTGCATAACAGAATCACTTGGGTCAGAGTAATTTAATTCTGTTAAGTGGCTGATTCTCTAAAGTGGCACTTTTTTAATACAGTGGGAATAGTGAATGATTCTGTCATAGCCAATATATCTAATTCTACTAAATGGCTGATTCTGTTCAACAGAATCCACTGTAATTAAAATGTCTAGTTTTATGCAGGCATCTAAGCCATTGGAGGAACTGATGTTCCTGCTTTGAGTTTGGGTACATCTTAACTTGACAAACCACTCTTTCAAGAAACACTTTGTTGCCAGTACCCACCTGTTCTTTTTGTTCAAGCAACATCTGGTCGAGGATCGGCATAATCCAGTCTTCAAAGGCACAGTAGTTGTCATTTGGCACAAGTAGGTTACCAATGCGGTTGATGCCTCGCTTGCGTAGGTCACGACCTTTCAGTTCAAACTTTCCGACATACGTTGGCGCCATGCACTTGATGAAGTCTTCTTCGATGCCCCCAGCCGTGGCCACTACGCAGTCTACCTATAGAGGGGGTCATCACGTAATACAAAGTAAACATTGTCAGTTCTAACAAACATGAAATCTTTCCAGCAAAATATTCAGTGTTTGGAAATATATGTGTCATATATGATAAAAATTTAAAATACATGTTTAATAAAATAATGAGTTACTATATAAATATCATCATCATCATCAGAGAAGTAATATTCTGGTTTCAGCATAAGTAAGATTTTTTATTTAGTCAAAAGTTCTTATATAACCCAAATTTCTTGGAATTATATTTCTTTACAAGATGTAAAAATGGAAACAAGATTTGTTGGATGTTTCCCTTCCCTGTTTGCCAGTGAAGATGACTATGGGTCTAACTGTCTGTGGACCTGCTGAAGGTCTGCATCTACCATGTTATGTTGCACCAGATATCATATGAAGGCCTCCATCTACCATGTTATGTTGCACCAGATATCATATGAAGGCCTCCATCTACCATGTTATGTTGCATCAGATACCATATGAAGGCCTTCATCTACCATATTATGCTGCACCAGATATCCTACGAAGGCCTATATCTACCATGTTATGTTGCACCAGATATCATATGAAGGCCTTAATCTACCATGTTATGTTGCACCAGATATCATATGAAGGTCTGCATCTACCATGTTATGTTGCATTGTTGTTTGAATTAAATCATTTGATTTAAATCATGATTTTAACAACTCCTAAAAAAATCATTGATTCATGATTTTATTGATTTCTGATTTTTTTAATTGCTGATTTATATGAATTTAACAAATAATTATTTACAAGCACATTTTGTAAACACAGTAATTCTGTTCTGAATCCATTTAATACAATAAAAGTATTGAAATGATAATTATGTTGTTTCCTTATTTCCCGATTTGATTATTCCCAGTATCTAAAGTCAAATATTATGTTATGATATTGTGTATGTTTGAGCTATTCCCTTTTTGGATGCAGTAAAGCCACAAAAACTTGTCTTCCAGAGGAAGTATCTTTTCAAGTCAGAAGCCCTGAGGTTAAAGTCCACTTACATGTCTTAGAGCTTGTGTTAATTGTTACCTATTCAGCACAGTGTATGTTGATTCAAGTGAGACAGTCTGGGTTACAATTGTCTGATACTGTACCATGTTGCTGTCTGGTTAGAGACCCCTTCAGTACACAGAGCCCTGGTCAGGTGCTAATCCACCCTCTCAGCAAACAATAATAGATAGATTATGCAACTATAGGGGGTGAGGCCTTGTGGACATTGTCTAATGGGTGGATTCGTCCCAGTGAGTGCCATGAACAATTTAAAATTGGATCTGGTGCTATAGCAAATAAAATATATTATTATTATACATGTATTTTAAAATGACAGCTTTGTTTATTGTTGTAAGTCAAACTATGTTATAATTATATAACTTTACATAAGCAAAAATCATGTACCCTCTATAAAGACAAGTACCCAAATCAATTTAAATAGAACAAGTTTGAAAGAGTTTATAAATATAAACATCTATATATATATGTCTATGTGCCTGATTTCCAAAAAATCAAATAAAAAAATCAAATTTAAATTAAAAAAATCTGGGGTTTTTATTTTTAAAAATCATGATTTTTTTTCAACCCTGGTTGCACCAGATATCGTATGAAGGCCTGCACCTACCATGTTATGTTGCATCAGATATCATATGAAGGCCTGCACCTACCATGTTATGTTGCACCAGATATCGTATGCAGTCACGCACACCGCTTGATATCATATTAGATGTAAAACCGAGGAAGATTGTGCAGTTTGTCTTCTGGCGCCCACATGGACTCAGGTTCATTTCGTCACCAGCACTGCTTGGCAATGGCTCCAACTTTTTCTGAATCTGTAGAGTACCATAACATACACCAAGTTCATCCAGATGTACCCTTTAATCTTCACAGTAATAAATCTACCATAAAATGTACTGGTGTCAACAAGTCTGTCTTTCCTGATTGTGGACACGCATCAGTTTTCATCACAATGGTCCTGTGGTTTGGGCATTGATGACATATTTTGGGTACTACTATATATATATATATATATATATATTAACATTTTTGATAAACCTGCCAAAAATAATAGATTTAGGTTATAACCTAGCCAGTTTAAGCTTTCACTACGGGCACTCTTTACACAATGATTCCATTAAGAAACAGAACTGAAAAGAAATGTTAATTAAAAAGGAATATGAATTAAAGTGAATGTTAATCGGTAAGGAATTTGAATGAAACGAAATATTAATTAATAAGGAATCTGAATGAAAAGGAAAACGAATAGGAATAGAAATAGGAAATAAAATTTTGAAAAGGAGTAAGAATTTATATTGAAACTGAAAGAAAACAATTTATGCCAAGTATGTGGGGGGGCCACAATGTTAACGGAAAATAAAATAATTCTATGGCAAACACAAATAAAAAAATTCTTGTTGTTGTACTAACCATTTTGTTGATTTCATCCACTGCCAACCCAAAGTTGGTGGCTTGGAATCCAGATGTCTTAAATGTTGACAGCAGCTCATGATAGTCAACGCCCTTGTTGAAGTCATAACCTTGAACTTCGACCTTCTCGACAGGCAGCTCACCGCTGGTGACCAGGACAGCTTCAGCAGCAAGAGTAGGCACCTCTGATGACATTGTTCAGTCACTAAGTTCGGCCTGCAAGATTGAAACATCTGTAAATGACACTATACTTGAAATTCAAAGAGTTGTGGTGCAAATATTATGATAAAATTTTCTGAAAAGTCATATTTAAATGTCATGGGACATTTTGGAAAATCTTAACAATTTGCTTGGCAAATGCATGAACAGTTCACACCTGATTCCAAGTGTCCACAGAAATGGGAAAACGCAATGTCTGACCATGCATGTGTAGTTGTGTTTGTGACTGTGACATTGCTGGGCGCTTCAATAAAAAGCACTGCCGTGGTCATTCCGCGTGTGCGAAAATCCATTCACGATTTGCACCGTTACAATTACTGGAATCTCATTAACGTTTTGTTTCACCTCGTGTTTTGTCGGCTGTTTCAGTTCAGTTTCGTCAGCTTTGATGGTGCCTTTGAAAAGGGTAATTTAACTTTCGTAGTTGTTTTTCTTATTGAAACTGGACCAAAATAAAGCTTACAAAATATAACTTAGATTTCATAGGCGTATTTCTAATGCAAGTAGCACAAATTTACAAATTCCTCAGACTATGTCAATGTTCTATATGTGTTCTATAGGTCGAAGTTAGTATGCGGGTGAAAAAAAATTTCTGCGAGAACGTAAAACATGGATTTTAGTCAACCGCAACATTGTGAAGTTTTACGGATCTGTGACACCCAGAACGAGTCTCCAGAACGAAATCATGGCTTATTTACATTTCTCTGAATTGAATTCACCACAAAGCCAATACCATCTGTTTTATGATATTATTATTAATGGTTATGTTGTTTGGGCCTTGGATAGAGCCGAGACAAATACAAGAATTAAAAAAAATAATAATGCAATTTTTCAATGATTAAAAAAAATAGTAAAAAACTTTCTGCAAGAGATTTATATTCTAAATCACAAGAACAATTAATTAGTTTATTCATTGAGTGCAAACTAATTGTTATTAATTATTTTATTGACTGAGTGTAAACTAATTGTTAAGCAATTTTGTAAAGCTAAAATACTTGTAAAAAAGTTACAATTTAATTATTGAATTACAAAAAGACGTTTTGTGACCAGCTGTCAGTGCCACTGGATAAATTGCTGAATAAACTTACACCTCTGATCAAGACCAAATTGCAAGATTCTGTTCTCTGACCTAATATTGTTATGTGAATTTTCACCAATAACTTAATGGGGGATGACAGTATGAAAAACAATTTTATAATATTTGCACGCATAATCTAGATAATTACTAAATTAGACTAACTCACAACTGCAGCAAGAAATGTATTAATAATTTAGACAAATTTTATTTCAAGATGTTCTGGCTGAAGTTCTTGCATTGATTTTGGTTATGCGACCTCAGTCAGTCTAGATCTTGCTGGTTTCGAAGACGTTTGCCGATTTAATTCCTGCAGATCTTTGTCAAGAACATTTGGGAGTGTTATTCATGGTCACCCTCGCCAGCCAGCAATGTCAGTGGGTGTGAAATATTGGTCTATGTCCAGCTGTGCATGTGAAGCACATTATATATATATATATATATATATATATATATATAAATACAAATATCTCCATATGGATTTTTATTGAAATGCATTGGTCTGTTGAAATAGCATGCTAATTAGCCATTGTTGACTTATTAATTGAGTTACTATTCATGATGTCTAGTGTATATTTATGAGCCTACTTAATGTGCTTTGAAATTATACAAATATCTTCATAATGATGGAAGTTGTGAACTTTTATAAAAAAAGTGTTTGACCTGTTGCGTTAGCGCATTAATTAGCCAATATTGACTTATTAATTGCATCAATTGAGTTATGAAATGACTGATGTATATTTTATGACCCTGTTTAAAAAGTTTGTAAACCCTGAACAAATATCTTCATAATCATGGAAGTTTTGGCCTTTTATCAAAATGTGTAGGTCAGTTGACTTTACACACTAATTAGCCAATATTGACTTATTAATTAATCAGTTAAATATGTTTGCAACTCCTGAAGAAATCATTAAAATATATATACAAACAAAAAAGTTATGCCACTTTTATCATACATTTATTAAAAGAAAGCACAAAAATGAGAGTATGTTGACTGTATACAAGATACAAAAAAAATTCGAATTGTTACCGTATTAAAATCACAACATCGAGGATGAAAAAACGATGGTAATCGTAGACGTTACCGTAGTATAGTGCCAGTGGTTGCTTCCCGAAATTGAGCAAGGAATTACGTGAATATTATGGACTAAAATGAAACCAGAGATCGTTTGGATAGGATATACTAATGTGTGAAGTTGTGTTAGATGTGCTAAATAATAGTAAACCGGACAGGAGCAATTTGCAAAGCCAAGCCAAAAGCTCACCCAGGAACAATTATGCCGCAAAAAAAAAACCGAAGACGAAGTCGAGTTGCAGGAAGGAGGATCGGGAGCACACCCCAATCGTAGTCCGACGTAGACACAGACAAGCTGGCGTTGACAATTATCGAACGCTCGTGTAGCAGCGAAACTAAAAAGGTGATTTACCCGTAAGAACACATCAGTCATCACTCTTGAAATTCCACCCGAATAAATATACAGCCATATCGGAATATCAAGCATAAGAAACGACGGATATACACTTGGACTGTGCATCGGATCAGATAATTAACACTTACAAGTACACTCTACTCACTACAGACAAAGTGAAGGCACGTGTCATAAAAATAATAAATCAAACTAATAAGCAATTCGACGATGGGGATAATTCGCCGTACTTTCGATCACACCTTTCTCTTTTTTAAGTCTTCATAACTTTCTTCAGTATGCCCCTTTTTTCTGACATAATAAGTATTTAATTTTTATGCAACACAAACATTGTATATCATGTATTCTCCTTATAAGTTATGTTTGAAAAATAAAACGTATATATAATTATTATTAATATTGACACAGCTGTCAGACTGAAAAATCCATGGAAAAATTCAATCGGGCAAACAAAATATTTATAAATTTTAGCGTATGACCTCGCTGACTGGCCGCTGGCGTTTCACGGGAACACCTACAAAAAATTACGCACTGGCTATTCGCAGAGCAGCTCTGCGAATAACAGCCAAACTTACTTTTACGGAGCAGAAATCAACCAATCACCGTGCACCATTTTCTTGCACCTGTGCAGTTTCAGTATCGTGGGGCTACGTGGCATTTCGTCCACTTTGCGGTTTTCAGACGATGCTTGCCTCGGCTCTAAATCTAGGCATGTCGTGTTTTAATGCTTTTTGAACATGGCAACTATGAGACCACGCCTCTGGGGTCAGTCTCTCTTCTCGGCGATTTCACGAAGGCTAGCGAGACTACACATGCGACGGCACTGCCACTGGCCATGGCGTAAGGGGTCATGCTTTAGTTAGACTTACATTACCAGGTTTGCTGGCGGAAGCTGTTGAGAGTGAAATGGTAGATTTTTAGATGATTTTAATAGGCGGAAGGATATTTGTGATTTTTTGGCGATCAGACACGTGTGCGTCGTAATTCATGCCAACATTGTCATTGGTAAACACTGAGGGGTATCGCACATACAGGGATATTACAAGAGTTAGAAATGTCTAATTTTGACAAAACTCAACCAGCATGTCAGTGGGATGATGACAGCGGCTGGTGAAAACTTTTAGAATTTTTGATGGTCACGTTTTCTTGTAATTTTGCAAAACGTTAACATGGCCACCAATGGGAAATGTAACTGTAAGCTGAACCCGTAAGTGTGTGAGCGATAATATGGATTGTGGCGATGTTGTGTACTACTCACTTACAAGTGACCTTACTGCCAGTCCAGCGAATCAATGGATGGAATCAGCGAATCAGTATATGAGCCTTTGGAATTGTATTTTTGTTCAGTTATTTCTTAACTCAGCAAGAAGTGTATATTTTATGCACAGTTTCTAAAGCCTATAAACACATGGACGTATGACTCTTCTTTTCGCCCCCTAACAGAGTTGTCGGGAACTACAGTACAATTTTTTTGTGGCTATATTATAGACGGTTCAAAAATTTTCAACGCACCATATTTTACACATACATTTAAATTTTATGGTGCCCCATAACGATTATGGGGCACCATAAAAGGCGGGACGTAAAAGGCAGGCAAGAATGAAGGGGATTAACAAGGGTGCGCAATAATACCGTGCTCCCGTTTTACATGCGCTGGAGTTATTCTCAAGTGGTTATACTGTACTCCAAACAGCCCAAACTTGGGCTAAAGCAGGAGTTTGTTGCTTTTCGTGCGTGCATGTGTATATTGTGGTGTGTTTTTATTAATAGTTTAACAAATATAAGATAAAATTATATCTAATATATATATATATATATATATATATATATATATATATATATATATATATATATATATATATATATATATATATATATATATATATATATATATATATATATATATATATATATATATATATATATATATATATATATATATATATATATATATATTATATATATCATATATATGACCTGCAATAACAATAAAATACTTCATAGTTACCCAAGTGATTAGGTACATCAAATGATCTAAATCAACCCTGCTCTGCTCTCAACTTACGATTGATTGTGCTACTTATAAATATGTTGATCTATACTCATTCGATCACTTTCAACTAACAATAATTAATAATGCTACTGTTAAGTGTTGTGAACATGCGCGATTGAGCAATAGCACTGCACAATAAAAAAATCGGTAATATTCGACAAATGTCTTGTTATTTAAACTTCATTTTATATTTGTTAAACTATTGATAAAAACAATATACATGCACGCACAGAAAGCAACAACAATAACTACAGCGCATGTAAAACGGGAGCACAGCATTATTAAGTACCCTTGTTAATGTACGTATGTGTGTATATATATATATATATATATATATATATATATATATATATATATATATTAATTATACAGTGTTCGTCTATCTGCAAGATGTATACTAAAACGTGGTTCGAAAAAAAATTAGTCAATACAATTCATATTTAAGGACACGCATGCACGTTACATCACAACAATAATTAATAGGACGAACCGATGAAAAATAGCACTGCTACTCCACTCCGTCTTTTATGCAGACTGCCATGCCACTGCCCTTTTTATTTTTTTCCATAATTATTCACCGTATGGTAACCTGTGATGTTATAAATATATCAACATTGCTCTCCTGGAGCCACGTTTCAGTAAGTCCAATTAGTGAAAAGGAGTGACGGATATTAGCAAAATAATTTTCAAATTGTTGATGGTGGCTTCTAATATTGACGTGACCAATAAAAAATGTAGTATGCGTTGTCACGGCTGCATATAGTGACGCCATCTGGCGACTACAGATACACCTTAGTCGGTTACCCTAGTCTATAGGAGTACCTCGGGCTCTGGGGTACGGAGACGCAGACCATGTATTGAGTTATTGAAATACACCTCATGAATATCAATCCCAATAATACCGTGTTGTAATGCTAATGATAAGTACATACCACAAGTACCATTACATGGTGGCAGCGGCGTACGAACTACACGCCACACGTCAAGTTTGAGTCACAGACAGGTTGAAAATCGTAAGTTGACGGCAACGCCAGCCGACCTGTACTGTATTGTCGCCCATACGAATTGACACTGAAAATTACAGATCTGTCAGGCATCGATCCGCCTAGGATGGACTGGTCATCGGCCGATCTGCCGAGTACGTTCCGTACGTTCAAACAGTACTGCGAACTGATATTCAAGGGGCCGCTAAGTGCCAAAACCGAGGAAGAGCACGTCACATACGTCCTGCTCTGGATAGGTCAGGACGGCCTAAGGCTAAGCATATACAACACATGGGAAATGACGACAGCCGAACGAAAGCTCCTCGCCCCACTGTGGGACCGGTTCGATAAGCAAGTGGAGCCAAAAAGCAACTTCAGGCTGAATCGGTTCCACTTACAAAAGTTCCGGCAAACGTCAAGCGAGTCCGCAGACGATTATATGATCAGGTGCCGGCTCCAAGCCAAGAAATGTAAATTCCGAGACTCGCGTGAAGTCGGCGAAAGACTGCTGGAACAATTGATCGTGGGAGTCCGGCACAAAAAAGTGCAAGAACAGCTGCTAGCCAAACCTGATTCCTACACACTGGACGCAGCTATGGATCTAGCGAGGACCCACGAAGCGATGATCTCCGACATCGAGCAGTTGCACAATGACAAACTGACCGTCGATTATGTATCCCGCCAAAACAACGACAGGCGGTCGACACATCCGTGCGCTTATTGTGGTGGGAGCCATCCACCCAAGCCCAAGAACCGTTGTCCCGCATATGGGTCACAGTGTGACGCGTGTGGGAAGCCCAACCACTGGAAGAAGGTCTGCAGAGCCACAGGTCAGCAGGAACCTGCCCGCTTTCGCCGCAGCAGCAGACCGCGCTTGCTACAGCAGAGGCCACGGTCGCAGTCACGGCATCGTGGACCGACTGCAGAGCGACGACCCACATATCGTCAACGCGACAGCTCGCACACTCGCGTGTACGCGGTTGAACAGTCGCCATCACTCGCAGAGTCATTTGATGCGCTCACCTTCGATATCGTGAATGTTGCGGACACGAGAGACGAAGTGTTCGCCTCCCTGAGTATCACCCTGGCAGACAAGCCTAACGTGCCTGCTACATTGAAGGTCAAGGTCGACACCGGCGCACAGGGGAATATTCTGCCGCTGCGCATTTTTCGCCGTATGTGCCCAGCGAAACTGGACTCGGAGGGGTTCCCTATTCCGGGTAGTCTGTTGCCCAGCGAAGTCCAGCTGGCAGCCTACAACGGCACGAGCATACGGCAGTATGGCAAGATGACGGTGCCATGCAGCTACAACAGTGAGCGCATTGACACCGAGTTCTACGTGTCGGACTCGGCGGGACCGGCAATTCTGGGGCTGCCGTCAAGCCGACGTCTCCACCTCATAGAGATGAACTGTGAGACCAAGAGTGTGCCGAACAAACGCGTAGACTCGACAAGTGATCTGGTCGCCGCCTACCCGGATCGATTCGAGGGAATCGGCAATTTCAGCGGCGAATTCCACATCACTGTGGACAACTCGGTGACGCCAGTCATTCACGCCCCTCGACGCTGTTCAATCCATCTGAAGGATGAGGTCAAAGACGAACTCGACAACATGGAACGGCTCGGTGTCATCTCCAAGGTGACCGAACCGACTGATTGGGTTTCAAGCCTGGTCTACAGCCGTAAATCCAACAACAAACTGAGGATATGTCTTGATCCAAAAGATTTGAACACTGCCATTGAGCGCCCGCATTATAAGACTCCAACACTTGACGAGCTGACACACCAGCTCGCTGGAGCAACCGTCTTCTCCAAACTCGACGCGCGACACGGGTACTGGAGTGTGTCCTTGGACGAACCATCCAGCTTCCTGACGACATTCAACAGTCCGTTTGGTCGCTACAGGTTCCAACGTCTACCATTTGGCTTGAACCTGAGCCAAGACGTGTTCCAAGAGCGAATGGACCACATTCTGGAGAACTGTGGAGGCACAATCGGGATAGCGGATGACGTCGCAGTATTCGGCAAGAACGAGGCCGACCACGATGCGAACCTGCACAACTTAATGAAGACAGCGCGTCAGCATGGCCTAGTCTTCAATGCCGACAAATGCCACATCAAGCAGCCAAGAATGCAGTTCTTCGGGCTTATCTTCGACACTGATGGAGTGCACCCCGACCCAGGGAAGATCACGGCCATCAAGCAACTACAGGCGCCACAAGACGCCACTCAACTCAAGGAGTTCCTGGGCATCGCAACTTACATGTCTCCCTTCACGCCAAATCTCTCACAGCACACCGCCATACTCAGAGACCTGCTGAAGAAGGACAGTGAGTTTGTGTGGACACCAGCGCACGAGAGCGCATTCCAGCGAACCAAAGACGCAATATGCAGAGAAGCTACGTTGAGCTACTTCGACCCGGCAGTCGAGACGGTCGTGCAAGTCGACGCGTCGAGCCGCGGTCTGGGCGCCGTCCTACTGCAGAAGAACAAGCCTATCGCCTTCGCATCGAAGTCACTCAGTGACTGTGAACGACGATACGTAAACATCGAGCGCGAGATGCTCGCAGTCGTCTTTGGATGTGAGCGCTTTCACACGTTCGTATACGGCAAGCGATTTACTGTAGAGTCCGATCACAAGCCTCTGGAGATGATCCACATGAAGAATCTGGCAGCCGCCCCCTAACGTCTACAGCGGATGCTCCTACGCATTCAACCGTACGACATCGTCATCAAATACCGACCTGGTAAAGACGTCGCGGTCGCTGACCTACTCTCACGACAGCCGAGCAGCAAGAAGGAAAGTCTCAAGTTTGACATGCAGATCAACCACGTGCAGTTCTCCCCACACCGGCTGCAGCAGCTGCGAGACGAGACAGACAACGACGACGAGATGCTCTCTCTGAAGTCCATCATCATGAGTGGCTGGCCAGAGACAAGGCGACAACTCGCTACTCAGCTCCGCCCCTACTGGCCATTCCGCGATGAGCTGACGGTCGACGATGGCATCATCATGAAGAGCGACCGCATCGTTATCCCACTCAGAGCCCGATGAGAGATCCTCGCGAAACTCCACCTGGCGCACCACGGAGTGGAGAAAACTCGCCCGCGTGCCAGGTCATGTGTATACTGGATAAACATCAACTGTGACATCGAGAATATGATCCAGCGATGCGACATCTGCCAACGCGAGTTGTGCGCACAGCCTTCGGAGCCGCTGATGCAGCACGAAGTGCCATCACGGCCGTGGCAGGTCGTTGGCACCGACTTGTTTTCGATTGGCCGAAATAATTACCTCATCATCGGTGATTATTACTCAAAGTTCCCTTTCGTCGAACTCATCGAGGGACGAGCGACGAGTGACATGATCGTCAAGTTGACAAAGCGTATCTTCAGCGAGCAAGGTGTCCCTGACAAAGTTGTCAACGACAACGGAGGTCACTTCGACAGTCAGGCGTATAAACTCTTCGCTAAGGCTTGGGGATTTGAACACGTCACCTCCAGCCCGCACTACCCGAGATCAAATGGATTCGTGGAGCGGCAGATACAGACGATAAAGCGCACACTGAAGAAGGCAGCATCGGCCCGAGTCGACACGGACATGGCCATGCTGATTCTGCGGTCGACACCGATCGATCACCATCTCCCTTCACCAGCCGAGATGCTGAACGCGCGAAAGATGAGGGCCAACCTGCCGGTGAAAATCCTGAACGCCCACCCGGAGAAGGGCGCGATATCCGAACGCCTGTTCGAGCGACAGCGTCAACAAAAAGTGTATCACGACCAGGGAGCGATCGCGCAACTCACCCCGCTGGTCCGTGGACAACCCGTTCGCATCCAGCACCACGTCACAGGGAAGTGGAACCCGGCAACCATCGAGACCGTGCGTCCGGAACCAAGGTCGTATGACGTCCGCACAGCAAGTGGTGGAGTTCTCCGCCGCAATCGTGTACAGATCCGCAGGTCACACGAGACCCGACCTATTGACGCCGACCCCGTGTCACACCCTGACGACATGCCTAGCACGGCCGCCGCTGAGCCAGTGGAGCGTCCCGACGAGGCACACGACTCCGGCAAGCGAGTCCGCTTCAGCACTCCTGAAGCAGGCTACCAGACCCGCTCTGGACGGCTCAGCAAGCCTCCAGCCAAGTTCAATTTGTAACTCTATCTTGATCTTGTCCGTTGATAGTATGTTACGGTTGCAAGGCTGCTTATATAACTATGTTAGTGTAGTAAGCCACACTTAGTTGTTCTTGTTCTGATGTTCTTGTTTTATAAGAAGAGGGATGTCACGGCTGCATATAGTGACGCCATCTGGCGACTACAGATACACCTTAGTCGGTTACCCTAGTCTATAGGAGTACCTCGGGCTCTGGGGTACGGAGACGCAGACCATGTATTGAGTTATTGAAATACACCTCATGAATATCAATCCCTATAATACCGTGTTGTAATGCTAATGATAAGTACATACCACAAGTACTATTACATGCGTTACACCAAGTTGTAAGCATGACTTATTAATCAGGATCAGTGTTAATAGTATGTCTGACTCGCTGTTAATTTCAAACGGTATGAATATTTTCTTTTCTAGTTCTTAGAATGAGAAAGAAATATTAGTATGCCTCCAACTTTCAGAAATTACGTCTATAAATTCACTATCATTGTTGATATGAATTTATGGAAAAATACTGCATATACAATAATCTCGAGCATTTTGTTTGTTCAATCCTGTAATACAATTAATGTGAAAGAACCTTTCACAAGCAGTGCACTGTAAAACAGTGGAAAAATTATGCACTCTCTTTGTACATATTTGACAAAAGGATTTATCTTTATCCATTGTCGAGCGGAGTAGACGTGTATTTCTGCTGTGATTCAAAGTGTGCAAAAGAAATTAGACAGTACATCTTATTCAGTTAGTATGAGTACAACAATGTGGATTTTAGCAATAGAAACATGATAACTCAAGTATTGCAGTAATAGCATTTTAGCCAGCATTGCTAGTTTATGTAGAGCAGCATGAACAAAACATATATATGGTGTGTGTATATAATGTATGATAGTGTATAATAATGTCAAATAGACATACCATTGAAGGGTAATACAGCGTGTCCATGTTACACCAGCAGCTTGTTGAGTTCCGGTTGATTCTTTATTGAGCTTACTCGATTGGAACTATCCCGAACCAGGACATTAAAATTAATTCCCGTCTACAGTCCAGAGGTGGTTCACTTTGCCGCTCTTTCTTGCCTTACGACACTCGTAGAACAGATGTGCTCGTAGTTCGGTTAGGTCCTCGTTGACATACACAGAGTGGGACGATGGTGTCGTTGATGTACCTGTGGCTGATTGTCCCAGTTTGTAGTTTTTACGTGTTGCAAATGTAACCGTGGAATCGCAGGAAGACGGGAAATTGTGATTTCCTTTATTTTGTATAACAAAAACTATATCAAAAACCTGTAAAACATACAAAAATATTATTACTACATGCACTACTACAATGGTTACACAGGATCATTAATCAACAGAGTCAAAAACATATATTCCCTGCATAACATTGGTGCATAATTATTACCTATAGATTTTATCCGAAACCAAATAGCAGGTTGGCACCTGTGGTATTTGTATCTAGATTTCGATCCAGCAATACGCCATGAGCGACTTAGTACCAATAAGATACATAGGTTTATAGTCTTTAAACACTGTGTCAACTCCTAAGTGGTGAAGTGTACAACAAAGATACTCAGCTAAAAATGCAGCTACAATTAATAAAAATTTGATGTGCTCCATGAATAACACAATATCAGTTATGCTTAACATCCCTTATAACATATAAAGGTATACAATCCTTGGAGACTACGATTACACAGATCAGTACATATGCACACACACATATATATATATATATATATATATATCATATACACACACATACATATATATATATATATATATATATATATATATATATATATATATATATATATATATATATATATATATATATATATATATATATATATATATATATATATATACATGTGCAGTGTCTATAATTTGTTCCTTAAGATAGTTATGGATGACCGTCAAATGAAATGTTTCCTAACCTAATAGTAATACTTCATGACAAACCATAAAACCAAAATAACAATGCTCACCCCAACTGGGCACTGCAGGCCTAATCAAAAATGTAAAACTGTGTCTGAGCACCGACTCAGTGCAACCACATCCTGCATTTTACAGGGGGTCATCTGCACCTGTAAATGATATACAACCAATTATCAGTTGTAAATGAATAAACAAAAGAGTGACTAACTACATTATTATATGTATGCTAACACAATGGTGTCACCAGAAATGTATCAAGATACCAATACTACATTAAATGATCAAACCAACACTAGATCCCTGTTTACAAGTTACTATCTAGTGTGGTCCCAGCTTGCTCTCAAGCACTTGTCCCTTGGGAATATTTCACACACCCTACCCAGCCAGTGCCACAGGGTGATTAATCACGACAACATCAAAGAGAGGGAGAGTGCTCCAGTCTGAGTCTGGCTTAACTGTACAGAATGTTATATAATTATACCACACATGCACAGTCCCTGCATAATGTATTTTGTCTATAATAATACATTAACTATATGTAACAGTACTAAATATGAATAAACTTAACTTTCTAACCTGTTCTACCAGCTACTGGCTACAAGCTTTCAAAATGTCATTAAGCCCTAGCTGCTAACAGACAGCTGGTGGAGACATTCCTCCCTAAAGTCCAGACAGTTCATTTGCTCCCCATCTTCTTAGCACATCAGTAATCTGAGTCACTATTAAGTAATTACAACTGAACATATAAATATGTTTACATAGAAAGATGGAAGATGCTCTAGTAGACATTTTGGTACCATTGTAAATTGAAAGAATTCATTTTCTAAGGTATAACAAAGTATTTAGAAACTTACCGAAACAGGGGTGTTGTTGTCTTGTTGACAGTGGGATCAGCCTGGCCCACTGGGACACAGCCCCTCCCCTGACCACATGTGACCACTGTCTCTTGGGTAAATTTTGTATTTAAACAACTTAATTATTTGTAACATGACCAGCAACGGACACAATAACTGCAATTAACCATAAGACAAATAGTTATAATAATAATAACTAATTAACTAGATTCTCTATAGATTACCCAGGGTGCTGCCATATGGTGGCAAGTAATGGCACCATCAACCCTGTGCTCCTCAGGTATCCTCGCGTGACCTTTGCTGGGTGACCGGTGGGGTGATTGGTGGGGCAATTATAAATTACTAATTGTCCAGTAACCATGCCGGTTACACAAAGACACAGCTTCTCACTCTGTACGTCGCCAATTTAATCAGAATTGGGCGTCTTGTTTGGCAATTTGGGGCCAACACGGTGGACAGGGTCAACTTCCTCCATAGTCAGTTGTAGGAGAAGTGATGAGTTCACCAGATTGAGTGTCACCTCGAGATCCTTTTCCGGGATCCCTGCAATGCTCAACGAATTCTGTCGAGAGTACTGCTCTAGCACGTCCATCTTCTCTTCGAGGCCGTTGACGCACTTTCTCAGGTTGGAGATCTGCCTGTCTTTAGACTGGACAATTCGTCTCAATTCAGCAACCTCCTGCCTTAATTCGTTCACAAGCAACTCCTTGAGTTTGTTGGCCACCTTGGGATCGCACAGTGCCTCAAATAGCCCGGCAGAGAAATCTAACTCTTTCGCTGCCGACGATGATCCTCGCGAATGACTGACTTATGGTCGACATGGCGATGGACGGTCGCTGTATATTGTTGCAATGGACATTAAGAGTGTTTATTGTTGTTGTTGAGTTGGTCGCTACATTGCATTGGTTGCTGGGTTGGACCCTGTACCCTGTTTACAGGCCAGTGCAACCAGAATATTCAACGCGAGCACCGGTCATTGTTGTCTGACCGTGTACCTTGTATAGGTACACGTACAAGCAATCACTATACTGACGTTCACGGTCGAGTGAACGTTCCAATGCAGATACGAATAAATGAAGTATGTCACAGTCCCAGGTGTCTGCAGATTCGGTCGATACTAACTAGGTCAATGGAGGCTGACTTGGTTGTAAAGTAAAGTCCAAATACTGTATTTTCCACATTGCGAAGGTTCGGTGTTACTTGGTCATTTTAGAAATGTTGAATAAATGTATGTATTAATAAAATAAACAGTTCTGGATTCCTTTACATGTCACCTTCAATTTAAATCAATTCCCATGCAATGTTCTATCCTGGTATTTAATTATTATGTGCCTAGACCTAGTATAGAATCTCGATAATTAATTATACTGACTAGCCGCTGACGCTTCCCGGGAACGCCTTCAAAAATGAAGTGGTGACAGTGGGCAACAACGAGACCACGCCTCCGAGGCCAGTTCATTAAGACGAGCGAGAGTCGTATTAGCGAGACTATACATGCGATGGCACTGCCCTAGCTGGGGGTTGTGGCGATGTTGTGCGCTATTCACTATCCACTATAAGGGAACTTACTACCAGTCCAGTGAATCAGTGTATGGAATCAGCGAATCAGTGTATGAGCCTTTAGAATGGTATTTTTGTTAAGTTCTTTTTCAACTCAGCGAGAAGTGTATATTTTGTGTACTACAAATTATTAATTGTTGTGGCTATATACCCGCTTCCTATTTTTTTAACGCACCTTATTTTACACATATATTAATATTAATAGTACATAGGATATTTTGATACATCTGAGCATTTTTAAATACAATATGAATAAACGTTGAGGTTCCTAAAACAAGGGACATGTTTATTCAGATGAGCCATCTGTTCACTTATAATAATTGAATATGTTCATATAATAATTATTATATTGATCAATATCTGTAACATAGACGCGGTGAACCTATTCGGTCCCGCCACCTATCGGTGTAATATAATGATTAAAGAAATACTTCACAGTTATGTATACATTTTTTTATTAGCGTAAACAATGCATTTGCAATCATGTTCAATATCGCTTATATTGACACAACTCATGCAATGGAATAAAACGGTATTACTAATTAATACTGTGTACGTTTTGTTTTCCGTATAACTGCCAGTACAGGTTCCGTACGCAGCAGTCGCTGTCGTCGAATAGGTGTGACACTTGGCTATCCAAGCCACTGCTCCCCCCCGCCCTCCCTCTCCCCATAGTTCATCTCTTCGCTCCCCCAATGGCGTATCTAGAATCTCGCAAAGGGAGGCCAAATGGGAGGGGGCAGGCTTAGTCACACATTAGTTTATTATACAACCATGTGGTGGCGCAACGTGTTACGTACGAAACCGAAAGTGTGGCCATGGCCCAATGCTCCCCCCGTAAATACTCCACCGCTCCCCCTATGCACTTAGCTCTATGATCCAAGCGCTATCGTTTCGAATGCGGGTTCGAATCTCATAAGAGAAAAGTAAGTTCTTGCTGTGGCCTTTTATTTTACGATGTTTGTTTCATTTTCTATGACGTTGTGATATATAAGTAACTTTATTTCGTTATATAAAAACACACATATATTACATTAATTGTAGGTCAACACGTAGATTATAGCGCTAAAATGAAATAATCCTATCAGACGGTAACAGTCAATCCACGGGTGTGAGGCCAGTCTCCCTTTAATGAGTTCGCTTAGGTTAATATTTAAGGAACCCTTTACCAGGATTACATCTAGATAGGTGAAATACCTTTAGGCCATACTACAGTTACATACACACACACACACGCGCACGCGCACACACATACAACATAGAATCATGAGCCGTATTGTAAGAAGAAAAAGTAAGTACAACGTATGAAATCCTTCAGTAAACAGCGTAGTCGTTGTAATGGCGACCACATTACTATATTCAGTACGGTGTTTTCATTAAGTCAGGTATGCATAGACCCCGACGACAAGTAAATGGGCCAAAGTTAAGCTACAGCATACGGGAATTTATGACTTAAGGCGGTAGAGAGACGTTAATGCCGGCAAGTCATTGACGCACAAAGGTTGCAAGTTCACTGTAGAAACTTAGTTCTTGCTTGGTAAGGGCAATATATGTAGCTGTTCACTTCCTGGTTAATTAACGAACCCACGAACCAGTATTATTAAACAATTCTCATTACTACAATTACTGTCTGATGTCTTCACAAGAAGGTGGCACACTTGTTCTGGTCTGTAGGCTACATACACGGCTTAATTTGCAAATGATGTCAGATCGTGGAAAGGTGCGAACTGTATACTCTGTAGTGAGATTCGCCGAAAGGCTGAATGCGACAAGGGACCGAGTGGGATATATAATCATTTCACGAAAAGCATCTGAGACTGAATCTTGTGAAATATTATAAATCGTGTTAAATCATGTTAGATCTTGCTAAATCTGGTTGTCTTGCTAAACCGTGTTAAATCTTGTCGAATATTGTTAAATCGTGTTAAATATTGCTAAATCGTATTATATCATTTTAAATCTTGTCATCTGAAGCTTTTCTCGAATGGTACTATTTGTGACTCAACCCATACAATTGTCGGTCTCGATACTCCAGCCTCTGGTAGTTGTTAGCGGGAACGCCTTCGAAGCCATACATGGCTCCGAACCAAGCAGCAGCGATGGCGCCGGTGCTGTCGCTATCACCGCCGTGGAAGACAGCGAGGTAACACAACTTATGCCAAGACGATCTGGCTCCCATGACTGCGTCGTAGGCGATCACAGGTGCATCGTGTGCTGTGATGCCGGCAGTTCCGCATTAGCTGAGCGAAGTGTAGACATCATCGCCAGCTTGAATTCCGTAGTCGGACGGAAACACGTGATCAGAGTTGACCCGCCGGAGATACCTCGCGACTTGATGTAGTTGGTCCACACGTCCTAGAAGTAATCCCATGCATTGGTGATTTCTTTTACGAACTTTCCCTCTTTCTCGATGTACTGCAATGCCCGTGGTAGTGGTGCCGCCTGTTTCGCAGTAGCTGAGCCAAGTGTAGACATCATCCCCTGGGGGAAATATTCCCTAGGGTGTCTTCCCCCACCTTGGATATCTTACCCCAACCCCTTATGAATGTGTGTGACACATGATCATGATCAGCCACCTCAACAACAAAACACACTGCTCTTTTCTCAAGGCACTGAGTTAATCATGGTCAGCTGCCTCAACGACACACAGCTCTTCTCAAGGCACTGAGGTATCAATAGAAGTTTCAAGGGCCCGCCTTTGTTTAGTGGCTTTGACACGTTGCCAACGTGTCCTCGCAGTATAGTTTATTATTTAATTATTTTATTGGGTAACCACACACAATACACAATAACTAAATCCTTTCTCACAATTCACAGAAAAAACATCATTTGATCCCAAGCTTTTTAAGAGATTTTTTTAATAAATGCTGCTTTTTATCACGTTATTGCACATTAACCAGAACACGTATACGTGTGGTAAATATGTTATATGAAAGCCACTTTAATTTAAATTGACATATGAACTAGTATGCACCAAAAAGTTTTACTTTAAAAAACAATTTAATGCAGCTAGCCATCAAGAAGATGAAACATACAATGCAACTGTAACTGTATTGCAGATAAAGATGTTCGAGTCATCACATGCGTCGCAGAAAGAAAACGGAAATTTGTGTGATAAGAGTAGACACTTACTGCATTAATGGACTCAAGTTTGTGACTTATTTTATATGTGACTATTCCTGATAATTACAAGGTCTTACATGATAAAAGTGATAGCAGATACTCCATGACTTTAATTACCATGAAACGATTTGGGCTGTAGACACTTAATATATAAAAAAATTATTCTTGTGGACGTGCAATTTGTGTGATAACAGTAGACACTTAATGTATTAATGTATTGCGGTTGGTGAATAATTTTGTATGAGATTTTGTTGTGATAATTGCAAGTAATAAAAGACTGATTTCGTGATTTATCGCACGTGAACTCTTGTGATAATAGTTATTATATGATGAAATTTATAATAAATATTTAATTGCACCATGTTCTTGATTTTAGTTGTGGGGGAAAATAGTTTTGAGTCAAGACAACTTGGATATTTGGAGAGGGATAAGACATCCAGGGTGGTGGGGAAGATATCCTGGGGCATCTTCCCCCTGGGGGTAAGCTATCCAGGGAGATATATACTGTTATACCGGTAGACGTTTGCCTCATACCGGAACAAAAATCAGTTGCCAGTACAGGGTACCGGAATATTTCATAGGCTAGCTGAATCTCTGAAGTTCACTGTAGAAACTTAGTTATTGCTTGGTATTAGGGCAATCGATGGAGCTGTTCACTTCCTGGTTAATTAACGAACACACGAACCATTATTATTAAACAATTCTTATTACTACAATTACTGTATGTTGTGTTCACAAGAAGGTGGGACATTTCTTCTCGTATGTAGGCTTAATTTGCAATTGATGTCAGATCGTGGAAAGGGGCGAAATGGAGGGAGATTCGCTGAGAGGCTGGAGGCGACAAGGGACCGAGTGGGGTTAAATATTGTTAAAATCGTGTTAAATATTACTAAATCGTATTACATAATTTTAAATCTTGTTAAATCTTGTCTCGAATGGTACTATGTGTGACTCAACCCATACAAGTGTCTTCCCAGCGTCTCCAGGAGGTCTCGATACTCCAGTCTCTCGTAGTTGTTAGCGGGAACGCGTTCGAATCCATACATGGCTCCGAACCAAGCAGCAGCGATGGCGCCGGTGCTGTCGCTATCACCGCCGTGGAAGACAGCGAGGTCACACAACTTATGCCAAGACGATCCGGCTCCAATGACTGCGTCGTAGGCGATCATAGGAGCATCGTGTCCAGTGCTGCCGCCTGTTCCGGAATAGCTGGGTGAAGTGTAGACAACATCGCCGGCTTGAACTCCATAATCGGCCGGGAACACGGGATCAGAGTTGCCGTCGGATATACCTCGCGACTTGATGTAGTTGGTCCACGCGTCCTTGAAGTAATCCCACGTGGCGATGTTTTCCTCCACGAACCTTCCCTCATCCACGATGTTTTGCAGTGCCCGCGGCAGCACCTCCGTGAGTCCGGCACCCCACGCCCGGGGCGGCTTGTTCGTCACGGCGTAGGAAGTGAAGAGTGTTGTATATTCACAGACACTACACATATAACATACACGTGGTTCTTAGGGGTGGCACATAACTGATCTTTATTTGCAAACGCATGTATTACTACTCACGTAGTTCGCCACTGAACATGTATCACTACACATGTAGTCCAACATTTCCTTCCCGGAATAATTATGAAGAAGTCTACTAACAACAATATAACTTCTTCTGTATGCCTACAGTGAAATGATCTACCTTATTATTATAATAACATAGCTATGCGCTAGCAATGTAACGCAATCTTCTCAGATTTCAAGACATACTAAAGATAATGTGCTGAAATTTTAGCAGTGTGTTGCCAATATGCTATGTTTTCATTTGAACTCAAAGAAAACATACTTGATCAACTATGATTTTTTTGTATAAACATTACAGAAACGACACAATATGCCAAATCACTGTAAATAAGTGAACAATATAAATCGTTCTAGTTCACATGTGACGTGACATAATGATGTCAGAAGATTTAAACAAGAACAAGAACATTTTATCAGTGTTATCAATTTGTATCCAGTAGGCAGAGGAATACCAAATGTCCTTGCTGAAGAGATGAGGAGACCACCACCTCTGGCAGAGCACTTCCCACCAGCGACTGAGGCTGCACAGTGGTATACAACTGACCTTGGGTCGTCCCTCACTCAACAAGCCATCTTTGGGCATGACCCAGTCACATCGGATAATGCCAGGAATGCTTGCCAGGCAGCATTTCATGCCAACATACAAGACATGAACATGTTGATCCGCCGCGCGGTCAATGGAGACTTTACACCATTGCAAGATGCAGTGATGACACTAATAGATTTAACACGGAAATATGCATCATAATTTTGCTGGTGACTAACAATGAATACAGTCATGTTTCGTTTATCGTTTATTTGCAAGCTTTGGTTCTGAATGGTTTTGGCTGTATTAACAAATCTTGCTGAATAGTGATACACCCTATTTCATCCCATTCGGATTCCATAACTATTGGACATGTGCAATGTATAATGAACTTTATATTGCTTTGTTTTTTATTGATCACCAGTAAAAAGTAAACAATGCAGTTGTTATGTAAAAGCAATTGTAATAATGTTACAGCATCATCAGGCCAGTAGGTTTCCCAATATGGCAATGGAATTTGGAAAAAATGGATTAATGAAGCAATTTAGTGTATCACGAGAACATTGAAGAACGGATAAACGAGACATGGCTGTACTAACAAGCTGACCAGAGCAACAAAGACTAAACATTTATGAAACTATAACTACTGGGTCTTCTGGCAGCAGAAAGCAATGCACATTTTAATTTACACATTTGTTTGATAACAATAGTTTTTTTACATAAACAAAATTAAAACTAATTATTAATAAATGATTGTCTAACCTACGGCCACATACTGGTCTGAAAATGGAAACATTTGGCAATATTCAGTTAGTTTATATACGTATAATCCAGTTTAAAAAAGCAAATTATGTACTAGAGCACTCAGTCCCATTCTATGATGGTCTGCAATGCGCCAATTGCATCGCTGAGGCCTGTTACCAGGAAGGTGGCTGCGTGCACACCCTCGGCTCTGCACTCGGGGCAGTAGGTGTTTGCATTATGCTACTGTTCCAGGTACACCTGACACGCCAGGACAGTTTGGCAGCAGGTTGCAAACATCGGCAACTGTAGCGGTCCTGTAGGAACGAACATTCTGTCAAAAATAATTTTAATTCTTATTTTATACATGTACCTGGTATGTAAATATGCAGATGGAAAGTAATCTGCCAGAATTAATCTCTGGGATTTTATTTCCCACTTTTAACCAATTATTTTTGTATAAATACCCATATATGTACATTTAACACTTAATGGAACTGTTTCCATGTTATCAAGGAATATATTGCTGAATGTACATAAATGTAAGTATTGTCATTACAGCCAGAATACAAACCTTTGCAAATGCAGCATGTAAATGCATCTTTCAATGTACCAACATCGCTTTTTTAAGTTTTATCAGCACATGATCTTGAGTAGCTGACTCGATGGTTTTGAAAGTTTCTTCCAACACCCTTACTTTGTCATGTAGTAAATCTACCACAAGGGCTTCCACTGGTAAGGCCCCTGCATCGGTATGTCTGCAACATTTCAACTTGGTTTAAATGCATGGCTGATTTGATGAGGTTCTCTGGCTGATAGCACAATGTACAAAGTTAATTCTAAAACAGACATGCAGGGATTTTGCATGTACAGGTAAAACTCTGTGATGTTTGTCATACATAATCTTTGTTGTTGCTAGGACTAAATTGTACAATGACTTAGAAACTTATAAACAGTATATCTAACAGACTTGCCTTACAGTGGTCCATGCTTAATTTGGCCATAAGTTTACATCCTACACATTTACTTATACAGTATACATAACACTAGCATCTCCATATATCATATGCGTGCGTGCGTGCGTGCGTGCGTGCGTGCGTGCGTGCGTGCGTGCGTGCGAGCGCGCGTTTGCAACATAATCATATATTAAGAACCCACCTGAGTTTCCTTGTCCTGCCTGACTGGAAGTCTCTGTGCACACTCTCTGTCATGCACAGAATTTTTCTGGTCTGGGGTTTCCAGAAATATGATCCTAGAAAACAGCACTACATTGTTATGACGTATGAAGGCACAACATCAAGCATTGTTGCTTCATGGTCTTTCCAAAGAAGTATTCAACATTACAAGTAATTTGTATATTATGGTTATTAATACAACATTTTATACTACATATAAGGGTCACAGTTATTAGTTGATGTCTTGGATGATGAAGTGTTATTGTCGATAACACTAATTTGGTTATTTTAAAGTATGCCAGCAAGATTACTGAACATATTTATAATTCACTATAAAAATGTAATGAGTATTGTAGCTACTTGAAGCCAGTATCACAACTATTTTGTGGGTTACTAATAATCTTCTCATCATTTATTACTACCAACTTCATTAATATATTCAATGGAACAAGTACAATTGAAGTGTGCATGCATGTATACAGTGCACATACCATATAAGAAGTACATATTTGTACATAAAGAGTACAAACCTTGTGTGCCAGGTGACTCGTGAATCTCCATGCCTTTGGAGTCTACCAGGACCACGGCCTCCTGGGAATCAAGCTGCTCCTGCAGCTTCTCGCTCACAGACACAACGTTGGCGTCTGCATCTGTGAGCCGCAGGTAGATTGTCTGCACTGGGTGGAGGTTCGCCTCCACAAGCTGAACAGCTCTGCACAGTCAAGATAGAAACATGTACTTCACATAATTACAGACTCATTAGTTATGCAGTTGAAAAAAAATACATAAAATCCATGAACAATTTAAACACTAAAAATTGTTCATTCAAAAAGATGAATTTGTTGAATTTCTATGCACACAACTTATTACGTGTTTTGTGCATGGGGAAGAACCGAATGACAACTATTCTTCATGGAAGGTGTCTGGTGATAAATTTTAGTTAATTTATTACCGTGGGAACGTTTTGACCATAGGTCGTCTAAAGGCCGGTGTTACTGCGGGCGATGTTCTGGCCGCAAACAGAAACCGTCCTTGTTGACTTGACCCTGGTGTGGCTGCAGCTGGCGGTGTGGCTTGCGACGTCCCTGGTTCTAGAGGGGTGTCGTATGTGGGAGTGTGCATTGTCATACACGACTCCCCTTTCACTTCAAAATGCGCTCTGTGCGCCATGTCCACTGGAAAATGTCCATTCTCCAGTAGAAACACAGCAGTGTTACTGTCGACAGACAGGAACATCGTCTCCTCGCTGACCTGCAATTTGATCAACTGACATTTTAAATTGTGTTGTTAGACTACTTTGTGTATGACTATGTTGCATTAATTTTTTTATGATGAACACGTACAGCTAAACAAACCTTTAGACAGCTTGATGTGTGTGATGTATGCCAAATATTTGGGTAAAGTTAGTGTAATTATATAAATAATATTGTTCTAGCTGCTCATAGTCATTAGTCTATTATACTGTCAATTATAATGATGAGAGCTCATAATAATAATTATGGCCAAATTTCAGGAGCCAGCCAGACCTCCAGATTCGGAACTATTGGGGGTCCAGCAGTGAATGTAGGGCCCATGGACACCCACTAAATTTGAACCCTGGAGATATGTTTCAACTTTGACACGTCATTTTATCCAGGCCAGGGCAGGGGAAACATAATTAATGATGCCGTTTTATATAAGTGGGTTGGTCGTGACTTGTGATAAACATTTCCGTGCGTACTGACTACCCTAGCCCTAGGCTAGGGCCTAGGAAGGCTGCTACTACTGCTAGCCGAACGAACAATCTGATCGAGGCTAACTGGGGTTTCTTTACCTTACAATGTCAATGACATTGTCACCGTCATTGTGATATTCGGATTATCGCTAGGATTATCGCTAGCGGCTAGGTACTGTCTACTGAAACATTCTTGTTTCAAGATAAAACTGAACTTAAAATTAAGAACACGGAACGTTGCAGACGTTTTCAACTCTTACCTGAACAATTCTGGTTATTTTGGCGGCATTCACATCCGCTTCCCTCATCGTAATTCTTTTGCTGCCGCGGAATAAAACAAATGTTGCCATCTTGAATTCTTGCTAAATGACGCGCGGGAAGAATGATGAACTTCATCTGTCATCTGCAGCAGGCGTTCGAAGAAACGGCGCCAAACGTGCGTGGCCGCTTAGCACATAAAACAAAAAAGATGCCGAAAACGAAAAACGAGTGGCGCTGCAGTCGCTTTTCGTTTTTTGTTCTGATGCAGTGAAAACGAAAAAAGGTTTGCTGTACCTTTGTGTTGTTTTTCTAAGTAATATCAGTAAAACCTCACATAGCAGTTTGTATTGGTTTTTCGTTTTTCTTACATTAATTTAGAAAAAGAAAGGAAGAACATTGTGTGTCTTTTTCGTTTTTACACTGAAAATTTCATAACTAAAAAGGAAAAGACGGCACATACACGCACCAGATAAGCTCACAATTCTCTGTTACACTACAGATCTAGCTTATCTGGTGCCTTACTCACACGAGAAGACTGTCGCAGATGTTTCCTCCTCCACTTGGGTAGGAGTTACCAATTCTGCAGTAGGCCTAGACTTATCCTGAACCGATTGCAGTTGAGGGGCTTCATACGTCAAACATGATTCCTAGTCCTTCTCTCTCGATCTGTGAATACTTCTGCTCTGCTCTCGTCAACGAGCGAGATGCAAACTGAATCGGTCGCTCCTCTCCATCAGGCATAATGTGAGAAAGCACCGCTCCTAAACCAACTGGCGATGCATCACATGCAACTGTCACGGGGAAACTGTTGTGAAAATGCATTAGAAACACGGACTTGCCTAGAGTACGTTTCACTGCTAGAAACGCCTCATCCGTCATGTCTGTCCATTCAAACTTCCTATCCTTCTCAAGCAAGGTAGTGAGAGGATGGAGTGTGGAAGCAAAGTCTGGCACAAACTTTCGATAATAGTTTGCCATGCCGATAAACGACCTCAATGAATTCACATTAGTGGGTCTAGGTGCATCTAGTATCTTGTCCGCCGATTTATGAATACCTTGGGCATCAATCACGTGACCCAGATACTCGAGAGAATCTCTGGAGAATTCGCATTTATCTCGATTCAGCTTTAAACCGAATCCTGTCAGTCTTTCAAACACCCTACCAAAATTGCTCAAATACTCTGACTCTGTTCTCCCTGACACAATGATATCATCGAGATATACCTTGACACCTGGCAAACCCTGTGCCTAACACTTTCTCTACAGCATTCTGTCAGATAGCAGGTGCCGTGGTTATGCCAAAGACTAGCGTTGCTATGGTGAGGTATTCCCTAGATTCCTCCATTTGATTGTACGCATTCGCTAGGTCAAGTTTGGAGAATTTAACTCCACCAGCCAAGTCAGCCAGAATATCATCAATGTTGATATTCGGCCGGAACACTGTTTTCAACTGAGGGTTAACAGTTGTCTTGTAATTGCCACATAGTCTAATCGCACCATTCTGCTTTGGCACTACTACAACACCCGTTGCCCAGTCACTGCTTGTAACTGATGTAATGACCCCAGCTTTCTCAAGTTTGCCTAACTCCAGCTCGACTTTCGGGCGTAGAGCATATGGGACCCGATACGGTTTAGTATACACTGGTTTTGCTCCCTCTACCAGTTCAACATGTGCCTTTATCCTTTTAAGCAACCCAATTTGTCCATCAAACAAATCCTGATGCTTACTGACTAGTCCATCCAACTGACAGTCATGTGATAGACACACAGACCCTGACCCTTATCTAAACTTGATCTCGGTCCAGTCAAGTTTGTTAGCTTACCAGTCTCTGCCAAACAGTATGTGTCTACTGTCGGGGACAACATACACTGATTCACCTGTGAAACTGCGAAACACCTTGTTACTAGGCTGAATTTGACAGTTTGCAAACTTTGACTGATACACATCAACAGGAATTATCGAAATAGCAGACCCTGTGTCAAGCTCCATTGGCAAAACAACTCTATTTACAGTAGGACGCACACTGATTGCAGATTTGTCTACATTCAGCACACAATTGGTTTGACAATGCACATCTAGTACATCGTACTCAGCTCGATTTGAAAAGTCATCAACTGTCACCGTATACACCGGTCGCTGTTGCTCACGCTCAGCCGGCTCAGTGTTTTTGTGTCTCTCACGTTTACCTTGCATTCGGCACATTTTGGCAAAGTGGTTCTCTCGTCCACAAGTGTGGCGTTTCTTGCCAAAGGCTGGACATTGTTTCCGACCAAAGGCGTGTTCTCGGCCACAGAACTTGCACTTGGTCTGGCCTGGGACGATTCGTCGAACTTCCGTGCTGCCCTGCCGCGGCGAAACCCTTTTTTTGGCCTTGACCTTCATCACATTGTTTACAGTCACCGAAACGTGCGTCTGCTGCTGTCCTCGGAACAGGTTCATGTTCTGACGCGCTGCCTCGTGGGCAGTGGCAATTTGCCTCGCTGTCTGCAATGTCAGCGTTTCCTCGCGAAATAGTTTTTCTCGCACACTGTCATCGTGACACCCATACACCAGTTGATCGCACAAATTGTTCTCCTTTTCATTGCCGAAATTGCACGTCTTCGCCAAATCGCACAATCGCGCTACGTACGATCGACGCTCTCGTTTCGTCGTACAACTGCTTGCACGAGCGGAATTTGTATCGATCAATCAATTCGTTCGTTCTCGGGGCGAAGTAGTTGTCAAACTGCTCGAGAACTACTTTCACCGTGTTCGCCTTCGATGTCATAATCGAACGAATTGAATATTGTCAGTAACTCTGCACCTGCAAGCGTAATCACTCTTAGCTGTAGCTCCTGTAGCCAGCAGATACATATTAAATTGCTGCTTGAAAGGTTTGCCAACTTTCCTTCGTGTTCGACCCAGCCAGGCAGAGTTTAGGCGCCATTAGCCCAGTGAATTCTGCCATGCTTACGCGTCTTCTTCGACTTCGGCTGTTTCATTCACAGCTCAACGTCAAGTTTCAGTAACTGTTTCACTCACAGTACATCTGGGAAACATCTAGTGTCCACACATCGATGAGTTAGTACCATCCCATTCGTCTCGTCGCCAATTATCTGTTGTATATTCACAGACACTACACATATAACATACACGTGGTTCTTAGGGGTGGCACATAACTGATCTTTATTTGCAAACGCATGTATTACTAATCACGTAGTTCGCCACTGAACATGTATCACTACACATGTAGTCCACGACATAGACATGCATATTTAACAAAGAGCGCTGCTGCAAACGCGAAAAGCGACAGAGACTGCTGCGTACGGAACCTGTATCGGCAGTTATACGGAAAACAAAACGTTTGCAGTATTAAATAGTAATACCGTTTTATTTCATTGTGGGAATTGTGTTAATATAAGCGATGTTGATCATTATTGCTAATGCATTGTATACGCGAATAAACAATGTGCACGTAACTGAGGATTATTTTTACGGTTATATGTCAATGAATAACAACCTTGCCGTTCGGCATGCACTTTAAACATACGGCGTTCGATTCGACACATTCAAATGAATACAAATTTGAGCGACCAAGATGTTAGAACAGATATATAGTTTGAAATAAATACTTAATAAACCTTATATAACATGATTTACGAAAAAAATCTGATCAAACTTGATACCTTTAAAAGACACGCATAATATAACTGAACAGAACTTATACACACAAATAGATCAAATAACTTTTATCCGGCGACATAGGAGAAAGTTAAAATTCCATACAACCATATGAGAAGAATGGCACAACTACCTCCAATGTAATAGGAAGAAGAGCAGTTGCACTTCTCAAGGAAATATAAGAGATTAGCTATGAATAACGATTTAATTTATTCATTTAACAATACTAGAGAACTGGGGATTAAGAAGGGAACAGATTTAAGGACATTGTTTATTTGTATAAAATGATTTATGGCAATGTGTTATTCAAAGTTAATGTTGGCGGAAGAAGAGGTTAAGAAGAAGGCTGTGTGTTAGTAGTCAGTGTGAATACATTGATAAGCAGAACTTATCAAGGGTGATAAAAGGTCTGGACTCCTGATATAGCTACGGCTTTGTTCTCCGTTTGTTAATTTTTCTTCTAAATTTTTGTTTATTTTGGTAAACCTTGAAAAATCTTATTAAGTCGTCGGTTCACTATTTCTGACTCAACCCATACAATTGTCGTCCCAACGTCTCCATTCGGTCTCGATACTCCAGCCTCTGGTAGTTGTTAGCGGGAACGCCTTCGAAGCCATATATGGCTCCGAACCAAGCAGCAGCGATGGCGCCGGTGCTGTCGCTATCACCGCCGTGGAAGACAGCGAGGTCACACAACTTATGCCAAGACGATCCGGCTCCCATGACTGCGTCGTAGGCGATCATAGGCGCGTCGTGTCCACTGTTGCCGGCTCTTCCGCAGTAGCTGAGCGACGTGTAGACATCATCGCGGGCTTGAACTCCGTAGTCGGACGGGAACACGGGGTCAGAGTTACCGTCGGATATACTTCGCGACTTGAGGTAGTTGGTCCACGCGTCTTTGAAGTAATCCCACGTGGCGATGTTCTCCTCCACGAACCTTCCCTCATCCACGATGTACTGCAGTGCACGCGGTAGCACCTCCATGAGTCCGGCGCCCCACGCCCGTGGCGGCTTGTTCTGCACGGCGTAGGAAGTGAAGAGCGCCGAGGCGAGCGAACCGAGGAAGCCAGTCGGGTGATGGTGCGTCATGCGGCCTGACTCAATGCTCACGGCCAACAGATCGTCGAGTTGATCCGGGTCGGGGTAGCGCAGCCCAATACACATGGCCCGCATGGCACCGCCACATCCACCGGCAGCCTGACTGAAGGGTATTTGGTAACCACCCGGTTGGGTTGGGCGTAGAGCCGATACACCTCGCATACATGTCGGTCCCGGAGCGCGGTAGTCCATGTCCCGCATAGACTTGATGTAGTCGTCGGCGAGCTGTAGACAATATATATATATATATATATATATATATATATATATATATATATATATATATATATATATATATATATATATATATATATATATATATATATATATATATATATATATATATATATATATATTCAGTACAACACATCAATCAATCCTTTATTCCAACACACCATTACGATACAATAAACGACAACAAGTTACTAACAAAATGTGCAACAAAGTGAATGAGTTGTTGAAGAATACACAAGAAAGCCTAATTGTTGAAAAATAGTGCTCGTATGTTCCAAACGTTTTACTCCACAAACTAACCGAATTTCTCGTTTTGTAATATAGTAATGCCATGAATGTTTGTGGTGTGGGTGTTTCCCCACATTTCACAGCAAAAACTTAAATATGGTAAAACCAAAGAACAGTATAATACATACATTCCATTTCGATCAATGAGACAATTTGCCTTATTGCCTGCTGCAACTTTCCACAGTTTTAATCTGACCTTATTTATTTGCCATTTCCAGTTTAGAGATTCATCAATATATACACCTAGAAATTTCGTTATATGTACTCTGGTTATTTGTTGATTATTAATGAACAGATTAATTTCATTATCAGGCGGACGGTTCCGGAATATCATGTAATTTGTTTTTGACAGATTCAATGTTAATTTGTTCACAGCAAAGCATTTAGCCAATTTGTCAAGTGCCCCATTTATCATGCCTTGTAGTTCTTTTAAATTATTACCAGCACAAAATATATTTGTGTCATCCGCAAAGAGTATTAATTTAGCTAGTTTGATACGTTACAAATATCATTAAAATAGAGTACAAATAGCTTTGGACCCCTGAGGCACACCACGTGCTACATTTAACAGCTCCGAAGCGCACCCATTTATTTCAACAAATTGCTTCCTGTTGGTGAGGTAACGTTTTATCCAGTCATTTCCAACTCCACCCCGCACGCCATAGAAATTCAACTTTAAATAAGTATTTCGTGGTCCACTGTATCGAAAGCCTTTTTAAGGTCAATGAATACACCAATAGCGTGTTTCGTATTGTCCGTTGCATTTGAAATTTCCTCTATTAATTCCATTACGGCAAGTGATGTGGACATAGCTTTACGGAAACTGTACTGACTTGAATTTAGTATGTCCTTAGCGCTAGTAGTTAGTACGAGGAAATGACCGAGCCAAAGAGGGGACCAGTAGGGAGTGATGACGTCACTTCCGATAGCAGAGCCTTCTGGGTACCCTAAGCGACCCCTAGCGGCGACCTATATCCACCTAGAGCGCCCCCTGGCGACTGGAGCTAACCCTAACCGTCGTAACCCCAACTTATTGACATGATCCCGACCTGATTTCATTAGTGGTGACCCCTGACCCTAACGGAATGACCGCTACTCTAACGTGACCGCTACCCCAATCCTCAAGGAACGAAATAATTTTAATTGTACCACAAGGCATTTAATCCCTGGTTCAATGTAGTCCGCGATACCCTATCCGTCGGTTCGTTGTGGCCCGCGTTACCCTATCTGCTAACCGACAAAATCGACACAACACCTCATTGAATGAAGTCACAAAGAAACTTTAATATTTAAAAATAACGATACATCAGATCATAGTAATATAATTATTTAAAAATAGCCATATATCAAATCATATTAAAGCACATAAATATAGTAATATAATTATTTAAAAATAGCCATATATCTAATCATATTAAAGCATAGTCATATATCATATCATATAAATATCGTTCATCGATATATTGAAACATAGTGTTCATCTTTTTGTTTTCCATCTCAATGGTAGTTCAGACGCGGCAGTAACTTCCCTCGTCTGTCTACGAGTTTTGTAGGTCGTTGTAGTGGCTCGCCTTGGGCGTCGCAGCATAGCAACATTTCCATTTCAACCACCGCACGCCGACGAAACATCCCGAGTTCCGTCATAACGCCAGCCCACAGGCTGTTGTCGTGGCTCGCCTTGGGCGTTGCAGCCTAGCAACATTTCCATTTCAACCCGCTCGAGTGGTCGAATCATCCCGAGCTCCGTCATAACGGCAGCCCACGATTGTTTGTGCTCAAGAAATGAAGCATAATGATTACATTCATCATCCCAACTCTCCGAAGCTGCAGGGATGCCGCAGCCATCATCGTCGTCGGTGTCATCATTGTCTATACGCGGTATGTAGCGACACAGTTCCTCCATCACAGCTGGCCAGTGTTGTCTATGGAAGCTGAAAACCAGAGTGAAAGACACATAAAAATTGAGCCATTGGTAAGGGACTTTGTTAAAAGTATCCTATATACGTTTCTTAAATAGCACATGCATGTGTTAATAGTAAGCTATGAGGAAACCCGAGAGCGCCAAAAGGCGTACTTTGGACCAAACTCGCTTATTTACTGCTAGGCCGCCAGCCAGCAGCAGGCGCATAGAAAGTAGATCACGCAAAGGCGATATCAGTGATCCGGCGACCCGGCTCGGCTCGGCTCGGCTCGTGTGTTATTTATGGCCAGGCTGCCAGTCGGCTAGCAAGAGGCATTGGAAATAGGTCACAGTCGCATAAAAGATGTCTCTTAAAGTTAAACTGTGCGTGTTAAGTAGATGCTTTTTAAAAGCATAGGAGTATGTATTAGCAAACAACGACAGACATTATGTACTTACGATCGATGGAGTAGCAGGGTCAACGCAGCCCCGATTTCAACGTAGACAGTCATCAAATCGGTGAACAGCGCAACGCTATACAGCATCGTGACGTCAGAAACAACAACAGCAACAGAACGACGGCAACGGAACGACGGTAAGTGTATAAAGATATACCTAGTCTCAGAATGGCCTTATATAGTAAACGCTAAACAATGCAGACAGCTGACATAAGCCACTATAACACAATAACAAATCTGTCAAAGTCAGAAAGTTATGCTAGAGAACAATAATAATAACATTTTTATTAAACTGGAATGTCATAAAACAGCTGCCAAACCCACTAGAACAATAAGCCATCCTTCACAACGAAAAACATGTTCGTTAAGTCTGTCACAGAAGTGTCAGAGAATCGATGCTGAAAGCAAAATCCCATCTATCACGTGTAAAAAACAAAGTCAACGAGTCCTAAACCAACGTTGTATCGATTCCAGACATTCGACGTAAAACAATAAGCAACCCCTCCCAGCGATAAGCCTGCCGCAAAAGCGTCAACTAACCAACGCTGAATCCGAAAACCCATTTATCACGCGTAAAAACACCAAGTCAACGAGTCCTAGGCAAATGTTATGTTAAATACAGCGCATGTAACTTTAAACAACATAAAATCAGAATGAAACGTCCTATATACTTCAGAGAAGCAAACAGTTTTCTCTCTAACTTCTACGCGTGTAGGATAGATGCATGGGGTCATGTTTTTAACACAGTTGAAGCTGCGTACCAGTACAGGAAATGCATCTTTTATGACGATGTCGAGACGGCGGAAAAAATGCTAGCCACACGAACCGGACTACAGGCGAAATACCTTAGCAAGACCACCCGAGAGAAGGAGAAGTTACGTGCACAATGGAACAAACAGAGACGATCTGTAATGATCGCGTTAGTTGCGATTAAATTTCGCGACACGACATTACGCAAACTATTGTTAGACACATATCCAGCACCATTAATGGAATGCGTGAGAAGCAGGGACGGATACTGGAACATGCTCACCTACACTGGACAGCCTGGACAGAACGTGTTGGGTCAGATACTCGTGAATTGTCGCGAGTTCGTTCGAAAAAACCAGGCGACAGCAAGTCTGGCTCGCCAACAACACCCAAACGATAGGAATGCGCGGCGATTGCACAACGCATACCAGCGGGCCAGCTGGCCAGATAAGACAGGCACGCCATGCAACCGGCCCCGCTATATAAGGGACTCGCAGCTCTAACTGCCATAACAACTCTTGCGATCGATCGACTCACTCTTCTCTCCTCGTGTACGTTCAAGCCTTCGAAGTCATGATGGCCACGCAGCAGATTGCCGAAGAAGAGCAGAGAATGATGAATCTCACCCGATTGCAGACGGAGGTAAGTTCTGGAACGTACAGATTTACAAGACCGTTAACCATAGTCGCTACTGCAACGCAGGAGAAATATGTTGTGTATATATCATGCTCGCAGTGTCCCAAAGGTGTCCAGCGCCGTAAGCAAGGCTACTATTGTCCATTTCACCAATGGCAGAGATCTCCTACGTACAGATACAACCTGCGTGTCCTCCTGCAAGACTGGATTGGCACAGAAAGCTGGGTTAGCGTATTTGATGCAGTGGCAGTTAAAGTGCTTGGCTTTACTGCTAACGCCTACGTCGCTATGACGTCAGACGAAGAGCGGTCGGCTGCACTGTCTGTGTTGAGGGGGTCCGTGTCATGGCGACCATTAAAAAACGCATAAACAACAATTACGCAAACTACAACGCGTCAGAGCTGGAAGTACTTGACGAGGCATTCTCTTTGTAGGAAGACAAAGAGAATGCCGTCGACGCCAGCGCTGACAGCAGCAGCAGCACAGGTCCCGCCGACGAAACAACCATGAACAAAAAGGTACAGGAGAGGTTAGACGCGTATGAAGATCGTAATCTGTTACCATCCTCACCATCCATCACTTCCTCTACCGAACCGACTCTGTTTATAGCAGACGAGCAAAGTAACGATGCAGCTATTGTCGTAAGCAGTAGCAGCAGTAGCGATGCAGCTATTGTCATAAGCAGTAGCAGCTGTAGCAATAGTAACAACGGCAACGATCACGATATGCAGGTGACGGTAATGAACATAGACAGAATTTGGAATCGTGCGGAAGCCATGATGTATCAAAATACCTTCGATGCAGCGGTACACGCAGCGTGCGTTCGTTATGCATGTAACGAGGTTGTTCGTATATTAGATCTATCGGAGGATGAGTATTACGTACCGTCTTCCGGTCTTATCATGCACATCTTGCGTTGGGTTGTCATAGCGTTGGAGGAGAGGTTTGGGAAAATGCAATGGAGTCTCGATATGGCAGACACGGTCAGAGCGACCATAGCTAGTCGATATGCAGGTAAGAATGATGTTGCTGACAGTGATTAAACAGGTTTGTCTTTTGTTGTCCTGTCTATAGATTCATAACGGCCTCAAGCAATAGCGAAAACGATAAAGACGACGACGATGACGAGAATGCAACAACAACAACAGCGCGCAAACGTATTATGCCGCCGTTGGCCGAGAACGACCTGCGGTTGGTTCTGAATAAAAAGCTACGGTTAGCACCAACCGCAGCAGCAGCAGCACCAGCACCAACCGCAGCAGCAGCAGCACCAGCACCAACCGCAGCAGCAGCAGCAGCGCCAACCGCAACGACGCCAATGTCACCACCACCCCCACCGCCGTCGTTTCTGCTAACGACGCAGACACCATCTTCAACGTTTGAATTCAGCCCAGCGTCGCCGCCGCCATTATCGTCGCCATCGTCTTTCGAACTTAAACTGACAACACCACCCTCCGATACGCAGCCATCATCGACGCCATCGTCATCGTCGTCGTCGGCAATATGTACCTGCGATCGCTGCTGCGATAACATTACGATAACATCATCATCACCGACGAATTCAAACATTATTAACCCACAAGCATCCAATATAATGATAACCGAAGCAGTAACTCATTTAGTAATGCACAGAGCATTACACACCCCTCTGACAGTAGCCGAAGCCACTGTCAACGTATGCGCTGAAGGTTGCGCGAGGCTACTGTCAGAGGAGACACAGACATATCTCATGCAAGAAGTGGCTTGTTTCAACCCTTGGATGTTGTAAACACACACACACACACACACACACACACACACACACACACACACACACACACACACACACACACACACACACACACACACACACACACACACACACACACACACACACACACACACACACACACACACACACACACACACACACACACACACACACACACACACACACACACACACACACACACACACACACACACACACACACACACACACACACACACACACACACACACACACACACACACACACACACACACACACACACACACACACACACACACACACACACACACACACACACACACACACACACACACACACACACACACACACACACACACACACACACACACACACACACACACACACACACACACACACACACACACACACACACAAACACACACACACACACACAGTTAGTAATAGTGTCTTTAATTATATATTGTATTTAATCATATATTAGTAATAGTGTCTTTAATTGTATTCTTTTAGTGTCTTTATTTTTATTCTTTAGTTAGTAATTGTTTTATATCATTATTGTCTTTAATCATATATTATTGTCTTTAATCTTATATAATCCTATATATCATTATTGACTTTAATCTTATATAATCCTATATATCATTATTGTCTTGTTGTGATGTAATTTGTTTCAATACATTTATTTTTCTTTATCCTCTTGTATTTTGTCTATGAAATACATATATAGTATTCTTTATGTATGAAGAGATCGACTTCTATATATACAATTAGTTATTCACACACGTGACCTCTGTCGTGGTGTAAAAAACCACAAGTCAGTTCCATCATACTAGCCTCTGGCGCAAGGGTAAATGTTCGCGAGCTAGTGGTCACTGTCGCGGTTTTAAAAAACCCACAAACCACCGTCATATGTCATCATCTTATATATAGAGAAGTCTATCCTTACAATGATATGTATATATTTCATACACAACTTATGTATTCTATTGAATAAAAGTTTCAAAATGGAATGGAACGTGTTGTACCTTCATTATTATTCCCACGAGTGACACCCCTCCTCTCGAAAGGGAACTCGTAGTCGATTATAGTGGACATAGTGGACAATAGTAGCCATTATTATAGGAACGCCTCTTATCATACACTGACGGCTTATTAGTAAATATAGAAATACCCCCACCACCCCACCACCACCCCGCACTATATAGATGCACTGAGAGTCCATTCCCTCTCAGTTGTAGATACGATCATCGTCATGAAAAGACATCAATGTCGTCACTGTGGACTCGCCTTCGCCACGTGTGCAGAACTTCAACGTCACGTGCAGATTAATCACTCGACGCCATCTTGCGGGCTTCATTCATACTCGCGGGCACCACCAGTGGTAGCGCCACGTAGCGACTATACAAAGAGAACGAAATACGCATGCGAGAAATGCGGTACCACCTTCGGGAGATTGGACAACCTACAGCGTCACGTAAGGTCGGTATGTAGTAGTAGTAGTAGTAGTAGTAGAAGAAACACCACCGTCTACACGTGTAAGAAATGTGGACGGAAGTTCGAAAGACGTGACCATCTGACCAGACACGCACGAACCGCGTGTGCCGACGTCACCGAGCCGCCAGTACCAAAGAGATCAACAAGAGAAGACACTACCCCATCCCACCACCACCCACTCGTTACCGAGGAAGACCCGTTAGAACCACCCGATCGACTTCCCTTCGCCGACACTCTGTCGACGGAGTTGCTAGATGTCGTTCCTGCACACTGGTCTGCTATTAGAACCCACGCGTCGAGAGGTCCTCTCCAATGCAGGTACGATTACAGATTAACCACGTTAGACACGACCGTCTTAGAACCGTCTTTGAAGATCATGTTCCAGGAACAGACCAATGCGTTCAAGATTAACCTCAGTTACGGGTTCGTTCTGAGAAACAAGAACACGGGTCAATACAAGTACTATCATACCTCTTGTAATTGCTGTGGACGCTACCTGGACGAACCCAGTCTCGTCACTAACAGCAAGGACTTTGATGACTTTCTCGATCGCATCCGAGAAATCGTCTTGCAATGGGCCATCAATCAAAGACCGGATTCCGCGTGGGTATGCGAACTCGTAACGAATGTCACTTTCTTCGTTAATCGCATCATCGATCATCCTATAGGATGCGTAGGCATGATCTCTCTTCCAACCTACATCAAGAAGAAGAAAAGCATCATCGGTCTGGAAACGGAACCCAACCATCACAAGAGGTATAATGATAACCTGTGTCTGTTCCGATGTCTGGCCCTGCATCGAGGATGTGATCTACCTCGATTGGAACTGGCGGTGAAGACACTGTACGAGACATATGATCGAGATCACGTACCCATGGAAAAATTTGCAGGGGTCACGCTGGATGACCTCTATTGCGTAGAGACCACGTTCCAAACGAATGTGTGCGTATACCAGCTTGTCAAACCGGATGCAGAGGATGCGGAGGATGGTAAGTCGACTGCCGAACTGGTCCGTGGATCATTATGCAAGTACCCCGAAACAATGTATCTCAACCTTCACGAGACACATTTTTCATTCATGCAAGATGTCCGCATGTACTGCAACTCGTATCGATGTCGGAAGTGCGGTGACTCATTATGGAAAGATGCACGGATGCTATATCGACAAGAGCGCACGTGTACATGGGGTGTGCGTCGAGTCTATCCTGGTGGCGTGTACCATTCGACTCCATCGGTGTTCGAACGTCTGGACGACGAGAACATTCGCGTGGCTGAATCGCTGCGCTACTATCCGTATCGAGCCACCTTTGATTTCGAGTGTTGGTTCGATACGGAACAACTTCCGTCGGACAGTGACAAGGTCCACTGGGTGGCGCGTCACGTTCCACTGAGCGTCAGCGTAGCATCCAACGTGCCCGGCCACGAGCAAGTGCAATGTCTCGTCACGGATGGAGACACCAACAAGTTCGTGAGTAGAATGATTGATATCTTTCAAGCGATGAGTGACGCCGCGTACGACAAAATCAAACACTCGTACGAAGATGTTTTGGATCAACTCGCAGAGGAACTGACGAACTGGGACGAAAGGGAGAAGGCTGCACGATCAGCCGTTGACAAGAAGAAATCTCGTCCGACGACCAATCCATACAAAAAGCTGATGGGACAACTCTATGGATGGATGCATCAGTTACCCGTCATCGGGTTCAATTCGGGTAAGTATGATCTCAATGCCATCAAACAGTTCCTCATACCCTACTTCTTATCCACCACGTCAAAGACAGGGGAACATGAAGAACAAGAACAAGAAGAACAAGAAGAACAAGACGACAAAGAAGAAGAAGAGAACGAGGGTATCGGGTCTTTTTTCGTCATCAAACGCAACAACACTTTCATGTGTCTTTCGACGGATCAGCTGAAGTTCGTAGACATGACCAATTACATATCCCCCGGGTTCAGTTACGACAAGTACCTGAAGGCGTACGGATGCGAGGTGACAAAAGGTCATTTCCCGTACGAGTACATGGACCGTCTGGAGAGACTCGATGACACCGCACTTCCGTCGAAACAGGCCTTCTTCAGTTGACTGAAGAACGAAGGTATTTCCGACGAGGATTATGCCAGTTGTCAAGAGGCCTGGCGCGACAACGCCATGACGACTTTGCGAGACTTTCTCGTCTGGTACAACAACAGGGACGTGGTTCCCTTTCTGCAGGCCATCGATAGAGAGTTTGTCTTCTACGAACAACGTGGCATAGACATGTTCAAGCAAGGCATCAGTGTACCTGCTCTGACCTTGCTCTACCTGTTCAACGACCTTCCCGAGAAGACCTACTTTACCATCTTCAACGAGAAGAATAAAGATCTTCATCAAAGATCACGTGGTTGGCGGAGCTTCGCTCGTTTTTCATCGCTATCACGAGAAAGGGGTCACCACGCTACGTCAGAACGAGTACGGAGAGGCCGCCCGTCCTTGTCGGTCCATCGTCGGATACGATGCCAACGCCCTGTACTTGTGGTCACTCATGCAAGACATGCCTATGGGATGGTACACGCGACGACGGGAAGAGAACGACTTCCGACCCGAATCGGCGCAGCTGTACGGTCAGATGGCTGCGGAATGGTTGACTTGGGAATCCGAACGCACGGGACGCGTCATACGACACCAGATCAACGGTAGAGAGAAGAGAATAGGCAAACTGCCGGTGGACGGGTGGTGCAGCGAGACGAAAAAGGCATATCAGTTCCACGGATGTTTCTTCCATGGTCACTCGTGCACTAGCAAAGAGGTCAACGAGGTCAACGGGAAACCCATGGCTGAACTGCTCGCCGAGATCCGAAAGAACACCGTCTATCTCCGTCACTTTGTCAAGGTCGTCGAGTTGTGGGAATGCGAGTGGAAAGAGACGAGACGAGATCCTGTCGTGAGAAAGCTTCTGGATGCTGCATTTCCGCGACGACGTCAGACGCGATGGACGATGACGTCACAACAGATCCTGAGCGGCGTGCGTGCCGGAACCGTGTTCGGTCTGATCGAGTGTGACCTCTGCGTATCGGAAGAATTGCGAGAACACTTTGCCGAGATGCAGCCCGTGTTCAAGAACATCCGTCTGACACGCGACGATCTCGGACCGTTCATGCGCCGATACGCCGAGAAGCACAACATCATGGCGACTCCGAGACGCATGCTCGTGGGTAGTTATCGAGGTGATAAGATCTTGCTTGCCACGCCTCTGCTGCGATGGTACATGGACCACGGTCTCGAGGTGATGCACGTGTATCAGGTCGTTGAGTACGATCCCGTCCCGTGCTTCAGGCGGTTCGGCGATGCAGTGTCCACGGCGCGACGCGAAGGAGACGTCCATTCGCACAAGGCCATCATCGCAGACACCATGAAGTTGCTGGGGAACTCGGGTTACGGAAAGACCATAACCAACGTGGACCGACATCGCGACGTCAAGTACTGCAAGGAGAAGGCGGCATCGCTCATGGTCAACGATAGACGATTCCGACAACTCGACGTCGTCGTCGACGATGCGTACGAGATAGAGATGAACAAGAAAACCGTCACGTACACCTTGCCCGTACACGTGGGATTCTTCGTTCTAAAGTACGCCAAGATGCGCATGTTGTAGTTCTATTACGACTTCATCGACAGGTACCTGGAGCGCCCTCTTCAGTACTGCGAGATAGATACAGACTCTGCCTATTTGGCCTTGGCCGACGAGTCCGTCAACGCCCTCGTGACCCCGGAACTACGAGAACATTACTTCCGGCACCGCTCCGAATGGTTGCCGTCCGAATTTTACGACGACCATCGGAACGAGTACGTGCGCTGTCGACTCGCCAATTGACCGTGGGTCGGCGACGAGGCGTGCTGTAAGGCGCGCAGGGCGTACGACAAGAGGACACCTGGTCTGTTCAATGTCGAGTGGTCCGCCGACGGGTTCGTGGGGTTGTGTAGCAAGACGTACTATTGTTTCGGACCCACCGACAAATACAGCACCAAATGACTGAACAAACGTCACAACGACATCGACAAGAACGCGTTCCTGGAGGTGCTCACCAACCGTCGGAGCGGAAGTGGAAAGAACCGCGGGTTCCGGGTGCGTCACTCGACCGTGTTGACGTACGTGCACGAACGAGCGGCTCTAACCTACTTCTACGCCAAACGCGTGGTGCACGAGGACGGGGTGAGCACGGGTCCGGTGGACGTGTAGAAAAGGGCGATGCACTGCGGTCGTCTTTCATAACCGACCATGGACGCGCGGTGGAAACATCCTTTCACGTGCATCGTCGCCGGTCCGACGGGATGCGGCAAAAGTACTTTCGTGACGCGTATGCTACGTCACGCTGCTGCGATGATCGATCCAACCCCCGAACGGATCACGTGGTGTTACGGAGAATGGCAAGAGGCTTACGATTACGATGGACTTGGTCGACGTGCGGTTCGAGGAAGGGTTGCCGAGTGCGAGCATGTTCGATTCGTCGACGAGGAACCTCATCGTCATAGACGATCTCATGGCAGAAACGGACGAACGGGTCACGACCTTGTTCACTAAAAAAATCCATCACAGGAACACGTCCATGCTGTATCTCGTACAGAACCTATTCCCCAAAAACAAAGAGAGTCGTACCATCAGTCTGAATTCTCAGTACATGGTGGTGTTCAATAATCCTCGTGACGCATCGCAGATGTCGCACTTGGCTCGAAAGATGCATCCTGGACGCGTCAAGTTCGTTCAAGAGGCTTTTAAAGACGCCACGTCGGTACCGTACGGCTATCTATTGGTCGATCTCAAACAGGACACGCCCGAGGACATGCGTCTGCGCACGGCCATCTTTCCAGACGACGGTGTTCAGTACGTGTACTTGCCGAAGGTATAAAAAGACCGCACGCGTGGATAGTCTCTTCATTCCCACCATGTCTGAGCTGGTGAAGAGACACATTGCGTGCATACAGACACTGAACAGAATCAAGAGCAACAAAGTGAAAAGGGCCATCATCGCCAACGCAGACACCGATCTGCTGTGTGCACTAGCCGAGTGTGCCTACAACATATTAAAAAAGAACATTCCATTGAGCGAATTACAGAGGCGTCGTTTGAGTAAATACAGGACGAAGTTACGCGAGTTGGCTAAGAGACGAACGCCAGCTGCCAGGAGAAGACGCATCTTGCTGCAACAACAGGTCGGCGAGGAACAGAGCGGAGGTTTCCTATCGGCCTTCCTAGCACCGTTGGCCAAGTTCGGTCTTTCTACCCTTGCTTCGAGAGGTGCTGCTGAAGAGGTAGAGAGAGATGGAACACGCACGCAAGATGGCCTTGGTAGACCCACGAATGTTGGACACGCTTCGTTCACCCCCACTCCCGATGGACACCTTAGGTAAGAAGCTCTCGATGACGAGATGATGAACATCCTCGACAGAAAGGACATCGACGACAGGACCAAGGTAACATTGTATAATCAGGTGTTGCAAAGGTATAACGTCTTGTCCAATAAACACGTCAAGGAACCGACACGCGTGATCACGGTGAACGAGTCTGGGACGGGGGCGGGGGCGGAGGCGGGGTTGGAGGGAGCAGTAGGAGCTCCTGCTACTACTAGCGAGATAGAGGCCGACGTCGTGGACACCGTCCCCAAGACCATGCAAGGCAAAACCAGACGTTTGATGGAGCGTATGAAAAGAAACATGCCTTGGACCGCTCGCGGCGAACTGATCCACGAGGGTGTGCCGATTGCCGGAAGTAACGTGGTGGATCTCGTGAATGATGTGTTGCGTAAGAGAAAGACCAATCCAACGGGATGGCAACCGTTTGCGAGACAACTCCGTGCCATAAACCTGCCCATGGAGTTGGTCGGTAACGTCGCCAGGAGAGACTACATACCGTAAAGAGGCCGAACACGTGGTGCAGATGGATCAAGGGTTCGATACCATATACGTTTACACGGACGTCGTGGAGTCTCGCATAGTAGGTGACAGTGTCGCACCTTTGTTGCGAGCCCTCCCGGTTGGCGGAAGTCACGGCGAAACGGTATCCGATAGGTTCACTAACATTCACTATGTGCCTCTGTTGTACTCGCACTTCAAGTCGATCGAGATCGATATAAGAGACGACACCGGACGGCGCGTGCCATTCGAGTACGGTAGAGTGACCGTGACGCTTCATTTTCGACGGCGCAGGACCGGACTGTTCTGAAGATGAATTACAACGAGTATTACGCGCGTCAGGCGGGTGGTGCACTGCCCTACTTCGCCGGTGCCCTATACCAGGCAGTCTCTTCGGAGGTCTGCTGCGCAGCGCCATGCCACTCATCAAGAGAGGTGCCGTGGCGTTGGGAAAGGGGGCGTTGAAGACCGGCGTGCGCATAGCCGACGACGTCATGTCTGGACAGAGCATAAAAAGGGCAACCAAACGACGCGTCGCAGATGCCGGTAGGAATCTGATGCGTGGTCTTCTGGCCCCTGGCGTGCGACCTCGTAAACGTATAAAACTCGCGCCGGCGAAGAAAGGAGTCACTTTAGCAAAGAGACGACGCAAGAGACAGACGTCCACGAAACGCGAAGCCGACAAATTCGATAACGACGATGGCTTTCGTACATAGACAGTCGTGCGAAGGGGTCAAGACCGAGCTGGATCTCTTTACCGTACCCCCCACTCAGAACAGCATCATCGACAGCCACGTAGTGGAACATCAGCCCATGTCCTCTCTGGACTCGGGTGGACCGATAGAATTCCTCATACCCGGATCGGGCGACGATTACCTGGATCTCGCAAACACGATGCTGCACGTGCAGGCGAAGGTGACACGAGCCAACGGGGACGATCTCGACTTGGCCGATCCCGTGGGACAGGTGAATAACTGGCTGCATGCGCTGTTCAGTCAAGTCGACGTCTACCTGAACGGTACGCTCGTGACCCCTTCGACCAACACGTATGCGTATCGCGCCTACATAGAGACGCTGCTGAGCTACGGTCCCGATGCCAAGGACACGCAACTGACGAGTCAGCTGTGGCACAAGGACACGGCCACTCGCATGAACGCCGTCGAAATAGCCGACGGACCCGCGGCTAACGAAGGGTTCGTGGCTCGACGAGAGAACATCCTGAGGAGTCGTCTGGTCGATATGATGGGCCGTCTCCACGTGGACCTCTTCTTGCAGGATAAATTCCTGATCAACGGCGTCGATGTCAAGATACGATTGGTGCGTAGTAAGCCTGCTTTTGCACTCATGGCTGGTGGGAACCACGATTACAAAATACAAATAGTCAATGCCGCCTTGTTTGCAAAGAAGGCCACCCTGAATCCGACCGTGCAGATGGGACACATCAAGGCTCTGGAGAAGAGCACGGTCAAGTATCCGATGCGATCCGTCGAGTGCAAGGTGTACTCCATTCCTGCTGGCACTCGGTCGCACACGTACGAGAACCTGTTCCTCGGTACCCTGCTGAAACGTCTGGTGCTGTGCTGCATCGATAACGATGCCTACAACGGTGCGTACGACAAGAATCCGTTTCACGCCAAGAAGAACGACATCAACTTCCACGCGGTGTACGTGGACGGACGACAGATACCCTCCAAACCTTTCCAGCCGAATTTCGCAGACGACCTCTTCGTCAGGAGCTACATGAGTCTGTTCTCCTCGACCGGCAAGATGTGCCAGGACGAGGGGAACGGACTGACTCGCAGCGACTACCGACACGGCTACACCTTCTTCGGTTTCGACCTGACCCCCGACCAGTGCGACGGCCCCTGCTTCCATCTGGTACAAAAGGGCAACCTGCGCATAAACCTGCATTTCCGCAACGCGCTGCTGAACACCATGAACGTCGTCGTCTACGATGAGCTCGAGTCCGTGCTGGAAATCGACAAGAACCGCAACATCATCTACGACTACTGAGATGGACACCCTGCAGATCGCTAGACTACTGGCGATGGACCCGCGCGCCAGATCGATACTTCGCGGCGTCGTACCCAAAGACGGACTGCCCACGACGATAGACGGCGCTCGGCCCGCAGCCTTCGTGTGCAACACCGACGACGGCGACGAACCGGGCGAACATTGGATAGCGCTGTACCTGGACGCCGACGGACGCGGCGATTACTTCTGCTCGTACGGTCTGCCGCCACGACACACGGCGTTCCGCACCTTCCTGAACGAACATTGTTCCGATTGGACTCATAATACCAAGAGGCTTCAGAGTCTTCTGTCTAACGTTTGTGGACAATATTGTGTTGCTTTTGTATTGCTTCGTTGTAACGGCATTCCGATGAGAACTTTTGTTAACATATTCGGCACCGATCTAGTAGATAACGATTGCCGCGTATTTGATTGGCTTAAACAGCTGCGATAAGGTAGACTGTATTATCGCTCGTCGCAGTAGTAGTACATCGATCGAGCCTCTGGCGAGGTGGATGCACCACCCGTAAGCTCGCGACCTCTGGCGTGATGGTCAACATCTGCAAGTCGCCTCGTCATCATCGTCGATCACCCTCGAGCCTCTGGCGAGGTGGAGACACCCCTAAGCTCGCGACCTCTGGCGCGATGGTCAACATCCGCAAGTCGAGTCATCATCGTGTTCGTTATATTCATCGTAGTCGTAGTCGTAGTGGTGATATTACACGCTACCCTTGATGTATCGCCATGCTGCTTGTGTTGTTCAATAAAATACGTGTGCACTCGTACCGTACCGTGTTGCGTTGATTTCTCGTCTCCATTAGTCCCTTCGATAGTTGATAATTAACGACCCTATTCTTAGTTGCTGCGTATAGGTGGGCACTCCGTGAGGGTTAAGACCGCAAACGTCTACTGGGTGGGGTTACGACAGTTAGGGTTAGCTCCAGAAGTCGACGGGCGTTAGGGTAAACACTCCAATCAAACAGTTAGGTTACGACGGTTAGGGTTAGCTCCAGTCGCCAGGGGCGCTCTAGGTGGATATATGTCGCCGCTAGGGGTCGCTTAGGGTACCCAGAAGGCTCTGCGATCGGAAGTGACGTCATCACTCCCTACTGGTCCCCTCTTTGGCTCGGTCATTTCCACGTACTAACTACTAGCGCTGATAAAGTTGTCTAACCTACTGAGGAAGAGTTTCTCCAAAAAAAAATTTAATTGTGGCAAAAGAGAAATTGGACTATAATTTCCTATGTCCGTTTTGGCACCACTTTTGAACAGAAGTTTTATGTTGGCTATTTTCATTCTAGAGGAGTCTTAAACGAATTATTGCAAATGTGCGTGAGAGGTTTGGATATAACGTCGACAAGCATAATCCGTCGCACTTTATCAAACAGCTTTAAAGCTAAACAAAAGTCATGGTTTGGGGGCTATGCACCTAAAAGATGTATAAACTAACAATGCACAACTAAAATCAATATCACTATCACGCTACTGGTTTACTCAGAATGTGTTCTAAAAGTGGGAGATTCAGGTCGTTTCTCCAGTTGACTGAGCGTACAAACATGTTATTTTGCCAGAAAGAGATCTGGTTTAGTAAACTAAGGTCAAACCATTTTACATAACTTGAATTTGGACGCAAACAACATAGCCATACGGTAATCAGGGCTGGGTCCAATTACGTAATTGTAATTGTAATTGATTACAGCAAAATTGTGTAATTGTAATTGATTATGATTTCAAATTTGTGCTGTAATTGTAATTGTTATATTTTGTATAATTGAAAATTTATTTCAATTACAATCAATTACAGTACGTCTAATATCACAAACTACCTGAACAAACTATCAATAAAATATAATTTAAGTCTCATACAGGTTCAGGGTTGTTTTATTTAAATCATTGATTTAAATCATGATTTAAATCACTCCAAAAAAATCATTCATTTATAATTTTTTTTACTTCCAATTTTTGTAATCCCTAATTTATATGAATTTAGCACAAATAATTGTTTACAAGCATTGAGATCAACATAGTTTTGTATGTCGTTTAATACAAAAGCACAAAGTGTGCACACTTGTGTAGCTGTATTGACACCAGATAGCATGACAGTCAAATATTTTATGACATTGTGTATGTCTGAGCTATTCCCTTTTTGACTGCAGTGAAGCTACACAAAGTTGTCTTCCAGAGGAAGTATCTTTTCAAGTCAGAAGCCCTGAATTAAAGTCCACTTAGAGCTTGTGCTAGTTGTTCTCAATTCAGTATGTTGACTCAAGTGAGACAGTCTGGGCTACCATTGTTTAATACTGTACCAGTTTGCAGTCTGGTTAGAGACCCTTAGAGTACACAGGGCCATGGACAGGTGCTAATCCACCCTCTCAGCAAACAATAATTAGCACTGCTACAGCCACAGACACACAGCATGCTTTCCTTCTCCAAGACAGATTATGCAACTACAGGAGGTGAAGCCTTGTGGACATTGTCTAATGTCTTTATATAAGCAAAAATCATGTACCCTCTGTTAAGGCAAGTACCTAGATTTTTTTGAAAGAGTTTATAAATACATCAACATATATATATATATATATATATATATATATATATATATATATATATATATATATATATATATATATATATATATATATATATATATATATATATATATATATATATATATATATATATATAATATCTATATACCAGATTTAAAATATATATTTATATAATAAAAATATGTTTAAACGGCTGTCTTTTTATTTAGTACAATTCAAAATTCAAGCCTCAATTATTCAACAATTTACAATCATTACCGTTATATTTGTTTACCAATTGTGTACAAAATATTGAAATTCAGAGAAAGTGCAAAACTATATAATTAACAAATGCTGAATATATTTGGTTCCGTATAATGTAATTGTAATTGAAATTGAAACAGTGTAATTGTAATTGTAATTGAATTGAAAAATTATGAGTGTAATTGTAATTGTAATTGAACTAAAAATTTAAATGTAATTGTAATTGTAATTGATATAATTATGTGTAATTGAACCCACCCCTGACGGTAATGGGAATTTTAGGAACAGGTGTAAAAATATATTTTCATTTGGTGAGCGAATTTTGCTAGATTTTGACACTCGTGACGTAGGGATATCTAACGGTATGGCTGAAATTAAGATGATGTGTGTTCAACATGGTTTTCACAGTAAACCACAGGCGTGATATCCTTAATTGCAAATGGTTGTTTTCAGTAACTATAGATTCATAGGCACAAAACTATAACAATAATATGTATTTTTGACTACGTATTCATATACAAAGTAAAAGGAACGAACATTTACCTCAGAAACGCATGTTAGAGGTACATGTTGATTCAGAAAGTTCATTGAAAGATGGGTTATGTGGACGGTTAGACCAATTCAAGGAAGGAATATCGTGTAAAAATAAAAACAAATTAAATGCGAAAAAAACCTGTAACGTTTCGTTTTAGCAGAGCCCTAACATACCTGTAGGTAGAGCTGTTCGCGGTTAGTGGTTGGGCCGCTTGATGCCGCCACCAGCGCTTCCGCTGTCGCCAGGTGCATGACGGTATCGTCGCTGACAATCCACTCCGCATCTGCCACGTCAATGTTGTCGATCCCGCCGAGGTCAGCAAGTTGCTTGTGGATTTCCTCCCCTGAGGTGCAGAATTCCCAGTTTCCCCTTTTGTAGCCGAGAGCGTCCCCGGACCCACTGAGAACCATGGAGGCGACATAGCGCGTCTGAAGATCCGCCATGGCTGCCTACAAACACGTAGATCGTTTTATGAACGTCACAAGGAGCTAACTGTTGACGAACTGTAGAGTGAGTGGGTGGGTGGATGGGTGGGTGGGTGGGTGAGTTATAACGATTATTAGTAATTTAGCAACCATTTGTTTTTAAGGTTCAGCTTCAGCTTGAGGAATGACATACGGAGAAAACATGTTTTTTTATATTTGGGGATTACCAGTTCACCTTAAGTAATATAATTTCATATTAGTATCATAAGTATATTGGGCATGGACCACAGTCAGAAAGCATCAGCCATTACACAGATAAAGAGTCCTAGGAAAAAATTAATTGTGCAGTTTGGGTGTATTAGTGAAAGCAGAAATTGTGTGAATGAGTGAGTGTAAGTGATGTTTTTGTGCATAGTACCATATGAGCTTTGAAATGACGCCATTTGTCAGTTGTTATACCTGTTGCATAAGGACACACTGGCCATCAGGCAGGATGAATTTTGGAAACCGGTGAATTTCATTGCAGAAATGCAGGTGTGTCATGCGTTGAAGCAATTAGTACGAAAAGGAGGTATGTCATTTTCACGAATTTCACACATCAGGTGTCTTAGTGGGTCTGTCATTTGCTGTGAAAAAAAATTGTAAGATAAATTTTCAATGTAGGCGCAAGAACGTTATAATGGTCGTCTAAGGGAAAAGTGACTGTGGTCCGTGCCCTATTGCTTCTCATGGAATAGACCACAGTATTAAGTATTGCTCTTTTATAGAAATGTTTTGCTTTTCGACAACTGAAAGTGTTTTTTCGGGACTTTAATTACTCCCTGTGAAAGTAACAATGACAATTCATGTAAATTGTGCAAGAGGCACCAGAGTAATGGAGAAGGGGCCAATAAGGACAGAGGTAATTGAAAAGGCTTAATTTATACGATAAAAAACCTCCAGTCCTCGTACGTGTGCATTTCGATGTTCACGAACTATGTTAGTGTGCGATAATACCCGAAATAAGTGCCATCTCAAAGTAACCAGTGTTTCATTCGTCTAATAACGATCTTAACCCATAAACATGCTGTATATGAATGGCATAACAAGTGCACTGCCACCTAGCGGACATGGTAGTGACAATTTATATTTCGTTCGTGTGTTTGTTTACCAGGAAGTGAATTGCGTAGAGGATATAGCCATAGGTTACCCTTATTTACCATACAATGACTAGGTTTCAGCAGCAAAAAAAGTAACCGTAAAACCTCAGTAACTTGCCAAAACATTCCTCCGACTATTGTACCTTAAAATAACTTATTTAAGGATATTAAGTTACTTTGCTCCATCTAGTCTTTAGACTGGTAGAACTAGGTCAGTTTACAGGTGGTTAACGCTCCAATTTACACGCTGTCGCACCAAATGCGGTACAGAACAAGTGGTTTAAGGTTCATACATACGGCTTGACCAGCAACCTTTGTCGAGGAACTTACTGTAGATGGTACTTCCTTCTTCTTAAAGGTTTTTGGTACCTGCTGGCAAATCAAACTGAAACTACAAATACATTTAGGAACAAGACGTCCGGATAGGTGGCGGGACCGAATAGGTTCACCGTGCCTATATTACCGATATTGATCAATAGAATAATTATTAAGTGAGCATATTAAATTATTATAAGTGAACATATGGCTCATTTGAATAAACTTGTCCCTTGTTTTAGGAACCTCAACGTTTATTCATATTGTATTTAAAAAATGGGTATATAGCCACAACAATTAATAATTAGTTCTCAACAACTCTGATAGGGGGCGAAAGGAAGCGTTATGCGTCCAAGTGCTTGGAAACTGTATACAAAATATACACTTCTCGCTGAGTTGAGAAATAACTGAACAAAAATACCATTCTAAAGGCTCATATACTGATTCGCTGATTCCATACAGTGATTCGCTGGACTGGTAGTAAGTTCGCTTGTGGTGAGTAGCGCACGACATCGCCACAACCCAAATTATCGCTCACACACGCTCTGGCCACGGCAGTGGCAGTGCATATGCAGTCTCGCTAATCCGACTCTCGCTCGCCTTCGTGAACTCGCCGAGAAGAGAGTCTGGCCCCGGAGGCGTGGTCTCGTTGTTACCCACTGTCCACGTCATTTTTTGTAGGCGTTCCCGTGAAGCGTCAACGGCCAATCAGCATAATTAATTATCGAGATTCTACACTAGGTCTAGGCACTTAAAATAATAATTAAATACCAGGATAGAACATTGGCAATTGATTTAAATTAAAGATGACATGTAAAGGAGCCCAGAACTGTTTATGATATTAATACATACATTTATTCAATATTTCTAAAATTACCAAGTAACACCGCACCTTTGCAACGTGGAAAATACAGTATTTGGACTTTACTTTACAACCAAGTCAGCCTCCATTGACCTAGTTAGTATCGACCGAATCTGCAGACACCTGGGAATGCGACAGACTTCATTTATTCGTATCTGCACTGGATCATTCAGTTGACCGTGAACGTCAATGTAGTGATTGCTTGTATGTGTACATAAATATTCTGGTTGCACTGGTCTGTAACCAGGGCACAGGGTCCAACCAAAGCAATGCAGCGACTAACTCAACAACAACAGACAGCGACCGTCCATCGCCACTGTCGACCATGAGTCGTTCACGAGGATTGTCGTCGGCAGCGAAAGAGTTAGATTTCTCTGCCGGGCTATTTGAGGCACTGTGCGATCCCAAGGTGGCCAACGAACTCAAAGAGTTGCTTGTGAACGAACTAAGGCATGAGGTTGCTGAATTGAGACAAATTGTCCAGTCTAAAGACAAGCAGATCTCCAAGAGGAAGAGGAAGTTGACCATGTCCACCGTGTTGGCCCCCATTTGCCAAACAAGACACGCCCAATTCTGATTAAATTGGTGAAATACAGAGTGAGATGCTGTGTCTTTGCAACACGTAAAAACTACAGACTGGGACAATCAGCCACAGGTACATCAACGACACCATCGTCCCACTCTGTGTATGTCAACGAGGACCTAACCAAACTACGGGCACACCTTTTCTTTTTCTACAAGTGTCATAACACAAAAAAGAGCGGCAAAGTGAACGACGTCTGGACTATAGATGGGAATGTCCTGATTTGGGATAGTTCCAATCGGGTAATCCCAATAAAGAATCAACCGGAACTCAACAAGCTGCTGGTGTAACATGCACATGCTGTATTATCCTTCAATGGTATGTCTATTTGACGTTATTATACACCATCATACATTATACACGCATATATGTTTTGTTCATGCTGCTGTACATAAACTACCAATGCAGGCAGGGTAAAATGCTATTACTGCAATACTAAAGGGTGAGTTATCATGTTTCTATTGATAAAATCCACCTTGTTGTACTTATACTGTCTAAATAGTATGTACTGCCTAATTTCTTTTGAACATACACTTTGAATCACAGCAGAAATACATGTCTACTTCGATCGACAATGGATAAAGATAAATCCTTTTGTCAAATATGTACAAAGACGGTTCTTTCACATTAATTGTATTACAGGATTGAACAAACAAAATGCTCAAGATTATTGTGAACATTGGTCAGGGTTGAAAAAATCATGATTTTTATTAAAAAAAATAAAAAATCGGATTTTTTTATTTAATTCGGATTTATTTGATTTTTTAAAATCTGGTATATAGATATTTATATAGATGTTTAAATTTGTAAACTCTTTCAAACATGTTCTATTCAAATCGACTTGGATTCTTGTCTTAACGGAGGGTACATGATTTTTGCTTATATAAAGACATTAGACAATGTCCACAAGGCCTCACCCCCCGTAGTTGCATAATCTGTCTTGGAAAGGAAAGCATGCTGTGTGTCTGTGGCTGTAGCAGTGGTAATTATTGTTTGCCTATAGGGTGGATTAGCACCTGTCCAGGGCTCTGTGTACTCTAAGGGTCTCTAACCAGAATACAAACTGGTACAGTATTAAACAATTGAGTCAACATACTGAATTAGTAACAACTAGCACAAGCTAAAAGTGGACTTTAACTCAAAGCTTCTGTGTTGAAAAGACACTTCCTCTGGAAGACAAGTTTGTGTGGCTTCACTGCATTCAGAAAGGGAATAGCTCAAACATACACAATGTCATAAAATATTTGACTATCAGGCTATCTGGTGACAATACAGCTACACAAGTGTGTGCACTTTGTGTTTTATATTAAAAAACATACAAAACTTTGTTGATCTCGATGCTTGTAAACAATTATTTGTGTTAAATTCATATAAATCGGCAATTAAAAAAACCGGAAGTAAAAAAATCATAAATCAATGAATTTTTTGGAGTGATTTAAATCATGATTTAAATCAATGATTTAAATCAAATGATTTAAATCAAACAACCCTGACATTGGTACTGTATTAAATGTATGTCCAGTATTTTTCCATACAATCATATCGACAATGATAGTGAATGTATAGACATCATTTCTGATAGTTGGATGTATATTAATATTTCTTTGTCATTCCATGAACTAGGAAAAAAATATTCATACCGTTTGAAATTAACAGTGAGTCAGACACAAACATACTATTTAACACTGATCCTGATTATTATTAGGTTACCATACAGTGAATAATTATAGAACAAAATAAATAGCGCGGTGGTGTGGCAGTCTGTATAAAAGATTCGCTTCTTTACAAACGTAGAGAAGATTTAGACAAAAGTGATGTAGACATAGAGTGTTTTTATTGAACTGGACAAGGGTACACTTAATTTTAACAGGAACATCATTATAGGGGTTGTATACAGGCCGCCAGACAAAGACATTAATGTATTTGTAACAGCCTTGCATGCTATCTTAGACTATTCAAAAAGAGAACTGCCTATGTTATCTGATGGGTGATTTCAGCATCAATCTGCTAAATGTTGATAAACGTGTACCTAGCTCCAAATTTCTTGAATATATGTATATTATGTCATGTATCCCTCTAATTAGCAACGAACTAACTACATCTGCCACACTTATTGACAACATTTTTACTAATAACATAACTATTGATAGCACAGAGACATGTTCCGGTATATTATATTCAGATTTATCAGATCATTTTCCTGTGTTTTCCTACATTGATAATAATCATTGTTTAACACGTGTAAACCCAACATACATAACTAAAAGGCTATATACCAACCAGAACATAACAAGGTTTACAAGTCTATTTAATGCTGACTGGTCTAAAGTTAGTTATGAGCTTGACAACCCAAATAATGCATATGCTGCCTTCTATTCAGAGTTTGGTAAGCATTATTCTAACTACTTTCATGAAATAAAGGTTAAACTAAAATACAGTAATAGAAAGCCATGGCTTTCAGATGGTTTGAAGACATCTATAAAAATTAGAAATAAATTATTTGTTTACTATAAAAAAATCACCTACCCTTACTAATGAAACCAATTGTAAGGTATATAGCAATAAGCTTAACTCAATTGTAAGAATAGCTGAAAGAAATCATTATCAATATTTGTTAAAGCAAAACCACTCGAATCTATTTAATTCATTGCAACTCATTAAGCAAATTATTTATAAAAATAAGAAGTCTGCCCCACCACCGAAGATGACTTAATAATCAGTTAATGACTGATAAAAAGGTAACTGCCGAATGCTTTAATAACTATTATGGTAATATTGGATCATCATTGGCTGAAAAGATCAGCCCAAATGGTATTGATCCATCAATGTATATTAAGGATTGAAACTTGCATACAATATTTATCTCACCTGTTGGAGAGGATGAAATAGAAACAACTCCTGGTTGGGACTTAATAACTCAACATATAGTTAAACTAGCATATCATGCCTTCATACTTCCCTCAACACACATTATTAACTTGTCGTTGGCTAAAGGTATTTTTCCAGAAAGTCGCTAAAGCTATCCAGATGTACAAAGGAGGTAACTTTAGCGACTTTCTGCATGCAAGTTTCGATCCTTAATATTCATTGATGGATCAGTACCATTTGGGCTGATCTTTTCAGCCAATGATGATCCAATATTACCATAATAGTTATTAAAGTATTCGGCAATTACCTTTTTATCGGTTATTAACTGATTATTAATAGTCATCTTTGGTGGTGGGGCAGACTTCTTGTTTTTATCAACAATTTGGTTAATGAGTTGCAATGATTTAAATAGATTCGAGTGGTTTTGCCTTAACAAATATTGATAATGATTTCTTTCAGCTATTCTTACAATTGAGTTAAGCTTATTGCGATATACCTTACAATTGGTTTCATTAGTAAGGGTAGGTGATTTTTTGTAGTAAACAAATAATTTTTTTTTTTATGTCTATACCATCTGAAAGCCATGGCTTTCTATTCTGTTACTTCATGAATAATGCTTACCAAACTCTGAATAGAAGGCAGCATATGCATTATTTTGGTTGTCAAGCTCAGAATTAACTTTAGACCAGTCAGCATTAAATAGACTTGTTGTAAACCTTGCTATATTCTGGTCAGTATAGAGCCTTTTAGTTACTTATGTTGGGTTTACATGTGTTAAACAACGATTATTATCAACGTAGAAAAACACAGGAAAATTATCTGATATCTGAATATAATATACCAGAACAAGTCTATGCGCTATCAATAGTTATGTTATTAGTAAAAATGTTGTCAATAAGTGTGGCAGATGTAGTTAGTTAGTTTGCTAATTAGAGGGATATATGACATAATATATATACATTCAAGAAATTTGGAGCTAGGTACATGTTTGTCAACATTTAGCAGATTGATGTTGAAATCACCCATCAGATAACATAGGCAGTTCTCTTTTTGAAGTCTTTAAGATAGCACGCAAGACTTACAAATACATTAATGTCTTTGTCTGGCGGCCTGTATACAACTCCTATAATGACATTCCTGTTAAAATTAAGTGTACTCTTGTCCAATTCAATAAAAACACATTATGTCTACATTACTTTTGTCTAAATCTTCTCTAAGTTTGTAAAGAAGATTTGTAATCTTTTATGCAGACTGCCATGCCACCGCCAACATTTAATACAATACCAATGTTCACAATAATCTCGAGCATTTTGTTTGTTAAATCCTGTAATACAATTGATGTGAAAGAACCCTTTTCAAGCAGTGCATTGTAAAACAATGGAACAACTATGCACTCTCTTTGTACATATTTGACGAAAAGATTTATCTTTGTCCATTGTTGATCGGAGTAAACATGTTTTTCTGCTGTGATTCAAAGTGTGCAAAAGAAATTAGACAATACATACTATTCAGTTAGTATGAGTACAACAATGTGGATTTTATCAATAGAAACATGATAACTCACTGTTTAGTATTGCAGTAATAACATTTTAGCCTGGCTGTATTGGTAGTTTATGTACAGCAGCATGAAAAAAACATATATACGGTATGTGTATAGAATGTATGATGATTTATAGTAATGTCAAATGGGCACATCGTTGAAGGGTAATGCAGCGTGTCCATGTTACACCAGTAGCGTGTCGAGTTCCGGTTGATTCTTTATTGGGCCCACTCGATTGGGACTATCCCGAATCAGGACATTCTCGTCTACAGTCCAGCAGAGGTCGTTCTTTGCCGGTCTTTTTTGCCTTACGACACTCGTAGAAGATGTGTGCTCGTAGTTTGGTTAGGTCCTCGTTAACATACACAGAATGGGACGATGGTGTCATTGATGTACCTGTGGCTGATTGTCCCAGTTTGTAGTTTTTACGTGTTGCAAAGACACAACGTCTTGCTCTGTACGTTACCAATTTAACAAGAATTGGGCATTTCTTGTTTGGCAATTTGGGGCTAACACGGTGGACATGGCCAACTTCCTCTATCGTCAGTGGTGGGAGAAGTGATGAGTTCACCAGACTGAATGTCACCTCGAGTACGTCTTCGCCATCCTTTTCGGGGTTCCCTGAAATGCGCAATGACTTCTGTTGAGAGTACTGCTCTAGCACGTCCATCTTCTCTTCGAGGCCGTTGACGCACTTCCTCAAGTTGGAAATCTGCTTGTCTTTTGACTGGACAATTCGTCTTAATTCAGCAACCTCATGCCTTAGTTCGTTCTCAAGCAACTCCTTGAGTATGTTGGCCACATTGGGATCGCACAGTGCCTCAAATAGTCCAGTAGAGAAATCTAACTCTTTCGCTGCCAACGACGATCCTTGCGAACGACTTATTGTCGACAATATTAGGTACACGTACAAGCAATCACTATGCTGACGTTCACGGTCGAGTGAACGTTCCAATGCAGATACGAATAAATGGAGTCTGTCGCAGTCCCAGGTGTCTGCAGAAGTAGTTAATGATAAGAAATGACCGATCAAAAGAGGCGCCCAATTTGGGAGGGTCATCTGGTTTCCAGTCGCACAGCCTTCTGGGTATCCTGAGCGTCCTGTTGGTGACCCCTAACCCTATTCGTAACCCTAGAGCGACTGGAGCTAACCCTAACCGGCGTAACCCCAACTTTTTGACATGGCGAGCTAACCCTAGCCGTAACCCCTGTCGACTGGAGCTAACCCTAACTGTCTTAACCCCATGTAACCCCAACTTTCTGACGTGGCGAGCTAACCCTGACCCTAACGAAGTGACCGCTACCCTAACGTGACCGCTACCCCCATCCCAAGGAGCGAGATAACTTTAACCGTAGCTAAAGGCGTTTAATGAGTGGAGCTAAGCGTAACCCCCCAGCTCGTTGTCGCCCGCGGTACCCTACCCACCCGTAAGCCATCGGAACCAGAGCGATATAGTGACTTTATAGGTGTTGGACATAAGACGTCATAAAACGAAAAGTTATCGATATAATGTGATAATGTAATATGTATAAAAAATTTATCCACTCTTTTTTATGTGGTAGCAGGGTGAAATGTGGTCATATTTCTTTTGTTAGCGTAGTGATAAACCAACCAAACATGTCATTGAATAAAAGCACAAGCAAAATTTATTATTTAAAAATATCGATATATGAAATCATACGAAAGCAAAGAAATATAAAGAAATATGGGTATTAAAATAACATATTGTTCATCGTTCGTTGAGCGATGACTTTAATCGAAGAGCAGACAGCGCCTGCAGCAACTGGCATGGTGCACCGCCAATCGTGACAGTAACCGCCCGCGCCTGTCCAACAAAATGCGTGGTCGTCGACGGGCTTTGATGACCTGTACGAGTTGGTCCATGACTTCAGACCACACCCGTCGATGGTCATTACATTCATCAGTCCAATCCTCTGTGACTGGGGGGTTGTAGCCATCATCATCATTGTCGACGCATGGCATGGTGTATAAGAGTTCTGACATCACTTGCATCCATTGTTGTCGATGAAAGCTGAAATGAAATGAAAAGCGGAGTGAGACACATGGCAGTCGATCCTTTCGCGTATATTAATAGAACAAGAGTTACCAAGCAACGAGAGACGTACTGTGAACCAGACCAACAGTCGGCTGACTGGTGTTTTTTATCGCTAGACCGCTAGCAGTCGCCTACTCGGCCTGCATACTGATTGCAGTCCTTATCATCGGTGACCCCACCGCCTCAGGGCGGTAAAGCCCGGCGCACACGGGCGGATCGGCAGCGCGGCGACAGCTCACGAGGCCAACGGCTCAGCTATATTTCCTATCACCGTTCCCGCACACGAGTGAATGTGGCTGAGCTGCATGCGTGGCCGTCATTACCAATTGCACCCACAATGCTTTGAGCAGTTTCCCTCCTGAAAATAACATTTCATTAACACTACCTTAAATCTAAGTAACAAAAATATAATAACTGAATCACGAATATGGATACTAATAATACATAATTAACGCACGGCGTACAGATTTAGTCAAATACCTTTTTAATAGTTCATAAAATTTATACACATTATGAACTGTGTGACATGAAAGTTGAAAAGGATATGTTTGTAACTTATATATAACATATCCGGAAAATACAATTTAAAATATCATGAACAAGAATCAATTGTACAATCATAATGAAGAACACAAGTCAATATCTTTCACAATCTTGAACAACAGGTAGCTTGTATTCAGAGATTGACTCAGACAGAAACTCGTTGGACGCTGTCATTTTGTTAACATATGATCGCGGTACGTGATATCATTGGCCTAGATTACTTTCGCTGTTGAGCTGACAACTCATGTTGCCCACAGACGAGAGAATTGGGCTGATGCGGTGCTGATAATATCAAACACGTCGGATAATCTTTCCCCCTGCTCGCGAGGCCAGCTGCTTTGCTAGATCACCCGCACACGAGCAGAAAAACCGCAGAAACGCGTCATGAGCTGTCGCCGCGCTGCCAATCCGCCCATGTGCGCTGGGCTTAAGCAAACGACGGCGTGCTTTTTTAATCTAGAACTATCTATAACCAAACGTTACACAGTTGTAAAACAGTATGTCTTTTAAAGTTAAACTATGTGTTATATATGCATTGTAAAAAGTGTTAAAGTTAAACTATGTAGTACCGATCATTCGTACAACTACACGTGCTATATATATATATATATATATATATATATATATATATATATATATATATATATATATATATATATATATATATATATATATATATATATATATATATATATACTTACAAACGATGTAGCATTATGGTCAGTGCGTCGACTATGACGTTATACACGACCAGTAGATCGGCGAACACAGCAACGGTAAACATCATGACAACAGCAATGATGATAGGTGCATAAAGAAATGACTAGTCTTAAATAGCAAGCATTAAACAATGCAAACAGCTGAGGTACAGCTGACTTTCAGTTGACGTAAGACACTAGAACAAAAACAAGTCGACGTACAACTGACGTAGTCGTCGTAAGTTTCTAGAGTAATAAAAAATTCTACGAGAAAACATTAATCCAAGCCAGCGGCTATATAAAGCGACCCCAAATTCACCACAACGAAAAACAGATGCAATAAAACTGTCAGCTAACCGACGCTGATTTTACCAGACAGTCGACGTACAACTGACGTAGTCGACATAAGCTTCTAGAGTAACCCGAACCAGCGGTTATATAAAGCGACCCGCCACTTCAACGGTCATAACTACTCACTCTCTCGATTGACTGCTTCACGTTCGACTCCGCTATGGCCACACATAGGTTTGTTGATGCAAACGATCACCAACAGATGAATCTGACACGACTGCAGAACGAGGTAAGTAGCGGAACGTACAAATTTACAAAACCGTTAACTATAGTCACTTGCGCCACACGAGATAAATATATCGTTTATGCATCATGTCCACACTGTCTCAAAGGCGTCCAACGACAGAACAATGGCTACTATTGTTCCAAGCACCAAAGGCAAAGAATTCCCATGTACAGGTTCGCCCTGTGTGTCCTCCTACAGGATTGGATAGGGACAGAAACGTGGATCACTTTATTCGATGAAATAGCAGCAAAAGTACTGGGCTTCACCGCTAGCAGCTACGTCGCTATGACATCAGACGAAGAGAGATGTGCCTCTCTGTCGCCGCAGAAGGGGGCCCGTGTCATGGCGACCATTAAAAAACGCATCAACAACGACTATATCAACTACACCGTATCAGAGCTGTAAGTGCTAGACGGAGCATTATCTTTGTAGGAGGAAGACAAAGAGAATGCCGTCGACACCAGCGAGACGATGAATGACAGCGTCAAAAAAAGTACAACAGTGGCTAGACACGTATGAAAATGAAAACGTCATGCCGCTATTTCCCCCCTATTCTTCCTCGTCCACCGCATCCACACAACCGTCGTGGTCAGACTGGGAGGGTGACGATTACGGTCATCATATCGTCGCTGTCGACTCTGCTGCTGCTGCCATAACTACAGTCAACAGCAGCAGCGGCAGCGATGATATAGAGATGACGGTAAGTAAAATAGATAAATTATGGGATCGTACAGATGCCATGTTGAACCAACAGACATTCGATGTAGCGGTAGATGAGGCCTGCATTCGTTATGCGTGCGCCGAGGTGGTTCGTATGTTGAGTCTGACGGACGATGAATATTACGTGCCATCGTCCTGTTTTGTCAACCACACTCTACGTTTTGTTGTCACAGTCTTTAAGGTGAGATTCGATATATTGCAATGGCGTCTCGATATGATAGAGAAGGTCAGAAATACCATCGCTAGTCAATACAAAGATACGTACTCTGCTAGTAGTAGTAGTAGTAGTAGTGAGGGTTATAACGATGCGCCCATGCTGCCGGCAGACGTTCGTGAACGAGCGGAATTAGCAGCGACAGCAACAAGAACTGACATGGGCAATCGCTGTAACGACATGGTCTATTACTAGTGATGAAACAGATTTTTCTGACATTGATTAAGCAGGTGTGTCTTTTTTCCTCTCTGTAGATAATCACTGGTCTAAGCCAACTGCCGGAGGCATACGAGGAGGGGACGACGAAGCCAGCGGCGGCATCGAGCAAGCCAATTACACCGCCTTTGGCCGACAACGATCTTCGGTTGGTGTTGCAAAAAAAAGACGACTGACAGCATCATCAATGTCGCCACCGCCCCCACCCCCACCGCAGTTGCAGATGCCGACGTCACCAAAGACGTCAACGCAGTTGCAGACGCCGACGTCACCAATCACGTCACCACAGTTGCAGACGCCGACGTCACCGCAGACGCCGACGTCATCAATGACACCGCCACCGTCGTTGTCTCCACCGCAGTTACAAACGCCGACGTCATCAATGGTGGCGCCACCACCGTCAATGTCAACACCATCATCACCCCAGGTGTCGTCGTCGTCGTCGTCGTTACCGCAGCCGTCACCAGCCTACTACCAGTTCGAAGACAGTCCGTCATCACCAACGTCATCACCGCAGCCGTCAACATCAACATTCAGTCCACCGTCACCAGCGTACCATCCTTTCCAATACAGTCCGGCATCACCGACGTCTTCACCGTCGTCGATGCCGACTCCGTGCGAGTGCTGCTGTTATCAATACAACCTGGCATCGCCCATGCCGATATTGACCACCGATCAATGCAATATTATGATGAAGAGGCTATGACCCACCACATAATGAATAAATCTGCATATGCACCTGTGATTGTCGCCGAAGCCACCCAGACCATGTGTACTGAGGTGGCCGAGAGTATTCTGTCGGAGGACACACAGACATTTTAATACAAGAAGTCGCATGCATTAATCCATGGATGTTGTGAAAGCACACACTCAAACACACGCACACACACACACACACACACACACACACACACACACACACACACACACACACACACACACACACACACACACACACACACACACACACACACACACACACACACACACACATCATATCATATTATTTTCATTAAACATATATAGTATCCTTTGCATAGACTTAAAAAAAAGCCCACAAGTCAATTCCATCATACTAGCCTCCGGCGCGACGGTAAACGTTCGCACGCTACTGGTCACTGTCGAGGTATTAACAAACCCACAAACCACCATCATATGTCATATATATATATATATGTATATATATATATATATATATATATATATATATCAGTCTATCCTTTCATAGCAGTACAGTATATATATTTTATACACAACATATGTATTTTATTTAATAAAAGTCAAAAAAGAAATGGAACGTGTTGTCATTGTCATATTCCTACGAGTGACACCCCTTTAAAGTTTAAAGGGAACCCATAGTCAATAATATTGGACAATATTAGCCATTGTCACAGGAAACACCGTATCATTCATCACCCTAAACACGCACACACACGCACATACACACGCACGCACACACAAGCACATATACATCAATCACTTCTTAGTATGCACCATCACCACCCCACACGCGCTATATAGATGTACTGAGGGTCCGTGACCTCTCAGTTGTAGACGCAGTCATCACCATGAAAAGACATACATGTCGTCACTTCGACACGTGTGCAGAACTACAACGTCACGTGCAGAGTCATTCGACGCCATCTTGGGGCGTTCATTCGTACTCAGTGGCACCGCCAACAGTGGTGCCACCTAGCGACCACGCAAAGAGAGCGAAATACGTGTTCGAGAAATGCGGTGGAACGTTCGGGAGATTGGACAACCTACAGCGTCACGTAAGGTTAGTATGTAGCAGTAGTAGAAGAAGAAGAAACACCACCGTCTACACTTGTAAGAAATGTGGAATGAAGTTCGAAAGACGTCGCGATCTGACCAGACACTCACGAACCGAGTGTACCGACGTCACCGAGCCACCAGCACCAAAGATATCAAAAAGAGAATACACTACCCCACCCCACCACCGACTCATCACCGAGGAAGATCCCATAGAACCACCCGATCGACTTCCATTCTCTGACAGTCCGTCAACGGAACTACTAGATGTTGTTCGAAATCGACTATAAGCACCCACGTATCAAGAGGTCCTCTTCAGCGCAGGTACGATTACAGATTAACCACGCTAGACACGACCGTCCTCGAGGCTCCTTTGAAGGTCATGTTCCAGGATATTAAATTTAGATGAATATTGTGAATTATGAAACGTGCTGTCACATGTCGAGGTCAAAAGTGTGATATTTCCCAGAAATTATGCAAGCCTTTATGCAGAGTAAGAGGGAGATTGAGGGGCACGTAATGCTACCAAAACTGTGAATGAGCAGCAGATCATTGTACAAGTTTAGACCAGTATCAATTAAAGAAAGCTAGCAGTACAAAATGCTGGTTTTATGTCTGACTGTATACACACACTTTTGCCGGTACTATGCTTTGCAATTAACTCGAAAAGTTAATTAATTAAATTATAATTAACTAATAAATTTTCCAATTAAATAAAATTAACCTCACACATTTCTCAGGTCAATAAAATTAACCTCACACATTTCTCAGATCAATTAAATTAACGATTAATTATATTCAATTAACTAATAAATCATGTGTAGAAATGTTTACACTTTAAAACAGTTCTAAAAGCTCAAGACTTATATCACAGAAATGTGCTTTGTAACTTCATGGAGCATTTGATCTCATTTTAAAAGTTGTAGAAATGTTTTTTTTGAAGGGTTGGAAATTTGTTTTTGAAAATTTGCAGGTGTAGGGTTTCCTCAGGTGTAGGTCAAAAGCACTCACCCCTTACATTGGAAAAGGTCAAAAGCCCTCACATTGAGATTTTTTTATGGAACTAAGTGAAATGTATTAACACGATTTGAAGCAAGTCCTGACTGGCATTGGATATTGTGTAAGATGGAAGTGAATATCTACATCTCATTTGTAAGGCTACAAAACAGCTACGAGAGAAGCTTATCAGCCTATGCACCGCTTACAAAAACAAGGAGAGGACCTTGAAGCAAGTCCCGACTGGCATTGGACATTGTATAAGATGGAAGTGAATCTCCATATCTCATTCGTAAGGCTACAAAACAGCTATAAGAGAAGCTTGTCAACCTATGCACTGCTTACTAAAACAAGGAGAGGACCTTGAAGCAAGTCCTGACTGGCATTGGACATTGTACAAGATGGAAAAGAATCTCTATATGCTGCATAGTTGTACTAAATGAACAAGTCCTGACTGACACTGGACATTGTATAAGATGGAAAAGAATCTCTATATGCTGCATGGTTGTACTGAATGAACAAGTCCTGACTGACACTGGACATTGTATAAGATGGAAGTGATTCTCTATATGCTGTATAGTTGTACTGAGTGAACATGTCCTGACTGACACTGGACATTGTATAAGATGGAAAAGAATCTCTATATGCTGCATGGTTGTACTGAATGAACAAGTCCTGACTGACACTGGACATTGTATAAGATGGAAGTGATTCTCTATATGCTGTATAGTTGTACTGAATGAACAAGTCCTGACTGACACTGGACATTGTATAAGATGGAAGTGATTCTCTATATGCTGTATAGTTGTACTGAGTGAACATGTCCTGACTGACACTGGACATTGTATAAGATGGAAAAGAATCTCTATATGCTGCATGGTTGTACTGAATGAACAAGTCCTGACTGACACTGGACATTGTATAAGATGGAAGTGATTCTCTATATGCTGTATAGTTGTACTGAGTGAACATGTCCTGACTGGCATTGGACATTGTATAAGATGGAAGTGATTCTCTATATGCTGTATAGTTGTACAGAATGAACATGTCCTTACTGGCATTGGACATTGTATAAGATGGAAGTGAATTTCTATATCTCATTCGTAAGGCTACAAACAGCTACAAGAGAAGCTTGTCAACCTATGCACCGCTCACCAAAACAAGGAGGAGACCTTGAAGCAAGTCCTGACTGGCATTGGACATTGTATAAGATGGAAAAGAATCTCTATATGCTGCATAGTTGTACTGAATGAACAAGTCCTGACTGACACTGGACATTGTATAAGATGGAAAAGAATCTCTATATGCTGCATAGTTGAACTGAATCAACATGTCCTGACTGGCATTGGACATTGTATAAGATGGAAGTGATTCTCTATATGCTATATAGTTGTACTGAATGAACATGTCCTGACTGGCATTGGACATTGTATAAGATGGAAGTGAATATATATGTTATATAGTTGTACTGAATGAACAAGTCCTGATTGGCATTGGACATTGTATAAGATGGAAGTGAATCTATATGCTATATAGTTGTACTGAATGAACATGTCCTGACTGGCATTGGACATTGTATAAGATGGAAGTGAATCTATATGCTATATAGTTGTACTGAATGAACATGTCCTGACTGGCATTGGACATTGTATAAGATGGAAGTGAATATATATGCTATATAGTTGTACTGAATGAACATGTCCTGACTGGCATTGGACATTGTATAAGATGGAAGTGATTATCTATATGTTATATAGTTGTACTGAATGAACTCATGAAACTGAATGTGAAAAATCACGGACAGTTACTCACCGGACCGTTGCTCACCAAAGAAATTTAAAAGGTGCTCATCCTGTGTTAATGTTATTTGATGTACAAAAAATTAATTGCGGAAACATGGTTTACTGAGGGAACTAACGTAAAAAATATTAATTCCCTTCCCATGCAAAATGACAGTAAATAAAATAAGTGACAGTATAAATAACTTAATTCAACGATCCTTCCATTTCTGTTACTTTTAAAATGAACACCAAGAGGCGCCAATTTGTTTCTTATATCTGTCATGTGGTAAATGTGTGTATGTGTGTGTGTATATATATATATATATATATATATATATATATATATATATATATATATATATATATATATATATATATATATATATATATATATATATATATACACTTCCAGTTCCATGACGATCAACATTTAAAAACGCAAATTTCACAGAAAGTCCGTTTGGCATCGTAGTAATCGGCGTTGTTATTACAACTGTCATTAATTAATTTTAGCATTATATAATGTATATATATAATGGGTAAACTTTACGTTTGTTCTTATTGCGACGTCTCGGCACACATGGACATAATGCCGTAAAGCGAAATGTAGTTTTTATTTTTATTGTTATAATATATATAATTGATTAAACGTTTTACACACAAATGAAGCCGGTGAGCCAGCTGAATCCTCCAGCCAGCCAGCCACCAGTATCCAAACGAAGCCATTCCTACCATTGGCAGACAGCTCACACAAAACCATTTTACCAGTTTAGAGAAGCCATTTCATTTGCTTAAATCACATTTCCAGATCGTTGCAATAATTTCTACTGTGACGGCAAACGGACTTTCTTTGAAGCTTATATGTTGCCTATTAAAATGAAATTCGTAAGGGTTAGTTGTTATAAAATGTGAGGGCTTTTGACGAAAGGGGCTTCAGACCTGGAGGGCTTTTGGCCGTATCCCAAATTTCCCGGTTTCCTCCTATATTCAACCACCAAATTAATAAAATCGGGCAACTACATACATCATTTCTATGTACCAAGTTGTTATTTATGCAGTGTTTTATACTATATCATTAGGTTTCCCCATTACATACTAGCATTTAAATATGTATACATTATTTGTTATGCATCACTAGAATTGGCATGCTTTTGGTTTAAGTTGGCACTGTAAAAAGATCCCAAATTAAAGCTATATTACCTTTCTCTCCATCTCCCCATTAACAGTTATAATGTACACGTGAAAAAATTATAAATGCATAGGTCTAATTGCCCCATATAGGACCACTTTGCTGCAAGTTGTCAATCCCAAATGTTTACTTTAAATAGAGATTTGTTGAAGCCACAGTTAGCCATCAACTTATCACCACCAGATGACATTCTAGGCCTTCCCTCCAATTCACAGGTGCCTGAAGTACCAGCCCACCCCTGGTGATCTCCCTCCCATTCAAACATGCCAAACCTAATCTCTCATTACTGACTGGAATAGTGATTGCAGGCCTTCTGAAAACACCTAGATAACATGGATGTGAACTATCCAGAAAAATCATCTGTTAAGTGAGGCGTGCCCATACCATTTCAGCTTCCGTCTCTTTACCGTCTTTAGGAGATCTTTTATAGGGCCCGATGGCTTGTATGATTCTGTTGTGGACCTCTCTGTTGGTTGCATGGTCCTTGTATGAGATGCAAAGGATCTTTCGATAGCACCTCATTTCCATGGCTTGTACTCTTCTTCGTAGTTCGGCTGTAAAAGTCCATATCTCGCATACGTATAGAAATATTGACACGACAAGTGATCGCATCAGTCTGATTTGGGATTTAATAAGATTTAACAAGATTGCCATCCCAAACAACATAGTTCCGGATGGCAAGTGGTCAAGGAAGCCATTGGCTTATCGAGAGTCCAACAATTTTCTCATCTATGTGTAGCCCGCCCTTATCAAATATCTGTCAATTCTATTTTTAAACATATTCACACTACTAGCATTAACACAATAATTTGGCAATTTGTTCCATTCATTTATCACCCTCTGTGAGAAAGAGTACTTTCTCATGTCCAACCTACACTGCTCCTTAGCCAATGCTGCTTTGCGTCCTCTGGTTCCACTGCCTTCTTTACGTTTGAAGAACATATTCCTATCAACATCCTCATAACCATTCACTATTTTAAACACTTATATTTGGTCTCCTCTTAGTTTCCTAGTCTCTAGTGTTGTCAAACCACATTGTAATAAGCGACTTTCGTAACTAAGGTCGCTCAATTCTGGAATCATTTTAGTTGCTCTTCGTTGTATTCTTTCTAGCTTGTCTATGGCCTTTTTACGATATGGCCTCCATGCTTGAATACAATATTCCAAATGTGGTATAACTATTGCTTTGTACAGGGGTACAATTAGCTGTTTCTCCTTATACGCGATAGTTCTCCTAATTAGCCCTAGAATTTGATTTCTTTTCGAAGCAGCAATCCCACATTGCTCTGAAACTGTCATGTCAGCACAACATGTTACTCCTAAGTCCTTTTCTTGTGTGGTTCTACCTAGTACAGCATCCCCCATTTTATATTCTTCGTCCATGTTTCCATGTCCTATGTGTATACATTTACACTTCCCAAAATTGAACAACATTTGCCATTTTTTTTACTATTTAACTAATTTATCTAGATCATCCTGTAAACTTTGTTTATCTGTATCATCAGTAACCTTTCTGAATACTTTTGTGTCAGCTGCAAATTTGAGTACTTTGCTAGATATGTCATCTTCCAAATCATTTATATATATTAAAAAAATATAGGGCCTAATACTGATCCCTGTGGTACCCCACTCAAAACAGATTTCCAAATCTCACTATCTACTAATTACTCTCTGTTTTCTGTGTGCAAGCCATTTTTCTATCCAGTTGATTACATCATTACCTATGCCATGGGCTTTTAGTTTAAGTAACAATCTTTGATGTGGCACTTTATCGAAAGCTTTCTGAAAATCTAAGTAGACAACATCCACTGGTGACCCGTTATCTACCCACTTTGTAATTTCTTCAAAAAAAACATAAGAGATTAGTAAGACATGACCTTGCTTTTAGGAACCTATGTTGAGATTTTATTTATTAATTGATGTTTTACAAGGAATTCCACCATGTGTTCTCTAATTAATGATTCGAGTAATTTACATACAACTGATGTTAAACTCACTGGTCTGTAATATTCTGGCTTGTTCCTCGATCCTTTCTGATCGAAGGGTAATGTTTTTATCTTTCCATATTGGTTTTAGTCTTGTCATCGCTGCTGTTTTCTGTGCAATCCTTGAAATTATCTCAGTGTAGGATCCCTCATTGGCGAGTGTGTGCGTGTATATTATTAAATTTGAACCCCTCCTTCTGAAAAGTGATGAATATGAAGATAATATTATGTTTTAATAAATGTGAACCCGCTTTTTCAAAAATGTGAAGCCGCTTCTCAAAAGCGTGAACCCCTCCCAATATTATTTAGTGTTTTTCGTAAACATTAACCCTCTCTTTCCAAAAAGGGAACCCTCTTCTCAAAAGCGTGAACCCCCCAATAACATGAAGATAATATTATTTTCATAAAAGTGAATCCTGTTTTTAAAAAATTTGAACCCCCTTCTAAAAACATGAACTCCCTTTCACAAAAGAGTAAACATCCCAATAATACGTATAATATTATTTACATAAATGTGAATCCCCCTCTTTATAAAATTTTTTATCCCCTTCTCAAAAGCATGAAACCTCCTCTCTAAAGCGTGAACCCCCCCATAAAACGCATGAACCTACCAATACTATGAAAATTTTATTATTATTTTCATATTATTATGAAAATAATATTATAATTTACATGTTATTGGAGTTTCACGCTTTTGAGAGGGAGGGGGTTCACGATAAAGGGTCACATAAAAGGGGGGTTACTATTTTTGGAAAAGGGGATTCACAAAAAGGGGGTTCTTGTAAACCCTCTGAACCACCCAAACCCCCCCACCCCCGGCTACGTGCTGAATATATGTAGCCGTATACCTCTTGGTTAATCAACGAACACACGAAGCAGTATTATTAAATAATTATCAGTACTATGTCCGAAAGGTGGCAGCACTTTCCCAGGCTGCCGTAGGCGTAGGCTAAGTTCTATATTTTTATTTCCGGGTGCATGATAGATGAACGAAGTGCCGATGATTTTGAAGCGGCACTCCATTATTGTTACCAATGCTCCAAGTAGTTTAAGTGCGGGAAACAGCGCTCAACCGATAAGAGCGCGCGCAGCCTATCTCGATATGTTACACACCAGTTAGCGCCATCTAAGTGGGTCTTAGGGCAGTGGGACAGGTCCAATGGACCTGTACGGGATGGAATAAGACGCTCCCGCCCCCACGAGTCTACCACGTATGGGTAAAATACGGTGATGTTAACATGACATCACAGGGCGGACGTCTTCCTCGATGAAGTCAACGGCCAGGACGGAAGGGCTCCAAGATGAGTTCAACGACCACGTGTTCAGGACCAAGGCGAGCCACTTTTTTGGTGGATATCGGCTGTGGTCAACCAGCCTGGAGAGGGATGGGCTCCGCTAGGTTGCAAATCTGCCCTAGACACACCATGATCATGAAAACCAGTTTTAAACAGCACACAAGGCATCAGCACAGAGGTCAAAGTTAATGGACAGAGACTTGAGGCAGTAACAAGCTTCAGGTACTTGGGATCAATTATCACAGATGAGGGTTCCAAACCGGAGATACTTGCCAGGATTGCACAGACAACAGCAGCACTAACAAGGTTGAAACCCTTATGGAACGACAGAAACATCACGGTCAGTTCGAAAATAAGGCTGATGCGCTCCCTTGTCATGTCCATCTTTCTGTACGCTTGTGAAACATGGACCCTTTCAGCAGATCTACAGAAGAGGATACAAGCCATGGAAATGAGATGCTTCCGGAAGATCTTGCACATATCATACAAAGACCATGTTACTAACGATGCTGTCCGTAACAAGATCAAACAAGCCATCGGACCATATGACGACCTTCTTACAACAGTTAAGAAGCGTAAACTGAAGTGGTACGGTCATGTATCACGATCATGTGGCCTTGCAAAGATTATCTTGCAAGGTACCGTAAGAGGGGGGAGACGAAGAGGTAGACAGAAGAAGAGGTGGGAAGACAACATCAAAGAGTGGACAGGAATGGAGTTCGCTGACTCCCAGAGGGCTGTAGAGAACAGGGAAACGTGGAGAGAGCTGGTTAGAAAGTCATCAATGGTGCCCCAACGATCCTTACGGGTTATGGGAAAGTGAAGTGAAGTGAAGTGAAGTGGGTCTACCATTGTCCTATGTGGCAATGCTGACATCACGCGCACCAGAAATTCGAACAGCGTGCAGACGATTTTGGGGATTACGGGAAGTATAATATGAAGTTTTTCGACACGTGAGATCCACACTATGATGCTGTTGTACGTGGATACTAAGTCAGACTAGGCAAACTCGTTCATTATTTGTAAGCTAAACAATTGATATAAACAGTGAAATCCATGTTGCCTTTACAAAATGTTATAAAGTTTATGACACTGGTGTATATGTAGGCCCCGGAGGGTGGGGTACTCCCTATACTGAGGTATACATGTATGTGCCGCGCAAATGCCCCAGTTTTTGGCCATTTTTCTCTCTCTGTCCGAAGAAAAAATGTAATTTTTTTCTCTTTGTGTCCCAATTAAACCTGATAATTCTCTCTTTCATCGAAGAGGAAATTTCCCAATGAAAACGTTCCGCTCGGGCTTACCTTACACTTATAGATAGTAGATATAAATTGTTCAATAATTCTCTCTTGGTGACCATAAATTTCTTGATTTTTCTCTCTCTCTCAATGTTCTCCATGGGGCTCTAGCGGCACACTCCCACCGCTTTGGTATGGCAGTACCCCCCCGGGTATGTAGGACAAGAGCTCGCACGGCACAGCCGACCAATAATGCACACTTTAATCCTGTATTACTGCAGGCGTGCTTTTGTAAATACTAAAAAGTTGGATCGAATTCGCACACACTAATTATTCATCATGATCAGTCAAGTTCCCTGTCATTCCATATTGGCCAGTCACGTTTTGATTTGAGGTTTAGACAAGTGATCGTGCGTGACAAGTTTATTTTAATTTACAATTTTAATTATTCAGTACTTCGTGTTTCCAAATTATACACAAATGCTGCATGTTTAGCCATTTTCACGAATACCCTTTGTTTGCAGCAATACAACAATTTGTGCCATGCTTTGGCGTTTGCTGACCGGATAAAATGTGCGCGCTTTTAGACTGGCTCCTGCGCGCTCTTATGAGCTTTGTAAATAAAAAATCCAATAATCCTAAAACAAATCGGATGTGGATGGGTGGGTCAAGGGTCCACTCGGATAAAAAAAATGTGAAAATTATTTTGAGAGAATTTTCCTGGGCGATGTGCACAATCGGTATTTCAATCGCCGCATTTGCAATGCGTGCACAGTGCCGCCCCCTACTGTCCGAATACATGATTACCGGATGGTGATGATTTGTGTTCTGTGAAATGAATTGTGACTGTCTGAGAATACACCCGTGAAACAAATGCCAAAATGTCATTCGTTTCTAAAGATTTGGAGTTTCCCAGATGGATTTTTTAATCGGTTTTCCGTCCGTTGCACTCGCAATGCATCTACGTCTAATAGATGGTAGACAGTCTAAGAGCGCGCATTTGGAGAAGTTGACTAATCAGACGATGGAGTAACTACTATAATTATTAACCTTGTTTGGTAAAAAAATAAACAGTTCTAAAATAAGCATGAATTAATGTTCTTCGCGTTAAGCAAATGTGGTGAGTTTTCGATACATTGTTTCACTTTTATGCGCAGTTGAACGTTAGGTGCGCGATCTTATCCGTATCCCCCCCATGGGTGCGTGCGTGTTCGGTGGCTCTACCAATGGTGCTAACTAAATAACCTATATTTCACGAGGATGGACTGAAGCCCAGTTGCTTATGGAAATGTAGCCGTTAAATTATGGCATAACGTTAGAGGGGCTGAACAATCTACCTGTTTGTAGGCAGCTATGGCGGATCTTCAGACGCGCAATGTCGCCTCCATGGTTCTCAGTGGGTCCGGGGACGCTCTCGGCTACAAAAGGGGAAACTGGGAATTCTGCACCTCAGGGGAGCAAATACACAAGGAACTTGCTGACCTCGGTGGGATCGACAACATTGACGAGGCAGGTGCGGAGTGGATCGTCAGCGACGATACGGTCATGCACCTGGCGACAGCGGAGAGACCAGGATCTTCTATGTATCCGCATTTTTTCAGGCATATCTCTGAACCCACCTACATATGTATATAGATATATACATAAATACTTTTCTATGGTAGATACTTTTCATATAAACTTTTCTTTTGTAAATGTTAGTTCGTTGGCCTATGCAATACTTAGACCTTCGAGTGCGAAGAGGACCACGATATCATCTGCCCAAAGTAGTTATATTGCAACGGGTCCGAAAATGGCTGATAAGGCCGATCCTAGCCAGGAATTGTCTGTCACAGTGGGGGCAGGACACTACTGCAGAATTGTCGGGTGGAAACTTGTTGCTTTCTCTAGAATTTCGCAGTTCACGTCGCCTTTTGGCCTCGCTGATTCTCTTTTGCTCAGAGATGGCAGCGCCACGGATGACGCTACTGCGCCATCTAGGGCGATCCTGTGTGACGCTATCCCAGCTCTCAAGGTCAATTTTAAAGTAGTGTGTGCATATGAATTAGCAGTTCTTCATGCCATAGTTAGTCGATATGTCATTTAGTATACTGATGCTATGTGTGTATGTTGGGGAAAAAACAATGTTTTTTCTCTCGTTTGCAAAATACCTATGGCTATAGCAGCTTGACGATGTCAGACTGCCCGGTGATCATATATTTTTAATGTGTTGATATTGCAGGTCGCCGCTAGCTACGTCGAGTGCATGCGAGACATGCACGACCGTGCGCCTGGAACGACGTGTATGCGGGGCGTTTCGGTTCTTAAACATGGTGGATACAAGATACCCTTCTACGGGAAAAGCATCGGGTGTGGCGCCTCCATGCGGGCCATGTGTATCGGGCTGCGCTACCCCGGCACGGAGCAACTCGACGATCTGGTGGCCGTGAGCATCGAGTCGGGTCGTTCGGCGCACCATCACCCGATTGGATTCCTCGGTTCGCTTGCATCAGCGCTCTTCACCTCCTACGCCGTGCAGAACAAGCCGCCCCGGGCGTGGAGCGCCATACTCACGGAGGTGCTACCGCGGGCACTGCAGTACATCGTGGATGAGGGAAGGTTCGTGGAGGAGAACATCGCCACGCGTGGACCAACTACCTCAAGTCGCGAAGTATCTCCGACGGTAACTCTGATCCCGTGTTCCCGTCCGACTATGGAGTTCAAGCCCGCGATGATGTCTACACGTCGCTCAGCTACAGCGGAACAGCCGGCAGCAGTGGACACGATGCGCCTATGATCGCCTACGACGCAGTCATGGGAGCCGGATCGTCTTGGCATAAGTTGTGTGACCTCGCTGTTTTCCACGGCGGTGATAGCGACAGCACCGGCGCCATCGCTGCTGCTTGGTTCGGAGCCATGTATGGCTTCGAAGGCGTTCCCGCTAACAACTACCAGAGGCTGGAGTATCGAGACCGCCTGGAGACGCTGGGACGACAGTTGTATGGGTTGAGTCATAAATAGTGAAACATTCAAGAAATGCTTCAGATGACAAGAAAGATTTAACACGATTAACAAGATTTCACAAGATTCCTTGTCGCCTCCAGCCTCTCAGCGAATCTCACTCCACTTCGCACATTTCCACGATCTGACATCATTTGCCAATTAAGCCGTATATGTAGCCTACAGACCAGAACAAGTGTGCCACCTTCTTGTGAAGACATCAGACAGTAATTGTAGTAGTGAGAACTCTTTAACGATACTGGTAGTTTTTCGTTAAACAACCAGGAAGTGAACAGATACATAGATTGCCCTTACCAAGTAATAACTAAGTTTCTACAGTGAACTTGCGACCTTTGTACGTCAATAACTTGCCGGCATTAACGTCTCTCGACCGTCTTAAGTCATACATTCCCGTATGATGTAGCTTAACTTTCACCCATTAATTGTCGTCGGGTTTGTGCATACCTGACTTAATGAAAACACCGTACTGAATATAGTTCTGTCGTCGCCATTACAACGACTACGCTGTTTACTGAAGGATTTCCTACGTTGTACTTACTTTTTCTTCTTACAATACGGCTCATGATTCTATGTTGTATATGTGTGCGCGTGCGCGTGTAACTGGAGTATGATCTAAAGGTATTTCCCCTCTGTAGATGTAATCCTGGTTATGTGTTCCTTAAATTTTAATCTAAGCGAACTCATACAAAGGAGTCTGGCCCCACACCCGTGGTTTCACTGTTATCGTCTCATCGGATTATTTCATTTTAGCGCTATAATCTACTTGTTAACCTATTGACATATAATTAATATGATATATGTTTTTGGATAACAAAATGAACTTACTTATATATGACAACATTCTAGAAAATAAAACAAACATCGTAAAATAAAAGAGCACAGCAAGAATTAACTTTTCTCTTATGAGATTCGAACCCGCTTCCGAAACGATAGCGCTTGGACCATAGAGTTAAGTAGATAGAGGGTGCGATGGAGTATTTAGGGGTAGGGCATTGGGCCATGGCCACCCTTTGCCTTTCGTATATAACATGTTGCGCCACCACACGGTAGAATAATAAACTAACGGGTGACTAAGCCTGCCCCCCCTCCCATTGGCCCCCCCACCATTTTGCGGGATCCTAGATACGCCATTGGGAGAGCGAAGAGATGAAATATGAGAGGGCGCGTGTTAGAGACCAGTGGCTTGGGTAGCCAAGTGTCACACCTGTTCGGCGACAGAGACTGATGCGTACGGAACCTGTATTGGCAGTTATACGGAAAACAAAACGTACGCAGTATTAATTAGTAATTCCGTTTTATTTTATTGTGTGAGTTGTGTCAATGTAAGCGATGTTGAACATTATTGCGAATGTATTGTATGCGCTAATAAAAAAATTATACATAACTGAGGAGTATTTTTTAACTGTTATATGTCAACGAATACAACTTTGCCGTTCAGCATACAATGTAAACATACGGTATTCGAGTCGAAACTTTCAAATGAAAACACATTTGGGCGACCAAGGTGTTAAAACAGATATAATTTGAGATAAATACTAGACCCTATATAACATGATTTACAAAAAAAAACGATCAGACTTGATATCTTTATAAGATACGCGCAACATAACTGAACAGAACTTATACACACAAACAGATCAAATAAAATTCCAAACAAGCATATCAGAAAAAGGGCAGAACTACCTCCAATGAAGAAGAGCAGTTACACTTATCAAGGAAATATAAGAGATTAACTATGAACAACGATTTTATTTATTTATTTATCTTATATGCTATTTTCAATTATTATAGAAACCAGCAACAAAGCGTGTCACAGCTAGATCAACACGTGCTTCACTCATTGACCATGGCCAAGATGATCGTACTCCACTTGCTACTGAACCAGTCTGTACTGTGGGTGCTGCAGTCACGGAGTCCACCATAACAAGTGTCCCTGTCACCAAAGTTCGTCCACCAATGACCACTCGTATGCTGTTTCCGATTCGCCGCGAAAACTTAAGCGCAGGCTTGACAGTGCAATTGGAAAGCTGCATTTAGTCAAAACCAGCATTAAAACGCAGCAGCAGAAACGAAGACGACTGCATAAAAGTGTGGTCCACCTAAACAACACCATTGATGACCTGAAGAAGAACAACCTTGTGTCATCATCATGTGCAGATGTTCTTGAGGCTAGCTTTAGTGGTGTTCCACAGCAGATCATGAAACGAATTCTCGCTGGAAGACGACCATGAAAGGGGAAAGCATACCACGAAGAACTAAAAGCATATGCTTTGACACTTCATTTCTATTCGTCAAAAGCATATGACTTTGTTCGACAAACGTTCGACATTGCATTGCCACACCCAAGGCACATTCGCTAAGAATCGACGTACCATCTGCGCACTCATGCTGGAAGAGATGGCCATCAGGAAGCACATTCAGTTTGCCGACGGTGAGTACCATGGTTTCGTGGATGTTGGAAATGGCCAGCAGGATGACCCTGCTCCGATGGCAAAATATGCTCTAGTTCTGATGGTTGTATCAGTCAATGCATCATGGAAGATCCCGATTGCATACTTTTTAGTGGATGGCATGTCTGGTCCTAAAAGAGTCAACGTTATTCGCGAATGTCTGCACAGACTACACGCTACTGGGGTCCAAGTTGCGTCAATGACATGCAACGCCCCATCATGCCATTTCAGCATGCTCAAGGACCTTGGAGCCGACCTTTCTCTCAACACATCAACTTTCCAAACTTCATTCCCACACCCGTCTGACACCTCCATTCATGTCAACATTCTACTTGATGCATGCCATATGCTTAATCTTGTCAGAAATACTCTGGCCGACCGTGGCGTCTTGTTCGATGCTGAAGGTGGACGTATTTCTTGGGGATTTATTGAAAGCCTCAACACACTGCAAGAAGAAGAAGGTCTTCGTTTCGGGAATCGCTTAAAGAAATCCCACATACAATGGCGCAAGCAGAAGATGAAGGTAAACCTTGTGGCACAGGCTTTCAGTGCCAGTGTTGCAGATGCTCTGGAGTACAGTGATACTGTCCTTGCACTGCCGCAGTGTTCTGACCGCCGCAACAGTGAAGTTCCTGTGGATTTTCGATGAGCTTTTCGACGCGTTGAATTCTCGTAACCCATTCGGCACTGGCTTTAAAGCACCGATGCGCAAAACCAATCGAGATCGCTGGCAGAAAGCGCTAGACACTGCAGACAAGTACATCAGACAGCTGAAAGGCACAGACGGAAGACAAGTTACAGAGGGAAAACGAAAAACTGGATTTGTTCGATTTCGTGTGTGCTTTCACAGCGTGAAGGCCATCTTCGACACACTTGTGGCATGTGATGACCCTCCCATGCAATAATTGACTACAAGTTCAGTCAGGACCACCTTGAACTTTTCTTCAGTTCGTGCTCGAGGTGGCTACAACAATAACCCTACTGTGCTACAGTTCAAGGCAACACATAAACTCTTGCGACACAGCATCAAAACGACTGGAAACTGCATCATCTAAGACAGCACACACATATTAAGTGTCATGCCAGACACATCATCAGTCACTGACATCCACATCATGAAAAAGTAAGATCTTCTTGAGCGACAGCACATTCAAGAAGATCATGATTACGCAGATGTGCCCAACATTGCAACTACATCTGCGTACAAGTCAGCTGTACTTCATTACATTGCCTGTTATTTTGTCCGAATGGTGAAAAAACGGATAACATGGCCAGTGTGTGTTGAGGCCTTAGAGGCGGGAGCAGACGAAACCCTACATCCCTTCTTGGGACAGAAACACCGAGGGGGACTGGTGAAGCCATCCGAAAGTGTAGTGTTAGTCTGCCAGGAAACAGAGAAATGTGTTCATCTTGGCAACAGAATAAACGAGGAAGCCGTTGGTGACAAAGTTCGCAAGCAGTTGTCCAAACTGATACTCTTCAAACATTAGTAATCATTTGAGTGTACTTTAGTCTGTTTCCATATGATGTAGTGTTTTATATACTAATAACAGTGCAAATATTGCATACTAGTTAGTGTTGTTATCTACTACAGTGGTGTAAGTGTTAGGCCTATGTTTTTCGTATAATTATGTGTCGTATTTTGTACACAATATAATGTTAAACTATTATTTTACATAATGTTATCACATACTATAAACAACCAAACAATGTACCGGTGCATACAGATGCACAAGATATTTCACCAGTCTTCATTTGTGACACTATGTATGCTTCATATTCATTATACACACTGTGTTCTTCTATGTTGGAAAATAAACGTATTGTATATTGATTGTAGCAAATACTGCATCGTTTCTGTGATTTAGAACAACGTGACAATAAAAAGATAGGTGAAGAATAACAGCAATATTTACATTTACAGAGCATGCGGGCCATGCTATGGTACCCCGACCCAGAGCAACTCTACGAACTGGTGGCCGTGAACATCGAGTCGGATCATTCGACGCACCGTCACCCGATCGGCTTCCTCGGTTCGCTTGCATCGGCGCAGCCTCGATTATCCAGGCTCCGCGCCACCATCTACACTGATCCTTTACTAATGTTACCCCATGTCCTCATTTTTTTGGCGTTCTTCATAACTAAAGTCTGGAATAATTTTAGTTGCTCTCCTCTGTATTCTTTCAAACACACACACACGCACGCACGCACGCACGCACGCACGCACGCACGCACGCACGCACGCACGCACGCACGCACGCACGCACACACACACACACACACACACCCATATATATCCTTCTTACGATGTGGACTCCAAGCTTGTATATGTACAGTACTTTAAATGAGGCCTAACTGTTGATTTATACAGAGGTATAATTAGTTTTTTCCTTGTATGTTATATATGTATATATGTTTATTTGTTGCGAGTAATTGATTTACCAGAATAGAAACACAAAATTAATTATATATTATTATATAATATATCTATATATTATATATTCTGTGAAATCTTCATTTAATGTTCTGCGCTGCATATCGGTTGCTTAATTCGTTATCAATACTTGCATTTATGCTATTATAGTTGCGTGTCCTAACTTCGGGAAGCGCCCAATTCCTTGCGTGTCCTAACTTCGGGAAGCGCCCAATTCCGTACGTGTTCCGTGGTTACTTAATTGGTAATTAACAAAATTTTGTACAAGAAAGGCTTCTTCATTGATTTATGTTTCCAACTAGAAACTACCAGGATATCTATCACATTTCATGATATCACAAGATATCATATAATACAACTTGCGTATATGCATATTCCCTTTCAGCTAGTGTTATGAGGTCGGTGAACGGCAGCACCGAGTCTGACGTAAGCACAGCTGTTGCCGCCACCACGACGTATGCACCAGACAGGTGTGGGAGAGGCGGCCGAACAGCCAGCACAACAAAACAACCCACCGACACTGCCTAATAGTCTAAAGTGCATTTTCTTTATATCATCAAATAAAAAAACATAGGACTCACCGATACATTTGTGTCTTTGTTTCATTGAAGTTTAAACTATGCTGACAGATCAGTCAGCATTGTTTCAATTACAAAATCAACGTTACTAAGGACGTTGAAATCTAGTCAGTTTGTAACTTTGTTACAACGTTGAAACAATATCTCCTAATCAACCCAAGAATGTTATTATTATTACTCCGAAGTCCTTTTTCTTTTACAGTAGTACCTAGTACAGTTTCTCCCATTTTTTAGTTTACATCCAAGTTCCCGTGCCCTGTATCTAGGCATTTACATTTCCCAAAATTTAATAACATCTGCCATTTTTCAAACCATTTAAATAATTTATCTAGATCGTTTGGTAAATGTTGTTTATCATCATCACATCACTGGACAACTGATGACGTTACTGACTTTACTTGTGAACTATGTATGGAGTAAATACATTTCCAGTGTATTGCATTCGCTGAAAGAGACAATATTCCTGTTATGGAAGTGGTTTAGATATATACTGAACTGTTTCTATTATTGAGTTCAAAGTAATTTCACTTTGCCCCTGTAGTGTAATTTGTTATCGTCAAAAAGTCAAATAAATAATTATTTTACAGGAACTGTGTTTGTAAACAGTTGGTATTATTTTATGTAACAGTCATCATATAATGGATCTACTTGGAATAAGTTGACCTCCGTGGCACAATACATTTTGACGTTCCACTTTGCCCTGGACTCCCCTACTAGTTTTGTTACTATTTTTGTTTCGGTTTATCTAGTTTGTAAAATGGTAACTATGCAGGTCTGGATGATCTTTCCATTCTCTTCCAAGTCGGGACTTGCGATGGTTCACCGTTGTGGCCTGTATCGTGTCCTCCGACAACGACAACAAATTCCATGCATTTATGACTTGGGTGCTGAAAAAGTTGTGCCTCAGTCTTGTTGTACTGTGTGCGTGGTGTTTTTTTACTGTGTCTTACTGTGTCTTCTTCGATGGACACAGCGAACACATACAATCTTGTTTGACTGAATAAATCCCTTTGATAATTTTTAATGTTTGGATTATGTCAGTTCCCTGTCTTCTGTTCTTTACGGTTGGAAACTCTCACTCATTCAGTCTTTAGCTGCACGGTAGACCTTTCGTTTCTGGTACTAGGCGAGTGGCCCTCGACGGGGGGCGGATACCCCCTATACTGAGGTATACATGTATGTGCCGCGCAAATGCCCCTGTTTTTGACCATTTTTCTCTGTATGTCGGAAGAAAAGATGTAAATTTTCTCTCTTTGTGCCCCATTTAAATCTGATAATTCTCTCTTTCGCCGAAGAGGAAATTTCCCGATGAAAACGTTCCGCCCGGGCTTACATTACTCTTATAGATATTAGATAAATTGTTCAATAATTATCTCTAAATTTCGTGATTTATCTCTCTCTCCATGTGCTCCATGGGGCTCTGGTGGCACACCCCCACCCTTTTGATATGGCAGTACTTATACCCCCCCACGGGGTGTGGCCCTTCGTTGAACTTGCTCAATGAGGTCTTAGTCTTTTTCAGGTGATGGGACCAGACACCGGATGCAATTTCGAGGCGTGGCCTCACCATTGCTTTGTACAGTATCAAGAAGGTATCCTCGTGGAGATGGCGGAAAGTTCTTGCTATATGTATCCTAGAACTCGGTTGGCCTTCTTGGCACTGTTCTCTGTGTGGTCAGAGAACTTGTGTTGTTGGTCAATGGTTATTCCAATGTCCTTTTCTGAGGTTACCGCATCGAGCCTGTGTCTGTCTCCGCTGTCCGTGTTCAAATTGTATGGGTTTTGTGGGTTTGAGCATTCGAGATGGAGAACATGACATTTGTCAGGATGAAATTTCAGCTGCATAGTTATAGACCAGTCTTATAGCTTTGCTAGGTCTTCTTGGAGAGAGGTGGGGGAGTTGACCTCATCCGTAAGTGTTGTTTAAAAGCTATTACATGCATTGAGGCCTCTTTATGAACATGCTGTTTGTATCAGTTTTAGTATGAAATAAAGATGTTGAATTGAAATTGAAAGTAGTATCGACTATCCAGCCTCCGTGCTGTGAGACTAAGCGAGACTAGGGCTGATGTGGGGAGCGGTGGTCTAATGGTTAGAGCACCCGCCTGTCGATCGAGAGGACGGTGGTTCGATTCCACCTCCGCCGTTTCGAAGCTTGGGCAATTTCGTTCACCCCACTTTGCCCGTGTCTTTCGGAAGAGACATTAAAAGCCGTTGATCCGAACTCCTGCGTTAGCTCAAGATTGGGCTGTTTGGAGTATAACGACTTGAGACTTGAGATGCGTACGACAAACGGTGGCGCCACAGCACGGAGCCTGAATAATCGAAGCCAAGATGAGGTTGAGAAATTGCGCATGTTTACGATTGGTGCAAGCTATCGGTGTCCCGGAAACGTTCTCGTTTTAATAACAACATCCGCTTCTGCGCAGATGCTCTATATTAAAGCCATACAAACATTTCGCCGTAATCGTATGGACGGTGTGTAGCTGTATAAATGTCACACTCAGATGCTTATTAGGCGATACCGTTTTGATGTTTGTCGCTGACGCGTAGTCTCGTATGGTCGACGCAGCACCGATGAATTCGCCAACAACCTGGGCGCCCAGCCCGAAACCTCGGGTCGGCATCCACTATCAAGACCTGCGCGATGACGAAGCCAGTGTCGTCGGTGATACGAACACTCTTGTCGACATGGACGTACACGAACGTAAAATAGTGAACGAATTCTGTCATTACTTGGAAAAATCGAAACAACTCTTCAACGGTCTTCGGTGAGTTGTCCTCGCAGCAATCTCGCGTCGGCGCCTAAGGCAAAGCTAAGGCTAAGACCTAAGTGGTGATGTTTTGTTTGATATATCCCCATGACAACCACCCTGAGTCCTGACTTCTGAACCCGACTGAGCGAGGGGTAAGGGCATATTAAGTTTTGAACCGCCTCATTTAACTGTGAGATGTTTAACTTCAGGTTAAATTGATATCAGTCACACAGCATTACAAATACTTTGTTGTTTTAAGTCTAGTTCCGTATACCGGTAAGCATATTTTTAAAACAAAATTATAGTAATAAATATTTTTTGATTTGTGGATATTTTATAAATACATTAAGTATACCTTACCTTAGCCTTAGGTTACCTTAGGATGGTTCTAATCACAGTATCCTTGTTTTCTCATTGATCAAGATCTTCATCATCTAACAACAGTACCAGTTATAAATGGTGCTTCAAAGTTTTATAAAAAAAATGCCTAGTTGGGTCAGAATTTATCAAAGCAGTTTTTACATGAATTTATGGATTTCACCTGGTTTACTGATTCAGGGAGGTTATTCCATGGCTCAGTCACTGTGAGAGGGAAAACAATTTTTCTTACATTTATATTTGATCTTTGGATAAAAAAATTTGCATAATATGCACATTTAATACCAAAACAAGAGGGGATGTTTGGTACTAAGTGGGAGGTTGGCCATATAAATGGTGGAAGATGGAAACCCCTGCTATTAACCCTTCCAAGTGGGAAGTTGACTCCCAAGAAAGGTGGAGGTGGTGGTTCAGACCCTGCGACAATATGTAATATCCTACAGATTGCTACATATGTTCCCCCTGCTGCCTGTCCATATAGATGGCCTCTGCTCGGGCTGTTTGCTGCTCTCCCCTGGGCCCTGTATGCATGCCTCACCTGGGAATGCTGTTTGCTGCAATCTCTATGCCTAGCCGGCAGTAATGTCCACTTCATGAGTGCAATCTGTATTTATGTGGATGATGGCATATAGGTGTGATGTGTGTGTGTGTACGTGCGTGCGTGTCTGTATATATGTTTATTAATTATCATGGTTGTCTGCATCCATGATGCCATATCATGTTGTCTGTTGTTTATTGCATGATTTTTGTCTTGCTATGATTACTGTGGTCGCACCTATATAGCATGGTTAAGAGTTTTCCATCTGAAGAGTTAGTGAGCCCATGACAGGATGCACAGTTGCCTCTGTGTGTGATCGTTTACTTCCCCTGGCAATGACACCAGGTAGAAAACGTAGAAAGGACCAACAGCTTTTAGTTTTAGAGCCTCTTCCAAAAGACACGGTCAATGTGTGGTGAACAAGACTGCCCCAGTTTAAGCAAGCAGCAGGTGGGCTCAAACCCTTGTCCCCTTGATTGACAGTTTGGCATTATACCGTCGAGCTGTCACACCCCACATATACATATTAAATATACACGCATAAAATATCAAAGGTAATTAGAATTTATATATATATGCTTGTGCACATATACCATGTTCTGTGATGTATGCTGTTGTTAAGAGCTTTTTCTGCCAATAGTAATAGACCAGTTTTCTTGATCTGTTTCACCAATTTGAAAACCAAACCATTGGTCAGTTTGACCAGCATAAATTTGTTGCTAAGATGACAAGTTAGTACTACTAAGTAGGCAATTACTACACAGTCGATTGCTGCATATATGATAATAATGGCCTATGGTATCAAATGTGGAAACTAGATTAACAAGGTTTAACAAGATTTCCATCTGAAGCAAAACAACCCAGATGACAAGTGGAAAAGGAAGCCATTGGTTTATCGAGAGTCCAACGGTTATTCATCTAGATGTGTAACCTGCCCTTCTGATGTATTTGTTAGTTATGTTTTTGTAACATATCTAAGCTTCTTATAAGAATACAAAAACACAGTATGACAGAGAGGCCTCTTCACCAAAGACTAAGTACTGGCATATTCCATCACATGCTATCTGGATAGCTTGCATCATCATTCCTAGTGAATGTAGAGGTGAGCAGAGATCAAATCCATATTTAATGACACACACACATAATTGAATACATTATTCTGCACAAATTAATTATTGATAAGTTCATTAACTATTAGTATTACATAAAAAGTGTTTTACGCATTTTGTGACATGCAATATTAAGTTGCTTACATCCAGTTAAGGTTTTGTTATCACGTTTTGATTAATGCGAACATTACTCTCATGACATTAGAAAGCATGAGACAGTTAGTGGACGAAATGTAATGTTGGTACTGAAATAGATTGGGCTAAAATTCATATGAATGGAACTGTGGTGGTTTATAAATCTCGAACGAAAAGCATTAATAACATATTTTATTTAATATAGTGCCAGATCCAAGATAGTTCGTGGCACTGCACAGCATATTAAAAATTAAGAACCTCATCTAGAATTGCATTTGACCTTTGCCATCTTCAGCAAGGCAGGTTGGAATTTTAATATCAATCAAACAACTGTCAGATCAGTACAGTTGTGTGGTATTTGTATTATTTAAGATATTCCAGAATACCAATGGATTACTATTTTGATGTTGTGCAGTTCCTTTGATTAGTTTGTGCGCCAATATAATTTCCCATTTGCTACCCTGGAAGGGCAGTTACAATAATAATATGAATATTATGGGTCACTGCCTTTGTCCAGTTACTGCTGTTGTTCATTGTAGCTCCCTTTATAAAGGGGTGAGGGTAATTCGTGTACTGCTGCACCACCCCAGCTGTTATCCCTTTCCACTTCTCCCTATCGGCAGCCTTCTTCATCCACTTGTCACCCTCCTCCACCTTTCTTACATCCCTCTTTACGCAGTCCTCCCATCTCAGTTGCGGTCTTACCCTTTTTCATATGGTCTAGCTGTTTCATCGTTTCATACGCTGTTAAACATTATCTCATTTCATGGTGGTGTTCACATTTTTGTAGACAAAAAGCTTTGTTGAAGTAATTAATAATATTTAGTGTTGGTTTGACAATTTTGTCCAGTCTTTCTATAACAAATGAGAGTCTGAATCATAAAACTACCACGGGTTCCTTTTGGAGATGTTGAAACTGAAAAGTACGAACTAATACTGCAAAATTAGCCATTTAGTTTTACAAGTTATTAAAAAGTAGGCAGACCCGACATGTTGTATGGACTTCCTTTATAAAGTATACATTTTGAGGAGGTACAAGTAAATACTTTCTTGTATTGTCACAGAAACTTGTATCAAATCGAATGACAAAAAAGGCAGTTGAAACACAAATGCAGATTTCCATAAAAAACAAGCATATTTCATTTGATGTTGGTATATTTATAGTTGGTATATATATTATCCTGAGAGATAGTGACACTCAATCGGAATAGGAATACTATAGGTCGGTTGACCAATGAGAAATGTTATACAGATATAAATATATTATACCAAATTTCAAGTCGGTCAAAAATATGGATATCAACCAAAGAATATATAAGCTCTGAGTAACTGAGAAAGACCAACTATGTTAGGAATGCTGATGTCACTGTTGGTCTGGGTGACTATTTAGCATGGTCATTGATTTACATATGGATCATACTATGATTAGGATATATTTGCCTATGACTGGACCTTTAGATTGCATATTAGAATACCAAGTACATGAATATTTATACAACATGAATCATCAGTTGTTCTTGGTCTAATATGGCTGCAATATAGCTGTACTCACCATAGTTCAATTCAATTCCAGTTTTTAATGTAACTGTTGTAATGAATTACAATATAAATGTAATAATAATGAGGACATTTTATGAACATGTATTTTATCTATTTATTTGTTTGCTATAATTATTTATTAATTATATTTATTAATTTTATTGAATACTCTTTTTTTAATATATATATATATATATATATATATATATATATATATATATATAAAATAATAAATATAATATTATATAGTTAAAAACATAAATATATATATATTTCAATATATATATATATATATATATATATATTTCAATATATATATTTCAATATATATATATATATATATATATGTTTTTAACTATATAATATTATATTTATTATTTTATGATTGCATGTATGTATGTGCCTATGAATGAATTGGTCCCAGATATATGGCGCTTTATAAATTTTAGTGATAATAATAAATTATGTCTTATATATAAAATAATTGCAATTGTGTCCATTAATCACATGATCAAAATAATACTTATTGTAATTACATCCAAACTTGATCATTTAGTAATCAAAACACATCATACTTCTACCAACCTGATGTACCTGTTTAAAGATATTCACATATTACCAATTCAGGCTGTAATAGTAATACATTCACTGTGTATGTTGTTCAATACAGTGTCTTTTTCATATTTGGACTTACATGCTGATGACTTGGACTCAAAGAAATAACATTTCGAACAGTTCTGGTATATAGATACAGTGCGACTTTAGCCCGTTTTTCTCTGAATTTCAACTGGGCCTATCCAAAAAATTATTAATGCATTGTTTGTATAAATGAGCCAGCAGGTTGTTGTGGATACTATATAGGTGAGATTTTTTGTAAGCTAATTCCAAAACAAAATTATATAAAAATTTTAAGTTGCATCCCGGTACATATTAGTGTAAAGAATGTGATGTGTTAATAAATTATATATTTTTGCACCTTTGCGATTAAAAAAAATCTAAATGATATGTGACATTTGCTGAACTCTGGTTGTTAGATCACTCATGATTTGTCGACGGCCATAACATAACTAGCAAGGCATCTCATTGGTTGATGTGCCAATGGAGCAAAGTTCAATTCCATGTTTGATTGATGAATCCACTGAGGGTGATGTTACTATCTGTTTTACAAAATATAAAGCATAGCGTAGTCATAAATTAATTTATTTAATGAGATAATTATATTATTTTCATTGTAATCAAATTTCTGATGTGCTGTCATAATGCCTGTAATTATCATTTATCAGCTGTCTTTAAACATTTGGTATTTTATTGCAGCGATTTGCCTCAGTATGGACATAAACAGTGGCAATCATACTTCGGCCGGACATTCGATGTCTACACAAAACTCTGGAAGTTCCAACAACAAAACAGGTAAGATTGGACTTTCTAATGGAGGAAAAGGTTTTCATGCCACATATGTGTTTGTAGATGCATCATCAACATTTTGTGTTTGCAGAATGTCTTCTAATATTTACTACCAGGTGGCATTGTGAACATATCCAATATCTAGTCTGTTCAATTCATCTGTAGTCATTAGTAAGGTCAATCTCGTTACCTGGATGTAGCAGGGATATTTGTAATCCATCTCCTCTTTCATCCCATTTTCTCTCGCTCTCACTGCTCTTTCTCTCACTTGTTCTCTCGTTCTCTCTCTCTCCCTCTCTCCCTCTCTGTTTATGCCTATGTCTGTTCCTCCCTCCCTCTGTCCCTTCCTCCCTCTATCCCTCCCTCTGTCCCTGTAATGAGTTTTCTGAGCACTGTAGCCTGTCTTTTTCTGTCAGTCTGTCTGACTTTCTGTCTGCGTGTCTGTCTCTCTGTCTCTCTCTGCATGTCTGTTTGTCTGTCTCTCTCTCTCTCTCTCTCTTGCCTGTCTGTCTGTATGCGTCTCTGTCTGTCCGCTCCTCCCTCCCCTCCCCTCCCTCCCCTCCCCTCCCCTCCCCCTCCCTCCCCTCCCCTCCCTCCCCTCCCTCCCTCCCCTCCCCTCCCTCCCCTCCCCTCCCTCCCTCCCTCCCTCCCCCTCCCTCCCCTCCCCCCCTCCCCCTCCCTCCCCTCCCCCTCCCCTCCCTCCCTCCCCATCCCTACCTCCCCCTCCCTCCCTCCCCCTCCCTCCCTCCCTCCAGTGTGTTTATATTGGCAGCTAGAAAGCAGAGTATTATGGTTACCTAAGGTTGCTATGTGGTAATCAACATTAAACTCCCATTGAAATATTGACATTGTATGGACAGCTATTGGAAAAGTAATCTGAAGCACCACTTTCCATTAGTTCAGCAATACTGAACCTAGCACAGTCACAGGCATAACCAGAAAAACTGGCAGACTGTGTCACTAAATTGTCTGTTCATGTCAGTAAGCGATCGACTTAATGCAATTTAATAGCTGCCCAATAAAACCGATTGTGAATGACGAGTGACGGACACAATGTGTGAGTGGGAGACACAATGTCAGCTTGAATAAAATGAACAAGACATTTGGCAGTACGTCATGCATAATGACTGGTCCCTTGTGGAGGTACGTCATGCATAATGACTGGTCCCTTGTGGAGGTTGCATTGATGTATCCCAATAGCAAGGGAGAGGACATTATCGTAACACAGTGAATGTCGCCCGGCACCATATTTCTGCAGGATTTTCTCTTTATAGACTTCACATTTGTCTGTTCTAAGTTGCGTGATGCATTAAGAAGAGTTGGGTTCAGTTATAATTACATAATTTGTAATTAATAACAATTGCATAATTGTTATTTAATGTTAGAACACTAGTTGTAATTAAGTCTTAAGATGCTGTGTAACTGAATTGTAATTGACCATTGTAACCCAGTCCAGGCAGCAGGAATGCACAAATTCACCTAAACTCCAGTCTAAAAATGAGCAATACTTACTGACACCTGTAATCTTCTTTTATAAAGCAATTTAGTTGTACTCAACGTATGAACTGTTGCAGTTGACCCTTTATGAATCATCGTAATTGATTTTTGAAGCCCTGTAATTGTATTTTTTAGCAATATAATTGTAATAGATTTTTTTATGTTGTAATTGCAATTGAACCCTTAAGTTTGATGACATTGCGTAATTGTTGTAATTGAACCCATCATTGGTACTGAGATATAATTCACTTGATATGTTCTATAATAGACACTACATAATTATTTCCATAGAGTATCAGACATATAGGAACACACACCTATGGGAATATGATAAATAGCAGTTTGTCCTAAAATAGAAATTGATATATGATCAGCTTTCAGACAAGAAACTAAAAATAGTTCATCGGATTCAGATTCATGCTACTAAAACCCCCGAACCTATCTAGTGTTGACTGTGTAGACACTGCAGATCTTAACATCAACCAACTGTGTATAGTACTTATACTGTTCACACACTGCAGATCTTAACACCAACCACATATGTATAGTACTTACACTGTTCACAAACTGCAGATCATAACATCAACCAACTGTGTATAGTACTTACACTGTTCACACACTGCATATCTTAACATCAACCAACTGTGTATAGTACTTACACTGTTCACACACTGCAGATCATAACATCAACCAACTGTGTATAGTACTTACACTGTTCACAAACTGCAGATCATAATATCAACCAACTGTGTATAGTACTTACACTATTCACACACTGCAGATCTTAACATCAACCAACTGCATATAGTACTTAACTATTCACACACTGCAGATCTTAACATCAACCAACTGTGTATAGTACTTATACTGTTCACACACTGCAGATCTTAACACCAACCACATATGTATAGTACTTACACTGTTCACACACTGCAGATCATAACATCAACCAACTGTGTATAGTACTTACACTGTTCACACACTGCATATCTTAACATCAACCAACTGTGTATAGTACTTACACTGTTCACACACTGCAGATCATAACATCAACCAACTGTGTATAGTACTTACACTGTTCACACACTGCAGATCATAATATCAACCAACTGTGTATAGTACTTACACTATTCACACACTGCAGATCTTAACATCAACCAACTGTGTATAGTACTTACACTATTCACACACTGCAGATCTTAACACCAACCAACTGCATATAGTACTTAACTATTCACACACTGCAGATCTTAACATCAACTAACTTGATTCACATTGGGCAAAATCAATTTAGTAGGGAGTTTGTAAAACTTGGATGCCTTTCAGTCATCACTGTCTCAGTTCATTCAAGTGTATAACTTATTCAGGTTTGTTTGCGCTGGATTTAATAAGTGAAACGTTGGCATCGTACACACTATGCAGGGAGATAGTGAATCCCCATTCGCTTGCAACAAGGAAACCCAATTTAAACACTGGCCCACTGGGAGGTAGTAGATTGAGAAAAGGTCTTTATCTTTGAGGTCTGCTGATTTAGTCAATGTTAGTGATGTGTGTGTGTGTGTGTGTGCGTGCGTGCGTGCATGCGTGTGTGCGTGCATGTATATTTTTTCTTTCTGTGTGCTTCTTCCTTGGCAGAGCAGCTGTTCCTCTCCACCGTAAGGCACCATGGAAGGCGTTCTGTCTTTAACTCCTCTCTCCCTGATTCCAGAGGTTGGAGGCAGTTGGTAAGAATGTCCTCTTATGGCCAGCAGTGTTTGAGGGTGGGATTTCCGCAGCAGCTGTTTGGTGAGATGTTAATGCCCTGGTAGCTCTTTGTACTACTGGAGGAGGGGGTAACATGCTATTGAGTAGTGTTGGTGCATCTCCATAGTATATCCAGTGGACCAAGGTGAGTGCACCGACTTGTCTCATGTGTGCTAGTAATTGTGTGGTATTCCTGCTCAGAGAAACCTAGCTCTGACAGAGCTATCATTTTGACAGCCCACCTATGGATGGCACCAAGTCTGTCTAGAGATGTTTCAGCGACAGCCATCCATACTGATAAGACATATTCCATCTTGGATCTCACCATGATCTTGTAGATCATAGCCTGCTGGTTTGGGTTCAAGTAAGGTGAAACTCTTTTCAGCAGGCCAAGCCACTTTCCTGTATCCTTGGCTTTCTTGTCTACTGAATGTGTCCAGAACAATTGTTTCCAGATAGAGATGCCCAAGAGTTCCACCTCTTCCACTTCTGACAAGACAGTGTTCATAAATGTGAGAGGTGGCTGGTTTCTGCATCTTTCAGCAGTTAGGCATTTGGCTGCACCATACATCACATTCGAGTTATCTGCCCATGTTTGAATGTGCAGCAGATCTTCATTAAGTGAGCATGCCACGGTTGCCCGAAGCGAAAAAGTGATGAGTCATCGGCATAGAGGATGAGTTTTGGCATATCATCGATGAATATAATGAATAGGAGAGGTCCTAGAATGGATCCTTGGGGAACGCACTGCAATGATAGGATTGGCACCAGAGCAAATTCCATTGATGGCAATTTTCAGAACTCTGTCCATCAGATAGCCATTTAGCTTTTGCTTCTGGGATAGTTGATTTCACAACAAAGATTTCAGCAAAACATTCAGCTTTTCTGTTGAAGTAATGAATGTTTGATCCTTGCTGCATAATGGCAATTACATTTGCATCAATCTTTTCGCAGTCAACCACAGTAATGTAAGTCTATGTTTTTATAGGCTTGGTTGTATTTGAACCTGCTCTCTGGTGTCTTTTTTGGCCTTGTGTATATGTGTGTGTGTGTGCATGCATGTGTGCATATGTGTGTGCATGTGTGTGCTCTGATGCCTATGTACATGTATGTAGCAGAACAATAAAATAGAATATGTTTGTATGTGAGTATATATGTATGTATGTATGTATGTATGTATGTATGTATGTATGTATGTATGTATGTATGTATGTATGTATGTATGTATGTATATATATATATATATATGTATGTATATATGTATATATATATATATATATATATATATATATATATATATATATGTATATATAAATGTGTATGTATATATATATATATATATATATATATATAATTTGCAAATATTTTCTTTACACTTAGGATCATGTTACAGTTTTATATCTTTTATTTGTTTCCAGGCAACTTCTGGATACAAAGTATGGCTTGAAGCGGTGGCAGATTGGAGAAATTGCATCTAAGATTGGACAGCTCTATTACCACTACTAGTAAGTACTTCTTTGTGTATTGTACAATATCTTACAATAGTACAATATCTGACAATTTATAACATTTTTGATTCCAGTAAGTCTTTTGCACATAACATATTACATATATTACATTAAGTCATGGACTCACAAAGAGGTCTCTATCTTCAACCCAACAATGGTGTGAATGTGTAACCTGTCATGGACTCACAAAGGGGTGGTCTCTATCTCCAACCAACCAATGGTGTGAATGTGTAACCTGTCATGGACTCACGGAGAGGTGGTCTCTATCTCCAACCCACCAATGGTGTGAATGTGTAACCTGTCATGGACTCACAAAGAGGTGGTCTCTATCTCCAACCAACCAATGGTGTGAATGTGTAACCTGTCATGGACTCACGGAGAGGTGGTCTCTATCTCCAACCAACCAATGGTGTGAATGTGTAACCTGTCATGGACTCACGGAGAGGTGGTCTTTATCTCCAACCCAACAATGGTGTGAATGTGTAATCTGTCATGGACTCACAAAGAGGTGCTCTCTATCTCCAACCAACCAATGGTGTGAATGTGTAACCTGTCATGGCCTCACAGAGAGGTGGTCTTTATCTCCAACCCAACAATGGTGTGAATGTGTAATCTGTCATGGCCTCACAGAGAGGTAGTCTCTATCTCCAACCAACCAATGGTGTGAATGTGTAACCTGTCATGGACTCACGGAGAGGTGGTCTTTATCTCCAACCCAACAATGGTGTGAATGTGTAATCTGTCATGGCCTCACAGAGAGGTGGTCTCTATCTCCAACCAACCAATGGTGTGAATGTGTAACCTGTCATGGCCTCACAGAGAGGTGGTCTTTATCTCCAACCCAACAATGGTGTGAATGTGTAATCTGTCATGGACTCACAAAGAGGTGGTCTCTATCTCCAACCAACCAATGGTGTGAATGTGTAACCTGTCATGGCCTCACAGAGAGGTGGTCTTTATCTCCAACCCAACAATGGTGTGAATGTGTAATCTGTCATGGCCTCACAGAGAGGTAGTCTCTATCTCCAACCAACCAATGGTGTGAATGTGTAACCTGTCATGGACTCACAGAGAGGTGGTCTCTATCTCCAACCCAACAATGGTGTGAATGTGTAATCTCTCATGGACTCACAGAGAGATGGTCTCTATCTCCAACCCAACAATGGTGTGAATGTGTAATCTGTCAGAGAGGTGGTCTCTATCTCCAATCCAACAATGGTGTGAATGTGTAACCTGTCGTGGCCTCGCAGAGAGGTGGTCTCTATCTCCAATCCAACAATGGTGTGAATGTGTAACCTGTCGTGGCCTCACAGAGAAGTGGTCTCTATCTCCAACCAACCAATGGTGTGAATGTGTAACCTGTCGTGGCCTCACAGAGAGGTGGTCTCTATCTCCAACCCAACAATGGTGTGAATGAGTAACATGTCGTGGCCTCACAGAGAGGTGGTCTCTATCTCCAACCAACCAATTGTGTAAATGTGTAACCTGCCGTGGCCTCACATAGAGGTGGTCTCTATCTTCAACCCAACAATGGTGTGAATGTGTAACCTGTCGTGGCCTCACAGAGAGGTGGTCTCTATCTCCAACCAACCAATGGTGTGAATGTGTAACCTGTCGTGGCCTCACAGAGAGGTGGTCTCTATCTCCAACCAACCAATGGTGTGAATGTGTAACCTGTCGTGGCCTCACAGAGAGGTGGTCACTATCTCCAACCCAACAATAGTGTGAATGTGTAATCTCTCATGGACTCACAGAGAGCTGGTCTCTATCTCCAACCCAACAATGGTATGAATGTGTAATCTGTCGTGGCCTCACAGAGAGGTGGTCTCTATCTTTAACCAACCAGTGGTGTGAATGTGTAATCTGTCATGGCCTCACAGAGAGGTGGTCTCTATCTTTAACCAACCAATGGTGTGAATGCAACCAACTTGACTATACTCTAGTCACATCATGTTTGACTAAGACAGAGGCATGATCCATAATGGATGAAGAAACCCAGTCAATTCCAGATGATTTATTATCCTTAACGTTTTATTTTAGCTCTCACTGCAAGATTCAGCCTACTGTTATGTTTCCCATTGGTGACCATGTTAACATTTTGCATGATTATAAGAAAACGGGACCATCAAAAATTCTGGAACTTCTTAATTGCCATTATCATCATCTCACTGACATGCTGATTGAGTTTAGTCATAGTCTCATACTTCTATCTCATTTAAAATACCTGAACTTGCCATACCCGTAAATTTTTACCAATTTCTGCCTGAATTACTACACACACATGCCTTGTGGCAAAAATATTGTCAAAAATCCTTCCGCCTATTGAAACCATCTAAACATCCACAGTTACACTGTCAATATGTTCTACCAGCAAACTTGCCAATGTGCCAGCTCAAATGTAATTATGTCAGATGATATGATTTTTTTTTAAATTACACATATCTAAAATTACTGTGCCCTACATTCGTCTGTAACACACCAGGAAGTCTAACTGAGGCATGATCCCTACATGAGTTAAATGAATTGTCCTTAGTAATCTGACAAATGCCTATGCAGTGCAAGGTTGTGTTTGGTCACTTCACTAGAGTATCTGTCATCACATGTGGTCATGACCCAGAAGATGTCTGACTTCTTGACAGACAAATGAGTATGGATGTCCTCATTGTCACCAAAGGTATATTAAAGTGGTTGGTGTTGATTGGTGCAATATAGACAAATGAGATATTTTTCAGGTCACGCTTTGCAGTAATCTTGCAAAGTGCAGTATCATGGTGATTAATTTACATTCAGCATTATACATGTGTTCATCTGGGGACAGATAATTAATTTACTGCAAGGTGCCGGTGATTTTGAGGTGGTCCCCGTTTTGGCTGCCTGGAAAATAATTTTTTCGAACAGGGATGTGGGATATAATATTTATGCTGTGCTCAGATTAAAATGTCCTGTTGCTGGTTGGCAGCATGTGCACATATCAGTGATGGAAGGATCCCTGAGGTACAAAGACAGTTTGTTTGGGCAACGGATGTTGGGGAACAGCTTCCATGTTGTTTTTCTTGAAAACAAAATTGTAGGACTTGACGAAAACGCTACTGAAGTTGGCGACATGACAACTATCAAAGCATACTGATTCACAATTTTGAACACAATCTCTGTATGTGGAAATGTTTCCAATTTTTTTCAAATGGAGGATAGCCTAAATGGGTGGTCTTACAATATTTGCGATATGATTAAGATAAAATGATTCTTTGATGCACTAATAACGCAACTTATGGATTAATTTGACAAACCATTAGTTTATGCTAACTGATCATTTAAAGGATTTCGCAGCAATTGTGGACACATTAATTTTTTTATTATCATATTCCAGATTGTACGTAGGTTTTTAAATAACTTGTAGGACAAATATTTGTATGAAGATGTGAAGTATTTAACATGCCTAAAGGCCAGTATCTTGTCTGCAGTGTTTTACATGAAAACATTTTAATTATCCTGTCGACCTTTGTGGAATTGCACAATTAATTTTAATATCATTGTACTTTAGGTGTGAACCATTGATCAGATCTGCTAATGGAACAAATTACTTGTGTATTTTAAGTTGTTAATACAAAGCAACTTGTATTGCCTGTGGGCTAAAACTGTAATACATGTCTGCTGCCTTTAATCAACTAAAATATGTTTCCATGCTCTGTGGAGCTCATCTCAATCACGTATCCATTTATCCTGTCAGTGCCCTACACATGTTAGAAATAATTGCTGGAGAACAGAATCAATCTTGTGCTGATGCAGGTGATGTGGAGATGCGATTTACCGAAGTGACAGTCTTTATATTCTAACTAATAACAGCCTTCGATTTTCCCGGGAGTGCGTGACTCCTTGTTTCACCCTCCGTACTCCATATACATCCCTTGGTAGGTGTCCATGTGATTCCCTCCTTTAAAAGATAATAAATCCAGTATTAAACTGGACAAATTAAATGTCACCTTGAATCACTTCCAGCCTGTACCGAGCAGTGACACTTCTGTGTGACTGCTTGGAACACGGTGCAACAGCGCTGCTCTCGGATCTAACATTCTTTGAGTAATATATTTCAGTGCTAACTAAGTAAAATTAATCCATGGTGCGGCCTGTAATCTTCTGTAGACAGTCCACAGTGTGATGCCACTGTTACAACCATGCTATGCACACCTATAGTGTGCATAGCATAGCGCCTCTAAGAAATGATTCGGGAACCAGATTATTTAGCACCGTGCATACATTTTTTTTAAGTATGGACTCCCAAATTTTTCTGCAGACTCCCAAGTATGACAAAAAAATCAATACCTGGATAGTATAAATAGTGGCATGAAAGCGCAATTATTTCTTGTTGCACACTACTACATTTAACTGCCTCCATTAGGAGGGTTTAGTTTTCAATGATTTTGTTTTAATTTTTACTGTGATTTTGAAGACATTTTTGGGGGGATGTGATTTACAAAATTTTATGAAACGATTGGGTGGGTGGCTGGCCTGGGCTCAAACCCTGTACATCCTAGTCATGAGGCACCAAAGCATTGAACCACCACTCCAGTTTTATATATGGCTATAAAGATTTATGAACTGCAACAAGAACGATGTAATAACATTTTGTGATCTGCCCCAACCATACTTGGCACTGGCACCACATTGTACAGAATTTGATTTAGCTGTTCTATATTTGGTTACGTAGTAGTAAGGCATGCTTGTTTAAACACTGTCTACATAGTGTACACAGTGCCATAGACTTAAAAAATAATTAAGAATGACTTCAGAAACATGTTTGTTTACGCATGTAATAGAAAGGGCAAGTCTTCTTAGTACTGTCACAGTTCCAGTTGTCACTGGTCTGTACAGTTCTCACTTCTCGATGACAATTAATTCGTGGTACACATCTGCCACGGTTCCAGTATGGGAGTTCTCTACTCTTGAAAGCGGGGAGATAGGAAAGCACCTAAAATTGTTAAATGCACCAACAAAGAGCTAAATAGTTCAGTCTCAAGCAATTGCATAACTGGACAGGTGCGGACAAAGAGGGGGCATCTGGGGGGAACCCCCTCTATTTTGTTTGAACAAAAATTGGGGGGCTTTTGGGCCTATTCTTACCTGATAACTAACTTAGTGATTCTTTTATCAAAAGCCAGAGCAAACATGGCAGACAACGATGACCTATGTTTTCACTACTGGCTTTACTGGCACTGCCTCACGAATGAAGGATAATCAAAGGCATTTTTTGGTACAATGAGGACAACAAATGGAGTTCAAAGACAATGACTTTTGGCCTACTTCGTCACTGCATTCCAAGTGAATCGGTGCATGTTTAAGTACACCGTGGTCTGTATGCCTCAGCAAGGATGTTCTTTGAAGTCACTCTAGTCATGGACATCTTTATCGACATCAGACAAAATGCTGATGACAGAAGAGATACCCAAAATGGCTGGGACATTGATCTTCATCCCAAGGCAATGTGGGAGGCCATGAGAAACAACATGGAGGCAAACACCCCAGAAATATACTGGCGACACTTTGTATTCCTACCATTTCTAGAGCACATTCTCCAGGAATTAGACACGAGATTCAATGTGATCACAGGGAAAGCTGTGCTTGGCCTGAAGCTCCTATCCAGTAACATGGGCAAGCTGACAGGTGCTAACACATAACCAATGGATCATGTACACAAGGACATCATACTCGATATACAAGCAATACTTGACAGGTACAGCAGGAAGCAACCAAGAAGAGTGCTTTTCATTAATCCTCTGAGCGCTCATCGAACTGCTGCTGATTGATGCACACTAACCACACATACACATACAATACACTAACCACACATACACGTACAATACACTAACCACACATACACATACAATACACTAACCACACATACACATACAATACACTAACCACACATACATGTACAATACACTAACCACAGATACACATACAATACACTAACCACACATACACATACAATACACTAACCACACATACACATACAATACACTAACCACACATACACATACAATACCCTAACCACACATACACATACAATACACTAACCACACATACACATACAATACACTAACCACACATACACGTACAATACACTAACCACACATACACATACAATACACTAACCACACATACACGTACAATACATTAACCACACATACACGTACAATACACTAACCACACATACACATACAATACACTAACCACACATACACATACAGTACACTAACCACACATACACATACAATACACTAACCACACATACACGTACAATACACTAACCACACATACACGTACAATACACTAACCACACATACACATACAATACACTAACCACACATACACGTACAATACACTAACCACACACACACGTACAATACACTAACCACACACACACATACAATACACTAACCACACATACACGTACAACACACTAACCACACACACACGTACAATACACTAACCACACACACGTACAATACACTAACCACACATACACGTACAATACACTAACCACACATACACATACAATACACTAACCACACATACACATACAATACACTAACCACACATACACATACAATACACTAACCACACATACACATACAATACACTAACCACACACACACGTACAATACACTAACCACACACACGCATACAATACGCTAACCACACATAAACGTACAATACACTAAACACACATACACGTACAATCCACTAACCACACATACACATACAATACACTAACCACACATACACATACAATACACTAACCACACATACACATACAATACACTAACCACACATACACGTACAATACACTAACCACACATACACATACAATACACTAACCACACATACACATACAATACACTAACCACACATACACATACAATACACTAACCACACATACACGTACAATACACTAACCACACATACACGTACAATACACTAACCACACATACACGTACAATACACTAACCACACATACACGTACAATACACTAACCACACATATACGTACAATACACTAACCACACATACACGTATAATACACTAACCCCACATACACGTACAATACACTAACCACACATACACGTACAATACACTAACCACACACACACATACAATACACTAACCACACATACACGTACAATACACTAACCACACACACACGTACAATACACTAACCACACATACAATACACTAACCACACATACACATACAATACACTAACCACACATACACATACAATACACTAACCACACATACACATACAATACACTAACCCCACATGCACATACAATACACTAACCACAGATACACATACAATATACTAACCACACATACACATACACATACAATACACTAACCACACATACAATACATTAACCATACATACACGTACAATACACTAACCATGCATACACATGCAATAATCTAACCATGCATACATGTACAAACATTAACCACACATACACATACAATACAGTAACCACGCATACACATTCAAGACACTAACCACGCATACATGTACAATACACTAACCATGCATACACGTACAATACACTAATTTGTCACTAGTACATTATATATTTCAACGTGTTCCTTGTTTTGTTAATAAATTTAATATGATGATAACATTATCTATGGTGGCTCACATATCATCCACCTGAGCTTAATTTTACCACATAATGCCCCAGAATACACCATTTCAATAATAGTAAATACATTCCCCGGACCCCCTTGCATGGGTGGGTGTGCCCCCATTGGTAAAATCCTAGACCCGCCCCTGCTAGACATGTTTTTTATGTCAAGACAAGACACTTCAGAATTTGAGTCAACCACATCACGTTATAATCAACACAAGCAAGTGGACAATGGACGTTGGATATAGTTGAGTTTAAAATACCAAGAATGGGTGTTATGACAGTTCGGGGCCAGGAAGGGTGTAGGGTGGGGTTGTTGGTTCCAGACCCGGAACTATAATAGCACTAATTACCACCAAGTGTTGATGTGGACAGAATTGACTGGCGATACTAGGATGCAGAGCGACATCATTCTGTTTTGACATTTCTCTCATTTGTTGTAGCCTTCGGACGAGTGAAACAAACTATTTGAACGAGTCGTTTGCATTCTACTCTGCCATTCGAATGCGTGCCTACTACTCAAAGGCAAACAAGGAAGAACGGTGAGTGAACTTATGTCATGTTCTTTTATTCTGATCTGCGTTTTGGCCACCAAAAAGAACCGAGGTGGTGAAACAACGGCAGCGCAGGAAAAGGGAAAACTGCAATTAAAATGGGAAGATTGCGTAAAGAAGGATGTGAGACTGGCAGAGGAGGACGACACATGGTGGGAGAAGGCTGCCAATAGGGAGAAGTGGAAAGGGATAAGAGCCAGGGCGGTGCAGCAGTGCAACAACTAGTCAACCGCAGATGTTTATAAAGGAGCTGCTGCAAAGAAGAACATATTGTTTTTGTCGTAGGTTGAACACTGCGGAGATGGGGAACCTAAATATTGTTTTTGTCATAGGTTGAACACTGTGGAGATGGGGAACATAAACAGAGGCAGCTTGTGTAATAGTGGTTTATAAAAGCCTTGTTGATGCCATGTTGTACACATACATGTTTCTAGATGTGTATCGTCTGCACACTCCCTAGTCGCTGGCACAATTGATTGTTTATGAACAGAGCTGGGAACATATTCATGAATATATATGCTGGTGGAAAAGTGTTTGTCCAGAATACAGAAGAATCTCATGCTCATGCACTGAGCTGAGATAATTACATTTAACAACATATTTAAGTTTCAGTGATGATTACGTTTAACAACATTTTGATTTTAATTTGGAATGTTATGAAGACTGCAAATGATACATAAAATGTGAATACTCGTGGGTACCCGAATTCAGAGTCTTTTTTTGTAGACAAGCTGAAATTTTTTCGATTTAGAAATGATGTACGTGTATGTGTGATCATTTACGCATGTTGTTGCTCATGTTTGTGTGTCAGTGTGTGTGCTTGCACGAGTATCCACATTTGACATATGTATTATTTTGGTGCATGTATGTCATTTCCATAAAAAACTGTGCAGGAATCGCCCACTGTGACTGGATAATTTTGCAGTAGAGTAAATGTCCTGTATCAGGGCCCAACAGGTGAACCAGTGCCCGTCATGGATGGCTGACCTTGGTCATTGGAGCGTGCAGACATATCTGCATTAAGAGCAGATGCATTTTAATAATTAATAGCCATCTTGTCTAGTTAATCTCCATATTGTCCGTATTATTAGTCACTGTTAATTCTAAAGGATTCCCAATGAAGCCTCCGTGGATAATTACTAGGAGAAACCTGTCCCAGGTTAGAGATTTAAATTCATTGTCAAAATAATTTTCTTGATGACGAAACCCCTTCTGTGAATATTTAATTTTATATAGATGAAGTTGTGTATGGATTTTTCCCTGCTCATTAAATGTGATTGTAGACCTACAGAATTTCGTTGATTATAATAATTACATTAAAAAACAATTTCAGTAACGAATGTGGAAACTCTGTTATGAGTATATTGCACATAAAAACAAAAATTATTTGAATTGAAATGCACCCTCAATACATGCGATAGAATAGAGTACAGTGTAAAGGCACTCATATAATTGTGTGAAAATATTGTTTTCGTAATAATTGAATGCATCGATGGATTACTGTTACAACGTGACTTCAATGACTTCATTATGACGGGGATCATACGGATGATTTAGCAGTGATTCCCAGCTGTCGTTCTTGAATGCGTGCAGCTAGTCACGTGAAATAGACATTGGTAGGTGGGATAAATTACGTAGGCCTGCGGCACACTGATGTCCTGATGTTATCAAGTGTATGTGTGGGTGGATTTTGTCGTGCTTAACAAAGCTAGCACACCACTTCAATACTGACAATGGTAATTTCTTACATTCTACCGATATGGGCTCACATGTGCATCAATTCTTTCCCTGCATTCTGCAGGATTGTTGGTTTGCCGCACAAACACCGAATCCTAACCTCGTAACATTTTGGACATTTTGCAGGTTTGCAGTTCAGTGTGACAATGAGTATTCTTTTTAAAGATATGTTGTAAATTGCATTTTGAAGACCGTTGCTGAAAAATGCCTTTAAATGCTTCCTTGTTATCAAAAAGATGGGCGGGTGGGCAGGCGGGCGGGTGAGCAGGCAGGCAGGCGGGCAGGCAGGTGGGCGGGCGGGCGGGCGGGCGGGCAGGCAGGCAGGCGGGCGGGCGGGCAGGCAGGCAGGCAGGCAGGCAGGCAGACATGCACAGACAGACTTACTGACAGATGGACAGAGAGAAAGACATACAGAGGGAGTGAAGGACAGAGGGACGGACAGGCAGACAGAGACGCATACAGACAGACAGACAAGAGAGAGAGACAGACAGACAAACAAACAAACAGTCATGCCCAGAGAGAGAGACAGACAGACAGACAGGCAGAAAGAAAGTCAGACAGACTGACAGAAACAGACAGACTACAATGCTCAGAAAACTCATTAAGCTGCATGGAGCCGAAAGTCAAGCAAAATGTGTATAAATTCTCACAGAGATGAACACAGCACTGAGTAAGAGGTGACCAGCCAAGGTCAGCCGGTGTATGAGCCAACATCCTTCACAATCAGAAAGAAAGTCTTTCAGACTGTGCTGGTAAAAAATTACAGCCACAGTAGACATGCATGATTCCAAGAAAACACTTCACGTACACACGCATATGTGTGTTTAATCATACCCAGCAGATGTGGACACACATATTCCATACAAATCTGTGTTCAGTTTCCTAGTGATTAAAGCACATATTTATCTCAGAACTTTTGTTAATGTCTAAATGGTTTCATAATCAATTGTTTATACATTAGAAAATCTGCAGCATCATTCAATGTTGAGGCATCATTTTGACTTTAAGAATAAATAAATAAAAAAGTTATTCATATATACATGTGTTACATACAATTTACACTACTCGTTAATAGTATCATATGTTTTTATTTCCTGACCAGAGTTAATGTTTAATACATAGTGTAACTTACATTTGCCTTTGTACAAGCTAAAGGAGTTTAATATGTATGTTTTGGAGAAATCAAGTACCCCTCTCAAGTATGCCTCTCAAGTATCCCTCTTAAGTACCCCTCTCAAGTACCCCTCTCAAGTACTCCTCTCAAGTACCCCTCTCAAGTACCCCTCTCAAGTACTCCTCTCAAGTACCCCTCTCAAGTACCCCTCTCAAGTACCCCTCTCAAGTACCGTCTGTTGTTTTGGTTGTTATTTTGGAACAAAAAAATAAGCGTGGCCTTGTCATAATAAATGTTCATGGCAGAACCATCCTGGTGAATGACTAAGCAGTACTGCTGACTATTGCAATTGCCACTATGTTATTGCCATTGCCATTAGGTTATTGTCATTGCCAGTAAGTCATTGTTGTTGTCACTAATATGTCGTCATTCTCACCAAGTGGCCTCATTGTTGTCAATTGTCCTGGCAGGAGCATCCTGGAATGACTTAGCAATTTTGGTGACTATTGTCATTCTGCTAGTTAATTATCATTGCCACTAATTTATTGTCATTGTCACTAAGTTATTGTCATTGCCACTAAGGTATTGCCATTACTGCTAAGTTATTGTCATTGCCAGTAAGTTATTGCTGTTGCCACTAATATGTCGTCATTGTCACCAAGTGGCCTCATTGTAATAAGTTCTTGTCATTGCCACTAAGTTCTTGTCATTCCTACATTGTTATTGTCATTGTCACTAATATGCAGTTGTCATTGTCACTAATATGCTGTTGTCAGTGCCACTAATGTGTTGTCATTACCACTAAGTTGTTGTCATTCCCTCATTTTTATTGTCATTGTCACTAGTGTACAATTGTCAGTGTCACTAAGGTGTTGTCATTGCCACTAAGTTGTTGACATTGCCACTATTTGGTTGCCATTGTTACTCAGTTGTTGTCATTGTCACTAACATATTGTATTTCTCACATTGTTATTGTCAATGCCACTAATATACAGTAGTCAGTGCCACTAAGTTGTTATCATTGCCACTAAGTTGTTGTCATTGTCATTAAGTTGTTGTCATTGCCAGTAAGTTGTTGTCATTGTCATTAAGTTGTTGTCATTGCCAGTAAGTTGTTGTCATTGTCACTAAGTTGTTGTCTTTTTCACTATGTTGTAGTTGTTGTTTCAGACCAGATCTGATGGTGAAGAAACTACGCTACTACGCTCGCTACATCGTTGTATGTCTTTTGCTAAAGAAGATGAAATTGGTGCGAGATCTTGTTAGGGTAAGTGACCATGATATGGTGAATGACCTTGTTAGATATTCAGTAACGAACACAGGATGTTACTTGTAGATCATCTTGATACATATGAAAAAACTCATGCATTTTTATTTTCTACAATAAATGTTGGTTTGGGGATCTTGTTGGTGTCAGTGTCAAGATTGACCACCCTTGGATGCATTTTTTTACAGTCAAGAAGCTTCTTCCAGATGCATACCTGTAATATATACAACAACAACAACAACAACAACATTATCATTGATACAAATTTGGCATGATGTGCGGTTGATGAGAGTTGACAGTTCAAGTTATTTGAGACATTCTGCACAGAATTTCTTCTATCATTAAGTTATTTTTATATTGACTACAAGTATTCAACCGAGTTATACACATTACCATGATAATTGTTACAATAATACTGTCATTCCTTGAATGTATGCCCTTCAAGTGGAATATCTTGGTCCAGGAGTAAGATACACTGTTCATCTGGTGTTGTTTTAAAGCTTTGAATCTCCTCTATTTGAATCTGTAATAAAATGATACTGGCAAATTTACTTGAAAAGCCTGGTTTTGGTATGCTGTATCATATTTGTGTTATATCTGTGACTCACACAAGATTCACAATCCTTGACTAGTTTCACATTGTCATAGTCAACAAGTCATGCCATTTACAAGGCAAAATGAAGGTGACCCCTTGTGTTGTTAGATATACCTTGCAGTGCATTCCAACATTGCACCTGTCACTGTCACTCTGATTGGTAATAGCAGCCAATCAACCCCTGGGTCAAGTCACACCATGCTGATCAAGTTTCTCGTTAGCACTGTGCATGTGTTTACAGCTCTGAGTACTTCAGGCCATTTACAATGAAATATAAACGAATAACACTAGTCCTGCAATCTCTGCATTGGCGGGCTATCAGAGAAAGAATCACATTCAAGATTCTTTGCATAACGTTCGAGGCACTCCATGGACTTCTTAGGATTGCGTACACCAATTAATTGTGCACATATGTAGAGATAAACCTTTTATAAAGCACTTTGAACAGACCAAAGAACTGAAACATACACTGTATAGAAGACTTTATTATTATTCCAAATTTTATCAGTGCTAGCCAATCACAAGCCTCTTTGTGTGCCACATTTATGGAATTGAGATGTACATATATGCCCATGAATTACTAAGCTCAGGAAGAAACCATATATGTCATCCAAGCAGATCCCCATGGACTGATGACTTTCTACTGTATCCTGGTGGCATCTTCTCAGATCTGCCGTCCGTTTGCTGCAATCGCCAGTTATCTTCATGGATATATGTCAAGATGGTTTAGGTCCGTCGTAGCTACGTCCCATTATAGCTACATTTTTCCCTGGTACTGCTTTAGGTGAAAGGAACAATTAATTAGGCAACAAAAGTAATCCAGTTATAGCTACTTCTTAGATTCCATTCTTGGACCAAGGGAGAATCAATTATCTAAAATGGAATATGTAACATAAAACACACATGCCATATAGTTTTATTAAGACTAGTACATTAATTCTACAGTGCACTCAGTGTAAAATATTCCATAAATTGTGTCCACTGTTGTGTTTAATGAAAGTCATGAATTACAAGACGTGCCACTCTAATTTCAGCAAGTGTCCATGGAGAAAATGCCTAAGCGTATAACCACCACCCCAAAGAAACACCATGACAGTATTGCTAATTAATTACATTGTGATTGGAAACCCTGTTCAACACATTGTATTTTATGAGAAGCCTTGTCCACCAATTATATCAACATACACAGCTGGTGCAAAGCACTGTAGAGGATGACTGCTTTGTATGATGTCTAAATGTCTCGGTGTAATCTGAAATAGTTAATGCTCCCTCCTCCTGTCTCCTCCTGAACTGTAGAATAAAAATATAGCTGTGACGGGACTAGTTTGACTGTCAAACATATTGAGAAGCTATGTCAGGAAGTAGCTATAATGGGAAGTAGCCACAATGGGAAGAAACCATCAAGATGCGTGACAAAGAGGCCCTTTCCAGCTGCCATGCACTTGTTATTCTTTGACTTTCAACCTGTGTTGTCTGTCAGGTTGAAATGCCTTCACTGTTTGTGTTGAGAACTCTCCCTCCTCCGAGACAGAGTTCTTGTTAGACATCCCTTCATCAAATCTTCCAGGCAACCAGTTATATTATGCATTCATGCTTCACAAGTTTACACATGTAACTGTGCACATATGTCATTTGACAAGGTGACCAGCGGTCGATATCTGCGGTTTTATGACACCTGCACTGGCTTCCAATGAAGAAGCACATACAGTACAAATCATTTGTTCTTGTACACACTGCACTCTACGAAGGCAGGCCAGTGTATCTTGCCTCGCTACTCCATCGTCACACCCCACGCCGCACTCCTACGTTCTGGCAATGGTTTGCTACTCAACGTTCCACGTGTTAACCAAAAACATTATGGTGGTTGAGCATTTGCTTGTGCTGGGCCCACATAGTGGAATTCTCTCCCGTTGGATTTGTGCACCAGTGAGAACATTAGGCAGTTTAAGAAATCATAGAAAATATTTATGTTTTCAAATTAATATCCTAAAGTAATTGAATCCTGATTGAACATTTCTGTATTTATACATATAGTTTTAATGCAAATGTTTTATTTCAGTATGTATTCAAGACATTTAATGTATTGTAGCCTTGCATAATTTGTTAGTTTCTTTTATCTTGTATGTATAGCTTCTTAGCATTTTGTGTTATTTTTTGCTTTATCATTTCATTTTAATATATATATATATATATATATATATATATATATATATATATATATATATATATATATATATATATATATATATATATATAATATATATATACTACATATCCTTGTATTTGTTTGCTTTTTTATCCTGTATATTTTGCTTTTTAGCACTTTGTTTTATCTCTTGCTTTATAATTTTATTTACTCATAATTTTAATAAATATATATATATATATATATCTATATATATACATATATATATATATATATATATATATATATATATATATATATATATATATATATATATATATATATATATATTACAGTACATATTACTGTACATAGAATTTTGCTTTGTAAACTTTTATTGTCCAATCGGTCATTTATTTATCTTCTGTATGTACAATTTTATATGTGTTTATGTGTACTGTTCTGTAAACATCAGCATTAGCCCCATGGTGTATAAATATAGTTTTAATTTATTATTATAATTAGTATGGGTTGCCTGTGATAATACTAGAAACTGATTTACCAATTTGACACAAATGTAACAAAAACCAGGACACCGAAGCTTTTTAATTTTGAAGGACATCGAATTATTGTTATATCTTCATATATTTGTAAGATACACCACCAAGACAAATGTCTTACTTTTACTGAATGTAGTATGTAAACATCTTCAGATTGACCACAAAATGTCAATAAAAGTTAGAACATTATGTTTGACTGTGCATGATAAAATATATGAATTTCCATTATCAAACTCTCTTTAATGATTGTCTTGTTATTGCTTACCTTACGTAATTATTGTCTTGTTATTGCATACCTTACGTAATTATTGTCTTGTTATTGCATACCTTACGTAATTATTGTCTTGTTATTGCATACCTTACGTAATTATTGTCTTGTTATTGCTTACCTTACGTAATTATTGTCTTGTTATTGCTTACCTTACGTAATTATTGTCTTGTTATTGCTTACCTTACGTAATTATTGTCTTGTTATTGCTTACCTTACGTAATTATTGTCTTGTTATTGCTTACCTTACATAATTATTGTCTTGTTATTGCTTACCTTGCTTTCATTGCCTCCGATCTTGTGTCACGATCCTTGGGAATCCTTCTATCAAATTTTTTTATGTTTGATTATTGTTAAGATGATTTTTGTTTGGCAGGAATTGTCCAAGCAGATAGATGACTACTTGACCATTTATGAGCCAGACGACCAGCTGGAGTGGAAGTTGGTACTCGGGGAGATCAAGGCATTTATTGAGGTCAGTCTCTTTGACAGGTTTCCTTCAGGTCAGTTCTACATTATGTGTTTAATTAAAGTTCCTTCTTCAGTTGATCTTATCACGTTTTAGAATCATTTCATGAAAAATCAGACCTACCCCCCAGTATCTAGTATCCACTGTGGCATGCTAGATCTTTTGTACAAATGTGTTGTTTAGTTTTGATGAAAACATCGGACAAACTGTTACATTATTTTGGACTGCATCCAGTCAAAATTCTTATTGAGATTATCTATTTATCAAAAACAAAACTGCATCAGCATGTTTTATTAGAAACTGAACAGTGTTAAATATTGTTGTCTTTGTTGATGACTTTGATTATCTAAGCTAACTGTTATGTGCTGGTTCATTTAACCATTGCAGGCTGACAGCACAGTTAATGTCTTTGACAAGGACTCATCATCAATAATTCTCGCACACCGATTGACCCCTCTGAACACACCCCACCTAGAAAAGGGCACCCACATCTACCTGACGCTACAGGAAATACTCATTGTGGGAAATTGTCATGAACAGGTAAGTGAATTAATTAGTTAATTAAATTAAAAAAATTATTTTTCATTTATGCCATATTGTGTTTGTAACAAATAATTTATTATGTTGCTGAAACAAATAATGTATTATGTGTATAAAAATCCTTTATTATATATGTATATAATTTATTATGTATCCACAAATCTTGCTGCTTTCATGTGACGGTTCACTTTGGTTATCAAGGTCACCCAGATGACCCCCATGACCTCTGCTACAGGTCAAGTTCAGCGAGTTGACCCTTGACATGTTCCGCATGCTGCAAACGTTGGAGAGGGAGCCACAAGAAGACTTTACAAATCAAATATTCGACACATCACCGGCTTCCAGTCGGGTGCCTTTTGTAAGTCGTGGTGCCACCTGTTATTGTACAATTACTACTGAATAACTGATTAAATTGTGGCATGATTCCACTAAAACCTTTCTTATCCCAAACATAAGATTTTGAGATAAGAAAGGTTTTAGCGAGATATATAAAATGTTATGCAATGATGTCACGTTATTAATTATAAGAATGTTTGTTTTTCTGTACATTTGTCCTGACCCTGTGGAAAGGTGTAATCCTATGGCATAGTGTCCTTTGTTAATTGTACTTCGTTAAGAATTTATGGATAAAACAAAAATTTGTATATATGTGAACAAACCATGCTACATATTTCTTGGTCACAACCAAATATTTGACAGTTATCTGATTGCTTCTCGTCACCGCTGCAGAATGCAAAATAATTTTGTTGCAACTAAGAAACTTGATTGAGTTTTATCTCTACTCACCTGATAAACTTATTAAAAGACAAACCTTTCAATGTTGACATCACCATGAACACCATCTGTCAGTTTGTATACTCCTCCTTTACTGCTTTGTTTATTATAGTATACATTCTATGTTATATGTCACCTACAACTCCTTCTCCTGGCTAATTCTGACTTGGCTGATTGTCGCAGGATGGCAGTAGTGTATCTAAGCGAGAAAACCCACACAAGTACCTGCTGTATAAACCAACCTTCGATCAACTTTACACCTTCCTTGCCTCTGGATTCAAGGAACTGCCATCAGGAGGCGCCACCCTCCTCTACATCTCATCCGATGGAGTAGTTGGCAACAGCAACCAATCAGATGACAGTGAGTCATTTTTTGACCTTCACAATCATTTCAAACATCCTCTCCATAATTTCCATATGTAAATGAAAAAAAAATTTGGTAACATGCAAAGGTGTGTAATTGTCATTTATGGCAAAGCTTATTATTATTAGTATTATTATTTTGAGAATAAAAAATAATAATATACTAGTAATAATGTGTTTTCTTAGGCAGTCAAATTCAATGAAAATAAAATATGGTAAAGTATATTTTAGTGAAGAAGTCCTGAGGAAATCTATCTGGAACCCTGACTGATCAGCAGCAGCGACTTAAAATTGGTGTAGAGAATTTGTAGGACAAAAGTGGAATATCGAATAGAATAAGTATTACTATTGTAGTAAATGATTTCGGTAAAAAGGAATTAACAGCAGGATTTTAGCGTAAGTTGGTTTACACTGACTTCATTGTTTTGTTTACATAGAGTTCTCCATATTCGGTAGGTGGCAGGCTTTTTATTTTGCTTGTGCAAGCTTAGTAGAAAAGACATAGTTAGCAAGTATATTAGCCTAAAGTGTTCTTTTGAACACAAAAACAGCCTTATTCAAGGCTAACGTAGCAATCAGATTAAGTCTAAATTTTGTGATGGCACCATGCAAACGGCAGGTAAACGCCACCAGGCATTTTATATTCAGCAGTTGTAGCAACTGGGTGGACTTCATCAAGTCCGGGTGTGAGAAGTCCTGGGCTGAGGTTCAGGTGGATAGTTTTAGTTTTGAGTGTAGGGGATGTGCCAGTGGTTCTGGTTGGGGGAAAATGGATAAAGTGGGGGAAGATGATGAGAGAGATGCTAGGGAGAGCTCGCCTCAACCTGGGAGGAGGTTGAGAGGAGGTAAGATGACCGGTTATAGGAAGACAGGACGTAGGGAGACAAGAAGGAAAGAAATGGGAGGGAAGACAAATCTATCAAAAGAAAGGGGAGTGGGGGAGACAGTAGCGAAGAAGTCGGGGGGAAGGAGATGATAGTTAGGGCGATGGGAGTGAGGGAGATGGGAAGGAAGGTGTCAGGAGGGAAGGCGGCAGGAGTGCAAGTTAACCAGGAGACGGGAAGGAAAGGTGACAGGTTGATGAGTGAGAGAGAGCCTGATAACAGTCTGCCACCAAGTGACAAGGCTGCAGGACAGAATGTGATGGAGGGGATCCATCAGAAGAGCTATTCCGAGGCAGTGATAGAGGGGCTGAGAATGAGAGCGAGGGTGTTTGTGGGGGACTCAATAGTTAGGAAGACCGACAAAGTCTTAAACAAGGGAGATGATGTAGTTTGCTTGTCTGGGGCAAAAATAGAGGCGATAACTGAGAGGGTAGAAAACATTGTGGGTTCGGGCAAGGGTGGATCTGTTTTAGTACACGTAGGGACAAATAACGTAGAGAAGGAGGGTACAACTGCCATAGTTAGGAAATACAGGAATTTAGTCAGAACACTAAAGCAGGCGCAGGTTAAGCAGGTAATACTGTCAGGAATTCTACCAGTAATAGGAAGGAGGGGTCATAGATATCGAAATTGCCGGGGAATGGCAATTAACGTGCTAGTCGAGAAGCTATGTAGGGAAGAGGAAGTGGATTCTGTGGATTTGTGGGGAAGTTTTGTTGGAAGGGCTGATATGTACATGAAGATCGGGCTTCATCTAAGTTGAAAGGGGGCAGCAGTATATGCGGATGGACTCACAGCAGCAGTAGGTAGTGGTATGGGTAGCATAACGAATATTTTTGGTAGTCAACACTATTTAAACTAGAAGCGCAGTGGGGTTACTTAGAGATGCCTCAAGCAGGACAAGAGGCCACTAGTACAGATAAACCAATAACAAAATGTCCGAAAAAGATGTCTGAAGCAGATTATAGATGCGTGTGTTTAAATGCTAGGAGTATAGTAAATAAGAAAAACGAATTAAACATTATGGTAGAAGATAATGGCCCTCACATAATTGGCATTATCGAATCATGGGCCAACACAGACATAACAGATGCTGAATTAGGATTGACAGGATATGTGATGTTTAGGAGAGATCGAATAGGAAGAAGGGGAGGGGGAGTTATTTTATATGTTAAAGAATCTATTCAGGCTTATGAAATAAAATTAGAAATGCGAAGCAGATTACGATGCAGCTGTTTGGAACAAAATAGTTTCAGGAAATTCAAAATTAACTATTGGATTACTTTACCGAAGTTCAAACATAAACGAAGAGGATAACACAAAAATACAAAATGCTATAAAGGAAGTTAGTAAAGGGGAATGTATCATAATGGGAGATTTTAACCATGGACACATACAATGGAAATCTCTAGAGAGTATAGGGGGTGAGGACCAACAATTTTCAGAAAGCTTTTGATAAAGTGCCATACCAAAGATTGTTACTTAAACTAAAAGCCCATGGTATAGGTAATGATGTAATCAACTGGATAGAAAAGTGGCTTACACACAGAAGACAGAGAGTAATAGTAGATGGTGATATTTCAAACTGGAAATCGGTTTTGAGTAGGGTACCACAGGGATCAGTATTAGGCCCTATACTGTTTTTATATATATATATATATATATATATATATATATATATATATATATATATATATATATATATATATATATATAAATGATTTAGAAGATGACATATCTAGCAAAGTACTCAAATTTGCAGATGACACAAAAGTATTCAGAAAGGTTACAAATGATCCAGATAAACAAAGTTTACAGGATGATCTAGATCAATTAGTCAAATGGTCAGAAAAATGGCAAATGTTTTTCAATTTTGGGAAGTGTAAATGTATACACATAGGACATGAAAACATGGATGAAGAATATAAAATGGGGGATGCTGTACTAGGTAGAACCACACAAGAAAAGGACTTAGGAGTAACATTTAGTGCTGACATGAAAGTTTCAGAGCAATGTGGGATTGCTGCTTCAAAAGGAAATCAAATTTTAGGGCTAATTAGGAGAACTATCATGTATAAGGAGAAACAGCTAATTGTACCCCTGTACAAAGCAATAGTTAGACCACATTTGGAATTTTGCATTCAAGCATGGAGGCCGTATCGTAAAAAGGACATAGACAAGCTAGAAAGAATACAACGAAGAGCAACTAAAATGATTCCAGAATTGAGAGACCTTAGTTATGAAAGTCACTTATTACAATGTGGTTTGACAACACTAGAGACCAGGAGACTAAGAGGAGACCAAATAGAAGTGTTTAAAATAGTGAACGGTTATGAGGATGTTGATAGGAATATGTTTTTCAAACTTAAAGAAGGCAGTAGAACCAGAGGACACAAAGCAGCATTACTTAAGGAGCAGTGTAGGTTGGATATGAGAAAGTACTCTTTCTCACAGAGGGTGATAAATGAATGGAACAAACAGCCAAATGATTGTGTTAATGCTAGTAATGTGAATATGTTTAAAAATAGAACTGACAGATATTTGAGGGTGGGCTACACATAGATGAGAAAATTGTTGGACTCTCGATAAGCCAATGGCTTTCTTGTCCACTTGCCATCTGGAACTTGTTGTTTGGGATGGCAATCTTGTTAAATCTTGTTAAATCAATGGGGCATGTTGTTAGTATACTCGCCACTTATATTTGGCGTGTTTTCTCACTTTGCTCTTAACAGAAACGTCTATAGCTATGCAGTTAGTACCTGGTAATTATTAATTTTAAGTCATACATAAATGTACTTTAGGCTAATATGCAACGTTAGTAATAATGCAAACTTGCTTAGGGTGATCTCAGAATCTCAGACCCCCCTCCCCACTTCTTGAAACTTTTAATTACATCGACCTGTGTGCGATTTCAGAAATGTATTCGTAAGCCTGATAAGGGGGTATCTAGGGGAAGTTGGAATTATCCACTCTTTAACAAATGCTTGGAATTATCTACTCTCTAATAAATTAATAAATGCTATGATAAATAAATTTTTATTAACTAGCAGTTTAACTGTCATAATGCAAAACTATGCTTGTAGTCAGCACCCTCATCAACTGTGATCAGAAAATAAACAATACTTGTTGGGAAACGTACAGCATTGTATGACGCCAAATAAAACAGCTGATATACCCCTCTCCCAAGAAACCAACTTTTGACAGTATCCCTAAGGACACAATCAATGACCTACTAGTATACAAAATGTGATGTTGTGCTGGTATATTCCGTATTAAGCCCATGCCAGGGATATTTTTAATGCAAATTGAAACTTGCGTTTATTATTAACTACAATTTATAAAGCGTCATATATCTGGGAGTAGCCCGTTCCTAGGTGCATCCAAAACATACATGTAATAATAAGAATAATAAATATATAATATAGTTAAAAATTATTAATTAAATAATTGTAATAAATAAATAATTAATTATAGTAAATGAATCATTTATTATAATAAATAAATCAATAATTACTATAAATAAATAGTTGCCGTTTCTGTTTTCATGGCTTTGTCCTGCATTTTTATTTATGTCAGTCATATTTTTCTGCTTTGAAAATCTGGAACACTGTACGTATTATTGCGATGACATCACTTGATCTTCTGTGTTAATTTCAGTTGCATTTGGCTTTGGGGGAGTTGTCACGAACAGTCGGAGGGAACCCGACTATCCTAACAAGGCCAAGTGGCAGGAAAACATCCGGGATGTTCACTGGTGAGTGGAAGAGGGAAAGGTCTGACAAGGGGGGATTTAGGGGAAGCCGGAATGTTCCACTCTCTGCTGCAAAGACAAGGTAGTTTGAGTAATTTTATTATGGCAATAAATGTTATGATAAATTTATATTTTGGTAACTGCTCAGTCCAGAATAAATTTGTGGTTAACATTTTTTTCTATATGAGGGAAACTGAATAAATTGTCCCCTGCCTTTTGGGAACAATATGAAATAGTATGTTACACAGGTATTTCCAAAGCTGCTGTTTCCATCTCCATGGCAACAGAGAATTATTAATACGTTTACATGGCTCATGTCCAGAAGATAATTAGATTTAACAAGATTGCCATCCAAGGCAAAGGCCCAGATGACAAGTGGACAAGGAAGCCATTGGCTTATTGAGAATCCAACACTTTTTCATCTTTGTGTAACCCGCCCTCCTGAGATATTTGTAAATTTTGTTTTTAAACATATTCACGCTGCTAGCAGTTAAACAATCTGTAGATAAACTGTTCCATTAATTTGTTGTCCTCTGTGAGAATGAGTACTTTCTGATATCCAATCTACACTGATCCTTCACGAATGACACCTCACGTCCTCTGGTTCTACTATCTTTCTTAAGTGACGAAAAAATATTTCTATAAATTTTTTATACCCATTCAATATCTGAAAAACCACATTCTTTAAGGCATTCTGCATAACCAAAGTCTCAGTTCTGGAATCATTTTAGGTATACTTGGCTCTTTTTCCTTGTTTGTTATATTTCTCCCAAGCAACCCAACCATTTGATTACCATTTGAAGCTGCAATACCACACTGCTCTGAAACTTTCATATTAGCACTCGTTACTCCTAAGTTATTTTCTTTTATGGTACACGCTGTAGTACCTAGAACAGTATCTCCCATTTTATAGTTCACATCCAAGTTCCCAACATCTGCCATTTTTCTGACCATTTAACTAATTTGTCTCGATCGTTTTGTAAATGTTGTTTATCTCCATCATTTTTAATTAGATAGATTTTGTAACACCAATTTTTCATAAAAAAATTTCCACAAAAAACATGAAATTTGATAAGTGAATGCCCCTTTGTTTCCAGTAGATTGACATGTACAGAGGATGCTGATTTGTTTTTTATATTTTATAATTATTGATATTTTCCAGCCTACATCCTGGTGATCTGTATCCATTCACAAGAAAGCCACTCTTCATTATTGTTGACAGCAGTAATAGTTCAGCATTCCAGGTAAGTAACTATGCAGGAATATACTATATAAGTAACTATACAAGAATATACCATATAAAAATACGATATCATGTTATATAATTATTCAAGAAAACCTAAAAAAATAATATCTGTTACCATTGTAACTGAAGAAATATATATTTAATGAATCCTGTATTCTTATTTGAGGGTAGGGTAGATTTAACAAGATTTAACAAGATTTGCCATCCAAGCCAAAGGCCCAGATGGCAAGTGGACAAGGAAGCCATTGGCTTATCGAGAGTCCAACAATGTTCATCTACTTATAACCCGCCCTCCTGAGATATGTGTCAACCTTGTTTTTAAACATATTCACACTGCTAGCAGTTACACAATCTGTAGACAATTTGTTCCATTCATTTATTGTCCTCTGTGAGAACGGGTGCTTCCTGATGTCTAATCTACATTGATCCTTTACTAATTTTACCTCATGTCCTCTAGTTCTGCTATCCTTCTTGAGTGAGAAAAACATATTTCTATCAATATTTTTATACCCATTCAATATCTTAAAAACTTCAATCTGATCTCCTCTTAACCTCCTTGTCTCTAGAGTTGTTAAACCACATTCCTTCAGGTATTCTTCATAACTAAGGTCTCTTAGTTCTGGAATCATTTTAGTTGCTCTCCTTTGTATGCGTTCAAGCGTTTCTATATCCTTCTTATGATATGGTCTCCATGCTTGTATACAGTATTCTAAATGAGGTCTAACTATTGCTTTATAAAGAGGTATAATTAACTTTTTTCCCTTTTATGTTATGTTTCTTCTAATCAATCCAAGAATTTGATTACCCTTTGAAGCTGCAATACCACACTGCTCTGAAACTTTCATATCAGCGCTTATTGTAACTCCTAAGTCCTTTTCTTTTACAGTAGTACCCAGAACAGTATCTCCCATTTTATAGTTTACATTCAAGTTCCCATGTCCTGTATGTAGGCATTTACATTTCCCAAAATTGAACAACATCTGCCATTTCTCAGACCATTTCACTAATCTGTCTAGATCGTTTTGTAAATGTTGTTTATCACCATCAGTATTAACCTTTCTAAACAGTTTTGTGTCATCTGCAAATTTCAGTACGTTACTTGTTATACTGTCGTCCAAGTCATTGATATGTATTATAAATAATAATAGGTCCTAATACTGATCCTTGAGGTACCCCACTCAAAACCAATTTCCAATTTGAAACTTCTCCATCCACTACAACTCGTTGTCTTCTGTCAGTCAGCCATTGTTCTATCCAGTCAGTTATGCTATCCCTGATACCATGAGCTTTTAATTTAAGTAGTAATCTTTGATGTGGCACTTTGTCAAAAGCTTTCTGAAAATCTAAGTAGATAATATCTACTGGCGATCCCACGTCTATCCACTTAGTGATTTCTTCCAAAAAACATAACATATTTGTTAAGCATGACCTCGCTTTAAGGAATCCATGTTGAGATGAATTTAATAATTTATGCTTAACGAGGAAGTCCACCATATGGTCTTTAATTAACCTTTCTAATAATTTACAAATCACTGACGTTAAACTCACTGGTCTGTAATTTTCTTACTTATTTCTCGAACCCTTTTTAAATAATGGTATGATGTTTGCTTCTTTCCATTCAAACGGAACAACTCCCTCTTTTAATGACAAGTTGAATACTCTTGCAAGTGGTATACTGATTTGTTCTACTGTTTCCATTAGTAATTTTGGAGGAATCCCATCCACTCCCGGTGATTTATTATCCTTCATTGCCTTTTTTTTCTTAGCTACCATTTCTGCAGTTACAGATGTGAACATAATCTTTTTATATGTGGTAAAATAAAATTCAAATAAAAATGTCTTGTCACTAGCAAGTCTTAGTGTTAATCATTGGCATCACACAATATTAATGATTACCTCACCTATGGAAAGCAAGAATTTAATTAATTTATCAGGTGCCTGTAACAATATGTTATGGGCATTTCACAGTTGTCAACATTTACTACCATAAGCACACTATAATTCTCATACCCCCATCCCTGAATTAGTTCTTTAAAATGTTAATAATTTACAGACTGAATAACTGAATATTCAATGTTATGACACAGTGCAGTAACAAGACATACAATAATAACCATCAGAATACGCTTACAAACATTTATAACTGATAATGAAGTTAAAGCTTTGTGTTTTTCTAACATCTCCGTGGTGATGATTGTTTTCCGCGAAGTTGTGAATTTCCAAGATGTCGGACTGTATTACTGCGCCATGCCGTGAACGGTTATACAATTTAAAACAATAGTAGTTCTGTAACATTTCATCGCGCAGTGCTGCATGACGCAGTGGTTGTCATAGTACTCATGTAACCAACATTTAAAATGTAGTAAGCGGGCCTTAGCCCCCCCTTTGAGTACAATTTGTGCAAACAGGTAAATCTCAACAATTGTGAATGGCCCCTGTACAAGCAAAAGGGTGCACGTCTGTAGAATTTACTGTCTTATCTGATGACTGCGCTTGAGTGTCCTGTGCTGCCATCTAGTGAATGGTGCTCACATTATTCAAGCCTGGTGAGTAATGAGGGTGCAACGTGCATTCTTCAGTAATGGTAGCGATAAAGCAGCAGTCAATGGGAATACATTGAAAATCTGACCTGGTCAGTCCACTGTGTTGTATATCATTGTAGGATTGGCCAAATTTGTTTGGTCAGCCTCTGGTCTGTCTGCTGTCTCCAGAACAACTGCCCTCTGCATTTCAAGGTAATTGTTTTAGTTACACATTGATTTATGATATCAATAAATATTATAGTTAAAAAGATAAAGCAATACGGGCTTTGGACCTTCAACCAAGGTTACCATTGAGCAGTCCTTGTGTTCTAAGCATGGGAATTTTCATTCCGTATTGATTTACTATGTCTGCTGTCACAACTGTATCCAGTCTGAATGTCAGCAACAAGTTAATTGTATCATTGATATTTTAGTGACAAAGTTGAAGTTGCGTGACAGCCACTATCGACCGCCACTGTCAACGGGTCCAATGTAGTTATGATTAAAATCTGAATCGTGTATCATAGTTTGTCGAGAACTAGTCCCAAATCCCTTTTGTTTGTGTTTATTTATAACCGACATTTGCTTGATGTTGCATTTCATATTTAATTGTATTATTCATTAAAACTTATTGATTACTCATTACTTATTGTTCATTACTTATTGCTCATTGATAAACAAGTAACACTGTCTACTGCCCACTGCAGGCCAGAAACAGAAAGGAAACCTCTTCACCTTGTTCCTGCACAGTCTGTTGACTGCGTTCTGCTATGTCTGCGACATCAGCAACATTTCGATCTCGCTGTGGGAAAAGTGCCAAGTACATATTGACCGCTTCACCGCAGAGGCCAGCAAGCTGTTTACGCGGTCAAGTTCTTTAGGTGACCTGAAGTAGAAATGGGAATTTTATGTTTTAGTCAACTTCACAGTATTATGTAAACATAAAAACACAAACCATTAATATTTGCCAGTGTAATGCAATTATATATGTATGCAGGAAAATAAAAACAAAACTATATTTCCTACCAAAGTTCCAAGATTGTGCTAAATCCAAATGTTCAGATATCATGACTTAGATGCGTTCTTGTGAATAACCAGTATACTTACCTTATGTGAATAACCAGTATACTTACCTTATGTGAATAACCAGTATACTTACCTTGAGATCATTGTTGTTAAATTAAATGTCCTACTCCAGGTTGTTTGGTGCAACAATTCACGATGTTATTTTCTGTTTTCAGATCATTGCTTCATGCAGTTTTTCGGTGACGACTTCCTTCGGGTGCTACTACTGCGCTTCATCTTCTGCTACGTCGTACTGCGCCTCCATCGTGCATTCAATGTAATTATTCATTATATGGCAGTAGGCCTAACCACGAAGTTTGTTTATAATCTTCTACGTTTTACTTGTAATTAACAGAGGACCTAATTTTATTTACCTATGTATACGCAATTGAATGCTCTTAATTTAATACTTCTTTAATTGAAATTTATTTATTAATATGCAATTTAATGCTCTATTAATTTATTGTATTTAATATTTTTTAAATATATATTTATATTTACTATGCTTGCATGTACTATTCAACTTCTACGGCTGCAAAGTGAACTAAACTTTATTATTATCTTCAGTTCGTTGATGTATGATTTTCTTTTTCTAACTCTGTGTGCATTATTCATTCCTCAATTATTCATTCCTCAATTCAATGTTTTTCAATCCTCTCGAAAAAAATTAGATAAAAAAATTAAATTAGTTTTGACTGGGTCCAGTAAAAATCCGGCAGCAAAAAAGGCCAAAAGTAGACTGGCTCTCTTTGCTATTACATTTAAAAAGATTTAACGTGTAACTTACCCGATCTAACAATCAATGTCAATTCTTGTGATGATTTTAACAAAATTGCATTTTTTACTTTTCTTAAACAACTGCACATATTACTTAAACTATTCACACACTACAGATAGGAATAGAATGAACCTGATCTCAATGAATTGAGGAGCGAGATTTAAGCACCACTTTTCACTACTTGTCTGTCATTACTTGTGCATGTTGCAGGGCCAGCAGTTCTACCCGTTGTCGTTCCCTCGCATTCCCCAGGAGGAGATTCTTGACAACCTCACCCTGCAAAAGATCGTCCTCGAACTTGCGTCCACGCTTGAAGTGAGCATGCTTTTCTATACGACCGAAGAGATCAACTGAGCACGCCATCGAGACTTCAGCATCGGCTTATCTATTCCGTGACATTTAAATATACAATTGCATCGACAAGATAACATTTGTGTTTGTTTTATCCTCATATTGTGGAATAATCACCGATCTCAAATGCTCCACTGTGGTCCATGTGCTTATACGTTGACGAGATGTCTGTTGTTTGGGATTCTTACAGTATAGAGTTGAGTAGCTAGCTAAAATTGTTTCTTCGTAAGCATTCCATTGAAATCTGACACATATACTTGTATTTGTTAACATTGAGTACACATTTAGTACACATATGCTCCATTTGTTGTGATAAACATAATGTGGGATTTTCTCACCCACACCCCCACACAGATGTTACATACATGTGGAGAATTAGCCAGATATGCAGGTGAATGGATGGACACCTTCACATGGGCCATTAGGTGAATTGTGTGTGATTGGTGAAGCATCTACTAGATGGCGTCACGTGATGGCAGTGCATATGTGTTTGTGTGTAATTATGTTGCTGGGGTAGGTGATGACTTGCAACTCAATCTCCCAGAATGAAACATACAGCCCAGCCACTGCCAGATCAGATCCAGCTTTGTCAATGCAAAATGGTTTCTGTGGAACTAACGTGCGCGTGCGAGTGACCACTAACCACTGTCAAAGATGTGCAATATGACAATACTTGTGGGGCATAGTGCTGGTAGGAGACTATGACCCCAAAAGGGTCACAAATGCCAGATAGTCAAAGAGTTGTGGTCATAAGTCTACCCAATAAGTGTCACATAAGTATCCACCGATGTACATAGAGAGAGATTTTTTGGATGGATCATACCGTTGCTAAGGATTGCCAACACGTTTTTGCTGCCTGGAAAGTCACGAGAAACTGTCACTTCTATGCCTATCTATTGCGTGTGTGATGTTAAACAATGTTAAACAATGTTAAACAATGCGTTAAATGAATTGTTTCATTGAGAGAAACTATAAATACATTCCCAGTTTTGTCAGTATCTTGTTGCTGCTCTTACCCTCTTCTTTATCCCTGAAGTCCGGGGTGAGGCTGGCATTGACACTGGCCGTCAATTTATTTTTCTTTCTTCTGCCATTGATCCCATTTCATTGCTGTCTCCTCCATCCGTCTCCATTCCCCATCCTTCTCTTTCATTCTCCCCTCCCACCAAATCTCTCTTCACGCAGTCCTCCCATCTTAGTCTCGGTCTTCCTCTTCTCCTTCTACCCTACACTCTAAGCACGTCCACTTTCTTTGTCAACCCCCTTCATTTCTTTCCACATGTCCAGCCCGACTCCTCACCAGCTTCCTCGTGAAACTCTCTTCCCCACCAACCTCCTCCCTCAGCTCCTCCATTCTTCACTTCTCTACGCTTTTCACTGCAACAATTCTTCTCACCCAGGTATTTTTGCAAACTTGGACTTTCTCCTGTTGTTTTTCGGTCATCGCCATGGTCTGTAGGCCGTATAGGTAGGCCTGTGTTATGCACGAGCTTATGCATGAGCTAAGCACCTGTTGTTCAAACTTCTGGGATATTTTTTTATCTTCCATCGTCCCTTCACCTTTTCGCTACGCATGACAGGTTAAACAAGTTGTTAAATTAAGCATAGTTGCCACATTTTACAGTACATTTGCAGGACATTCCAACTAAATATTCCACCAGTGTTTGGACCCTGTTTTGAACATCAATTTTACTGACAGTTTGTAGCTTAGCTCAAAACATTCCTGTGCCGATTTGTTCAAATTCTGGCTGTACTCTTTAACTTAGTAAGGACTTCTAGCAGCATGGTCAAATTGCCGAGTATTAATTGAATTGGACTGGATCACACTCGTCATCTGGACTTTTCCAAAACATTGACTAGATTCAAAGAGCGTGATGAATTTGTGCAAATTTTACATCAATATGGTGAAAGGAGCTGTTCAAAGAAATATTTTATATATCTTCAGACTTACTTTGTGAATGATCCCATTCTTTTGAACATTGAAAACAAAGGGTGTTTATATATGTATGTTCACCCTTGTTTTTTCCCCCATAACTGCCAGCTTGTAATATAATGGTGATGCCCAGTGAAACAGTCTAATAATCACAGCGATTTATTATCATGTTTCAGCATGACGTTTTCATTCGTTGTGGCGTTCATCTCGTCAACATGCATTTTTTATTGTCCACAGAGAAAGGGGAATATTTATGGTGTGTTCAACCTTACTAGGTGTCATTAAACTGGTATGAGACCAACACCATGATTTTTCCAGTGGGTGAGGCCATTTTTTTTGGTGTGAATAAATACAAACATAAGCTATGATTCTGATAAGATTGGGTCCATTCAACAATGTTTCAAAGTAACACTTTAAAAACAAAATTTTTATTCATAAATTAAATATTAACATTAATGCTTTTTAATAACAAGATTTTTTATTACTTGTGCATCTACAGCAGATTTTATTGTTTGCACATATATATTTCTTAATATTAACTGTAATATGAAGAAAATAGGAAATGTTTTGATTTAGTAATGTACATATTTAACGTGTATGTAGAACATGTGATTGTGACATCTGATTTATGATGAAGGGGTGGACGTAACTCAAGCGTTTCCTCTCGTCTACTGTAGTCTGCAGTTCTAGTAGTAAGAATCCATCCTTCAGCTGCAATCAGTACTTCTTTGCCTTCGACCGCTGTGTCTTGTCCTCAGCCAAAGTCTTCAGCTCGCTCTGATTTTCCTCGATGTGAGTTTAAGTCACTCAACATCACACCTTTGGTTTGTTCAGTGCCATCCTTCCTAAACACAACTTTTGCATAATTTTAAAGGGAGGAAGGGGGTGAAAAGCATTACAGTAGGGATGAAAAATCACGCGAACTTGCTCTATATAATTGTTGAATGACGCCTTTTGTTAGGCGTACATCACTAAGCTTTTGTTGTGAGTCGTTCATTTATTTGACTAAAACGGATCAGTCGTGTACGCTGGTCCGCAAATCAAGTTGCATGTTGATTTGGTCGTTGCAACCATTGTTGGACCAATTCAAAAATTAAATCGCAGCAACAAATGTTATGTAATGTGCGCTGACACAACCATACAAACGCTGGACTCAGCAACAAAAGTTTAGCACTGTACAGTGTACACCTAGCATTACAATCCCCTAGACTGTCAGTCAATGGTAGCACCAATTCATTGGTTCATTGATTATTTTTATCGCTACACTTACCTGTAGGCTGTTCATGTATGCAGGACACTGTTGTAAATTATTACTCTATGTATGCCAACTTTAGGCATAAGATTGATACTCAGCTGTGCAGATGGAAGCTATCTCACATACATTCCTGTCTTTTCTGACATTCCAAGGATGTGAACATTTCGTCTTTCTTCTACGTGTCACTTTGTACATTGATGATCTTTTGCAGTTGGGTATGACATACCTATGATATTCCGTGTCAGTATTCTAGTCGTTGCAGATGTACCTGTATCCATTTTGTGGGGTGCATTAGTGAAGTAGTTAGAATGTCGGATTCTCAAATTCTAAAATATGTGAGCTACAAATGTCACCTTTGCACTGCGTTTCTTTGGAATAGGGACTGTAAATCATGGCTTGTATTCCTGAAAGATTTGAGGGACTTTTAATAGCAACTCATTTCCTTTTTACATGTTACTCCACTGGAAATAGTCATGTGATTTAATAACAGCAACATTTACAAACTTTGTAACTTCACTAGAATACAAACATATACTCAGTCATACACTTTGATGCTACAACCTGTGTTTATAATTTCTAAATGATTGTATCTGTGCATTTGTACATGTTCATGGAGGCAAGATGCAGAAATGGTGTACGAGGCTGAGAAACACAAACAATAGGGGAGACCGGGGTTGTTGTGACACGGGTAAGTTGTAACAGATATACTACAGACAAAACTTCTAATGCAAATTATTTCACAAGGTGGCTGTATGTTAATCTATAGTATTAAACATGTCATGGTGCAAAGGTAAAAATGGTGCATTTAAAAAAAAACGGTAATTGGATTAAACTTTTGCTAGTCTACTTGTTAAGGATCTGTGTACACATGACTTACCTGATGTTGTGCTTCCTTTGATAGTTCCAGTCATGAATATATTCTCTAGACAGGTATTTAAACAGTGTTTTAAGTATATTATATATAATCAGGTGTTATAAATGAGACGGTTATGTTATATATAATCAGGTGTTATGAACAAGACGGTGCTGTGGCAGGTTGTAACATTTCCCTGGGCAAGTTGTAACATAAGTGTTGGGAAAGTGCCATTCAATCTGAACCGATTGGCGATTAATAAATGTTTTGTAATTAACATGATTCTCTTCATTTCAGTGTTTGCACAGTGTTCCAGTAGGGGATTTGCCAATTACACAAATATACCATATTCGACCTATTAAGCGTACTTGCCCTAATTAGTGTACACCCCTTTTTTATCAGCAGGATCCATGATTATTGCAATTTGACTAGTGCGGAACAACTGAAAAGTGTCACCATTTGGTGTGAAACAGTTATTACCAAATGACACCACAAGAGTTAAACAGTGACTTTACTGTCTAGCGGAACAAATTTTGGTGTATGCCTAATTGCCTATATGTACTTCAGATTCCTTGACATTTTTTCATGGCCCAACTTTCTTCACGTGTACTGTATGCTCATTAGGTCGAACACGGTACACGTACTTATTTGAAGTAGGGTCTATTAAGTCTAATAAGCTAGTCATATATAGATATATATGTATTAAAACAATTTAAAGTAATTGATTTTGTTATACTGGTATATTACATTTTGCTGCAATTGTGAAACATGTATGTTACAGCCTCCTGTGCTAGCTGTTACACCTTGCCCTACATCGGGGTAAATTGTAACATTTTAGGAGACGTCATAAAACGGGTAATTGCTTGAATGTATTGCACGAAGCAGTTATTTATGCCCTTGCTGTCTGCGGGTGAAATTTGCACTTTCTTTGGACCACAATCTTGAAATATGCTTTTTCTGTTACAACTAGGTCAGGTCTCTCCTATATAGTGTACATATTACACGTTCAGTGTGCACATGTTAATTTATGTTTGATGTAAATATATTTGTTAACTTGTGTGTATTGTATTGTGTAAACAAATTATGTGTAATACTAAAAACATTGCATTTTGCATTTTCTGCAAGATCAGACAATGTTTTCCACCACTGCATTTTGTGTGCATTGCACGATGCTATTTTATTCATTTGTCACAATTGTATATATGCTACTGGCTTATATTTCAGGAATACTCAGTGCTACTTAATATGTTGTCAGTCTAATTTGTAAACAGTTTGCGATTTATAAAAGCATAGGCCACGATTGGTCATCCAACTTGATAGTTTGTGTGTTTTCACTATGTGGCACCACATTAGACCAGTTACCCATTAGACAGTCGTAGAATCTAGATCACAATTCCGAAATTAAAATAATAAGTTGTTTTTCAACTATTTTCATATCAATGCACAGTTTGGATCATTTGTACACTCAGCACTTGATATAATAAAGTGTGTTAAATAAACAAAAAATTTATTTTGTGCTAAATCTTGTTGATGTTAAAGGGACAGTATCCCAGAGAAAACAGATGTCACTGTCCCTCTAGTAATTGTCTTCTATTAAAAACAATTACTTTAGATAATGAATTGTACCAACCACAGAATACCTAAATAGCAGAGAAAGGGGTCTTTATCATAGGTAAACAAATCTGGTACAGGTTCATGTACACATTAGACATTATTAATGTTATGTTGTTTGTTTACATACGCTGGATTCTAGTCACTAGTGCAGTCTAGTATATACTTAGTCCCTTTGTGTGCTGCATCAACCCTGCCATGTCCAACACTCAACTTCAGTATTACCTTTATGTTTGGTCCATCACTGATTAATTACTTGACGCAATAATTAGTTGTGGTTTATTAATTCAAAACTGCTGTCAATGAATTGTGGTTCTATAAATCCATGTAACACACTTTCTGTTGTTGAAGTTCATGATAATGCAAGGGATTCCGCAATATATTAGAGACAACCTGAAAAGATACATACTGGTCATTCCGTGTTAAATAAACCAATGGTTAAATAGTTGATATCTCAGAATTTACTTAGATTTTAACCAATGAATAAATAGCTATACCTGAGCATTTCTGCAAAAAAACTAAGGATTTGCACGCAAATTGTGTTTGTAACGCCCTATAATGTAAACAGGGGGTAAGCGCCCCAAAACGCATCTGTTATTTTTATCTGTTTTCAGGTGCGTCTAACTTAAGAAGTTTACAAACTACAGATTTGAAATTTGCTTAATCTATAGACATGATGGTGATGATTATCTATGCTAAATTCAAGAATGATAGGACAATGGGTATACTGAGTGCATGAAAACGAAAATAACTGAGAAGGATTTCAGCAGTCTATAGGTTATTGTTGTGTTACAGTACAATGTCTAAATTGCTACCATCTATTGTCTGGCATACTGATAATAGCCTATTAATTCAGTAGGCTACACGGCTTCTAGTTGATATAATTTCTGAATAATTCAGCCTTAAACTTTATAACTTTTCTATATTTTATGAATTTCAGCACCCAAAATGGGAATGTAGGACAAGTCCTATGACCACCATTTTTTAACCGTGTCCTTTATTAGGTAAACAACATATTAACATTTCCAGGATGGTGTTCTGCCATTTTTATTTTAAATATTTTTGGCCAATTTGGGAGAAATATAGGAAAAAACACCATTGGGCTGAACAGTAACTTTCAACTGCATTATAAATTAACCAAGACAGAACACCATCCTGAAATCTGAATATGTAGTTTACCTAATAAATAACAGTGATCATAGCTAAGCTCTCCGAGTTGATCAGCTTAGTTGCTCGTGCCTGTACTTTTCAGTTTTCCTATATTTTTCTGAGTATGGTCTCCGTGACTGAATGCAATATTCACAGTGGAGTATAACAAATATTTTTTTACTAAATTGAATAACATCTACCATTCTTCCAACCATTTGAATCAAGTCCCAAAAGCCTTGAATCCCAACCTTATTAACATAATTTTATTACAACAGTGTCAGTGGGCCTATAAACAACATTTTAATGACAACAACCTGTTCAAACTACAGGCCATCAACACGTGAGCAAATATAACAGTAGTTACACTAGTCAGCCCACTTGTGGCTGTGTCCATGTTTTCGAGACACTTTCTAAAGCTTATGTCATGATTAAGAATTATTTCAAGAGAATAATAGGCCTACATAATATATTTTACGAAGTGTATATTGCACCTAAAGTCGGTACAACAACTGTGGCACTATTGCACCAACAGTTTCGTGACGCATGTGCATTACAGCGCGAGGTAATATGCCGTTGTATGACGCCAATCGCTACACGATGCCGTTGCAGCATAAAAGATGGCGTCGGACAACGTGCTTACAGTCGGGGCACCTTTTCGAACGTTTTCAGAAATGAAGAATGCTTTACACACTTTCGAACAACATACACATAGTCAGTTTTATATGAGAGATGCCCAAACACTGAACAAGGAGAATGAGACCAAAAATTGTGGAAAAAGCATCGAAATATGTTAAGTGCTATTTCGTGAAATACTCATGCCTCTATTGGTGGCAGGCCATATAAATCTAGGACGACAACCGGCTCCAGACCACAGCAATCGTAAGTACCGCTAATTATTGTATTCTACAAATATATATATATATAGTCCTAGAGCACCCAAACTTCTTATATATCTACTATACATAGTAGCATGCACAATTAAAACGCATATCGCGTGGCTAAAATATATATATATATATATATATATACGTATACATATATGTGTATATATATATATGTGTGTGTGTATATATATATATATATATATATATATATATATATATACATATATATATATATATATATATATATATATATATATATATATATATATATATATATATATATATATATATATATATATATATATATATATATATATATTGAACAGTCCCAAAGACTGGATACCATGCTGCATAAGAACGTACCTTTACTTCAGGTCTTCCTACAGGTGCTGCGGTAGCAAGGAACAATTTGAACAACATCAAGGGTCACTTCAATCAGATCGCTGTTGCCTATCCCCACTTTGTGTGTTTGCAGGTAGGTCACTGTAGATGTCATGACTAGATATAACCGCCTTGCTAGTAAACCAGTCATGGTCCTCTTGCAAATATATTGGATTCATGACTGGAACAGAAATTGCAAAAACTGTAATGATGAATGGTGGGGGAGGGGAGAATGTCAAATTAGATTGAAAAACTTACTTTTACAGGTGTTCTAATAAATCAGTATTGGTGCCGAATGGTAATGCCTTTTATTTTGGTAACCTGCTTTATTTTTTTAACATTGTTATTTATCCTTTCCCTGTGCATCCTTCTTGTCAAGGGATATCTTTATTTTTATAAGCATGCTGTAGTCAAGAAGACTACATCATTTATATGAGCAGGACCATCTGGTAAAATGCACGTCACTCAAACGGAGAAACATATGATTGGTTGATTCTGTAATTTTCCTTAGCAGAATACCAAAGCATGTGTGTGTGATCTGTGTTTCATTGAAGCAGTTGTATGTAACTTGTGTGTCTGTGTGAGACAGGATGAACGACTCAGCACGCTGACATCTCTCATGGATGAGTTCATGTCTGACGGAGGTGATAGGTCAGGTGGTCCTCAATGCCAAGGTGCTCAACACTGGCCAGGAGAACTGTAACATGATGGTGGCCGCCGCCTTCCACTCCACCATCCCGTTCTGGAGCATCATGGTCAGCAATGATGGCGGCCTCGTGACACGTCAGATAGGTCAGCCAGTGAGATAGGTCTGTCAGGAGAAAAGGGCTCTGAGGAGAATCCTGTCACTCTCATGGGCACCAGGTTTCTAAATGGTGCATCATAGTCACACAGCATCATGTTTGTAGAGGGGTGCTAAAATTTGGCAAACTTTGTATTAAAATAGTGTTTCCCATGAGCAATTTATACACTATTTATGAAAATGTTGATCACATTCTTGGATTTATTAAACATTACTTTTTACCAAGCTAGCAGTGTTCTTCTTCCTTGTTCCTTGTTGTGCGGGGGCGAAGGTCAGGTAAAGCATTGTCGAACCACTCTTTCTGTTGTTTCTTCTTCCGCTCCCTTTCTCCATCTTTCATCTTCCCCCGATCTTCTCATATCCCTCCTCATGCAGTCCTCCCATCTTAGCTGTGGCCTTCCTCTTTTCCTGTTTCCTTGGTCTCATCTATTACTTCCCAGGCTTCCTTTTTTTTCACATACTGCCTCTGCAACTTGACAGAGGCAGTATGCTAACAATGCCCCTATCATGAAGTATGCTAACAATGCCCCTATTATGAAGAGAACCTGTGGACACTGACTATGTAATCTGGTTGGGTGAGCAACTAGTTCCTACAACACTACTGCACATGGCAGTGATATGTGGTATTCTGTCTGTGCTAAGTACAAATCTATTTCCCCAAACACAAAGGTTCCAAACCATCCATGGCCCAAAACTGTAGTTGATGAACTTAAAATTTATGCTTATTGTAAGGTGGCACAGAACTGGCAGGTAAATCTCTCACGGTGGCTGCACTCAGTAGGACAGGCAAGGTCGGGGTGTGGCATGCCATGACACAGAACTGGCAGGTAAATCTCTCACGGTGGCTGCACTCAACAGGACAGGCGAGGTCGGGGTGTGGCATGCCATGAAACAGAACTGGCAGGTAAGGCTCCTCGTGACGGCCAGTCAGTGGTCTCTGCGAGGGTCGCAACGGAGATGGTTTTGTATATAAATATACGAACAAAGGAAATTTTATGCAAATGTGCAAAATTGCACCAGCAATTTGCTATTTCTGCGTCGATGTTGTTTAATTATATTTTAATTGTCATCTTTTGAATGAAACTCTAATGTGCATTTCATAAATATCTTGCAAATACAGCACTTGTTGAGATTTGTGTATTAAGGTCACTGTATAGCCAAAGTGTCCTTGAGATATCCGTATTCATAGTAATAATTTAAAATAAGTAAAAGCTTTATATTTATTTGTCATCACCAGTAGCATGCTTTGTGTTATAACAATGACTAAACAGATAAATAAAACGCAGTTTACAGGCTTTTTTACACTAGAAAAAAAATTAATAACATACTGTGTTTTGTCCATCCAAGAGAATGTGTTAGTTAAACTGCTCATTAACCATGAATGACGTAATCAGGATAGATGTAAACACTAGTACATGTTGTGCTCTTTGTGGAATGACATATCATTCATTCAGCTCCCGCAGAAGAAATGTATCAAACTGGTAGAAATGTGCATGCAAAGACTGCACATATTACTGTTCTGTTGTAGGTACAGGACATGGTTCCAGTGACAAGCTATGATACGGTTGGGTCATTAACTATTGCTTGGTGGTAACAACAGATCGATATAATACATAGGTAGGTGGGGTGAGACTTTGAAAAGGCAGGCAAAAAGCACATTGCAGCTCTTGAGTTACGATGCTATAGAATGCTGTTGGTTATTAGCTGGATTGAAAAGAAATCACTATACACTAAGTAAAATCAAAAACAATTGTTGACTGTTGAGAACAGTGATGGCTACTTTGGCCACATCGCAAGGAAGATGTTTGATGTTAGCAGGTATGGTGCTAAACGATGGCAGAAAGCCCACTGGATGGATGAGAATCTGAGTAGAGGGCTGAATGCGACAGAATCCACCAAAGCTGCTCAGGACCAGAGACAGAGGTGGTCAACAAGGACTCTCATCATGGCCACACAGTTAATATAAGCTTGTGTACTGACAGGACAGTAGGTGATGTGATGCTGGTACCGAGGGGAGAAAAGGCAGCCATATTTATTTTCTTTGCGATGACATAGAAAACAAAATAAAGCCTTTTTAAAATTTTAACCCCCACACCTGGAGGCCCATGGGGATGATTCCACATCTTACCCTCACTGTTCGTCAGAACGGGCTCCTGGGTGACCTTGTAGAGTTTCATCTCGATTGGCCCAAAAATGCAACCATGAATATGACTCAACAGACAGACACTTCTTTATAGGTTAGATAGGGTACACAGAATATGCGTATGCAGACATTGAAAACTAAAGCTGATTGAGTGTTGTTGTTTCTGCGTAACACCTTCAGACATACAGAAGTTCCCACTATGTATGAAAGACACAGACCATAGTGGGGACCATATCACAGCCCTCAGTGTCTATCTCACCCCCAAAACAGGTGAGTTTCCCTGCTTGCTACATATGACTAGAATGTTAAAAATAAAAAAATTATAAATGCTGACTAATTCATAGAAACTACACTTAAGACTAACATATCATTTAGATGTGTTGATTATATTTGTTATGCTAATGTGGAAGTTGCTCTTGTGATGCAGGGCAGTTTTGGTATTGTACATTGCTTGACTGTTTTCAGCCCTGAGTGGGAAATGAATTGAGATAGCCTACTGGACAATTTCTGGAGCTGTGCAGGTGATTCTGCAGCACCCAGAGTCAGTGGGACAGGGCCCACAGCTCTTCCAGACGTTCACCATACACACCAGTCCCATCACCAAGGTGATGTTGTCAGCAAAAATATTCAAATATACCTGGAAAAGCTTTATTTCATGATGGTGACCATGTCACGTTTATGGCATGATTTTCAGTGGGCGATCAATCACATATACTCTAACACTCACAGTTATATAAAATATACAAGTAAAAGCTTTTTTCTTTTCAAGTAATCCAAAATGAAGCATTTATTATGATCATATCAGCTTTCTTTTGATACGATGCGGCTTATCAGTATCAGGCACTTGAATAATGGAAAGTGAATCACTGTAGCTCACTGCTGTGTTTGCAGTGTGCTCTGAGTACAACCATGTACATACGTGGAACGTGACCTGATTCCTTGGCATGATCAGCACACAGCCCGGCTCAGTGGCCTTGGCACCATTCAAGGTTATTTCTATAGAGAGAGTGGAACCACACCTTCAGTATATCCACAGTAACAACTTTGGTAAGTCACATTGACAGGATCTAGAATTAGAAGAATTAGATATTTCAGTAAATAAGAATATATTAGGTTACGTAATAAAAAATTATTTTGTATTTACCTTCCACTGTGCTGTGCGAGAGAGTGCTGTCCATGTGGAAATGTGGATAACAATAGTTTCCTGGTGTTTTACTGGTAAACTGGGCACCCCTTTTTTCTGAGGCTGGACCCGCCCGTTATGTGAAGAAGAATGCTTTTATTTAAGAAAAGAAATATCAAATTTACATTCGAGGAGCCACCTTAAAATTTGTATTTAATCAAGTTACTGGGCCAGAAAATTACATTTTTCACTGATGTGATAATAACTTACTATCAACTAACTGTAATTCAATTAATTATACGCTTTCATCTGCAAAGACAGCCGAAATCAACCTCGGAAATTGGACAATTTGCAGACATTCTGTGTGTGATGCAGTAGCAGAACAATATCCAGGATATACTTCTGAAGAGATATTGTCTCATAAACAGTATTTCTGGAATATTGTCTGTGGAGTTAATGATGAGATATTGTCCAGATAATATTGGTAGGGATACAATCAGGAGAGATGCTAACTTATATGAAGCGTACATTGCTAAACTTTTACTACTGCATTAATTGCGATGGTTGTGCGACTGGGTCAGTGAACATACCATGACTCATGCAACTCTTGTGCGCACTGCGGCATTAGGGGAATTGTTTTTGGAATTACATGCATCCTGCTTATATTGAGTACGATAACTTATTAGTCTTTTCTTAATTGTATCACCTGTAAACAAATGAAAGAGGCATTTGTTGTCATTTTACAATGACACTAAACATTCAAACACTACCACACCCAGTCACTGTGCAAATATGTGCATGGAACAATTTTATAACATTTCACCAATTTATTAATTGGAATGTATATTTATGTGCTAACTCCATTTTTACTTGTAAACTATTATAGTCTCTGTACTATCATAATATTTGCATGTGTGTATGTATATTATTATTCAGGCAATGTTTCGTCCATATTTATATGGACGAACCAATATGGCACATAACTTTTATGCATGGTTAATTCTAGAGGCTTAACATTCAACTCGTTGCTGCATTCGATCAGAATCGTCCAGGCATCACGTATCTTTGTTGTACTCAGCAGTCAAAAGAGCACAATGTCATGGTTGGGCAACCTAAACTGACTTTACCATGTACCGTAAGGGCGATCAAACATGACAGAACTAAAAACACGGGGGAAGGATTTGTAGACCGAACTGCCCCAGGTATATTGGTGGCTGTCTTGCCCCAGGGTGCACCAGGATGGCTTTTTGGGGTATTCTTACTGCTGCAAATGTTCATCCTCCCATGGTCGTCGGTATATTGCTTCAAATATTCATCCTATCATTCCACCATGATTCAACATGTGTTGCTCATTTACATTTTGATATTGTTCTTACGTGATATACCTATCTGTAATATAGAGTTAATGTTTGGTCGAGTTAGAATTATATATTTTTAAAATGCAACCATTGGTTGATTCAGACAGAAAAGGAAGCATTTAACTAGACAATTTTTTTTACATGTATGTGTAACAAGATATTTGTAAATTTTGTTTTTTAACATATTCACATGGCCTGCATTAACAGAAACTGTAGATAATTTGTCCTATTCGTTTATTGGCCTTAGGGAGGGTGAAATGACAACTTCTGTGTATATCATTCCAGACACAATGATTCAGCTGTGGACTCCATCTCTCGTGAGTACGACATCACCACGAAGAAGTGGGTTGGTTTTTGTGCATCCACCAGCTGATATGTTCCCAGAAGCATATGGTAAGTGAGCAAGGAATATATATTTAGATTTTATTAGTTTATTCTGTTCTGTGATGATGCGCTGGAGCTTCCGTAGATAATTGAGGGGAAAATTAATGAATTCGGTTTTGTTATAATTGATGAAAACATGACAGTGACATATCATGTTCCATCTATTCGTATTTTAGCGGCTTTTTTTAAAGACCCCTGTCCAGATATACAGAATATTGGCAGTTTCATATAAAGTTTCTCAATCCCACTCCGCCTCAAAAATTGTATGGTAATTAGACTGAATTAATATTACACAATTAATTGTTTCAATACTATGCGGGAAAGGGCATTTTGACAAAAGTGTACCTTGTACGTGAAAACTCCCACATACAAATGTATTTATTATTACCTTTGTTAAGTTTAATGAATGTAAATGTTATTATTTATGTTTGTTTGTTTGTTTGTTTTCAGCTATTTGAAGAAATACTGTTGCAGTCGGGGGTCTAACAAAATGAAGACATTGCCACATGGTTTCTCCTGGAAGTGTTTAAGGACAATCAGTGCAGATAGTTCTGGCAACACAGCAAAAGATCAAGTGTTGACTGAATTTATACCATTCAGTGAACCATGTGTAGGTGTTAAATATGTTATTGACCAGACTTGAGCGGATCCAGACACTGCGTAGTGGGTCCAAGCAGTGTATAGAAGTAGACCATTTCCTTGCTGAAGTTATCTGCCGCATTTGATACCATTGGTCACAGGACAACTTATTAAAAGTGTGTCAATGTGGTGTGGCATATCTGCCACAGAGCTGGCTCTCATCATATTTAACAAGTCACAACTTGGATTACCAAGTGTATGCTAATAAATCACAGATGTATATTATTTTGGCTACACGAGATAAAAATCACTTCCTAAACTAGCTAAAGTCGCCGTCTCGGGCAATCAGTGTTGCACCTCCTATCGGTCGGTGGAGAGACCAATCCACAGTCACCGAGTCTCTTATAGTTGCTTATCGAGCAGCTCTCAGGAGTGAGATTTGTCAGCCCCCAGACCACGTATAGTCCTCCACTCAGTCTACTGACAATCCCTATATGTTGAGCTAGCAACCTCTCTACCCGTTTATATAGTATGTACACCCTTTTAGCTGAATTTGTGGTGAACTCTTGAAACATGTTCACTTTACATTTATCTGACATAGCAACTACTAATTTAATTCATTAGAATGTTTCTTATATGGCACAGTTCATGATGTAATGCAGCAAAGTGTATAACATTCATAAATAATATTATTAGTCTATGTTATAGTTATTCAATTATGCAGATTCACTGGTGGAATTTATGCGCCGGAAGTGATCACTCTAAGATGGCGTCTACTACAACGTCGGCCGTGTAACTGTAATCAATAACCCTGCATAAACCTGCCTTAGGAATGCAACACGCTCCAAGTGGAAAAGGTTTATTATGTTGCCAGTAGTATCATCGAACAGTTGTGTTAATTGGTATGTCTGTTTATTATCTATGTATCTAGCAGTTCCCGCCGCCGTTACTTTGTGGAATAAATGCACAGAACAGTTACGTTAGCCAACAGTCAGTCAAAACGCTTAGAAAGTGTCTCGTTTCCCTGCCAGCAACAGTCTAGCCACATTTTTCATGCGGCTGATATACAGTCATGAGATGCATCAGAAGCAGAAAAAGACAGTTGTCACTAATAATTAATCTGTCCCAATACATTAATCACAACTCCATATGAAATGTACAATCGTTTGTAGAATATCAGCAGAAAGGTTCGTAGAGCCATCCTCTAAATATGTATAAAAATTAATACCAAATCAAATACGTCCGTAGTATAGATATCATTTATCTACAAAGCCAAATAACGTTTATACACAAACCTTCCGCATTCTGTTAGGTCACAAAGTCGTTGTTTATAATGCACCTTTTGTTTTCACAGTAGCTGTCTCGAATCATCTCTTTGTTCACCCATTTCGTCTAACTGGCTGTCAACGCAATGCACGTCTACCTATTTAGCTGAGATCAGCTTTTACAGAGAACACCGCAGGAAGCACGCAGTGTATGCTATGGATATACAACGTATGTTGAAACAGATATCGTGCAAGTCAACACTGATATAGCACACGAATTGCTATTTTGCACACTCCTCCATATTTCTTCAATTGATCGTTTTTCAGTCACGATAGGCCTTACACAGTATGCCATTTGTCGGTTAATTAGCAGAAGCACCAACTTCGCATGGATTGTTATATACGACATGCTAAATGCAAGAACTCTCTGCATGCTGGCTGGTGGACAGGAATTAACACTCGTAGTTGTCTGTGCTGGCGGAAGTAATCAACGAACCACGACAGGCATTGTCCATGTGCACGGATGGCGTTGTCCTGTTTCCATCAAATAATCTTTCGCAGCACCATGCCTTGACACCTGTCAACGCCGTGAATGACGTTGTAATCCTCACTTAGAAGCGCAATTTCTATGTCGCAATTATTCTGGCTATCCTAACTGTACATGCGTGTTGTTCTATTGAGGATACGTAATCGTTCTGTTTACTGCAATTTTCTCAACACATTTACACACAAAAATAATAATACGCATCAGTTGGTGTGCGTTCAGTGTTCTGCTGTAAATGTGACTTCAATGTGGGCAGAAAAGGACAGCCCCTTACATTTGACTCCCACGCATGCACACACGCATGCGTGAGGGAGGGAGGCGGGGATGGAAGCAGACAGGTGGAAGGCGGGAAGACAGGCAGACAGGCAGGAAAAGTGCTTTCGTGGTATCCAGTCCTAGGGATTGTTCAAAGTGCTTTATACTTCAACCCTTGGCAGAAATGTTCGTTCAAAATCCATCTCAACATCTCTGGGAAGAAATTATTCTGGTAGCTTAATTGTATCGACACATGCATATTGTTATGTCGAGAATGCGTAATCATTCTGGTTAAAGTAATTTTCTCAAAACATTTACACACAAAAACCAACAGTGCACATCAGTTGGCGTGCATTCAGTGTTCTGCAGAAAATGTACGTGTGACTTCAATGTGGACAGAATAGGACCGCTCTTTACATATGATTCACACGCACACACGAGGGATATAGGCGCGGGATGGAAGCAGATAGGGAGGGTGGCAGGCAGATGGGCAGGAAAAGTATATTCGTTTTATCCAGTCATTTGTACTGTTCAAGGTGTTTTACACTTCACCCCCAGCACACCTCATTTATATAAAATTAATGAGCTGTGGTAACGTTCGGTGAAACAAATTGCCAAAGCTTCGAAACGGCAGCAAGAGGGTTCAAACAAGCGTTTTCACGACTGAGATCCTAACGTTCTACCCGGAACGCTACCACGCCCCATTCGATGGGAGAGAATGAGACGCGGGAGTGAGGGGCATGCAGCAAACACAATAATGTTTTAAAAACATCAGAAAAATGTTTCTTCAAATGTTATAAAAATGTTTTTGAAAATGTTATATTGATGTTAAAATGTTGACTCTTGGAAACATTGTGAAAACGTTATTAAAAAATGTTTTATTAAAACATTTATCTAACATCATAAAAATATTTCCATAAAATATCATGAAAATGTTTAACAAAATATTTAATATGGCAATGGTTCACACCACACTGTAGCTTCCTCGTGTGTGCATCTTACTGCTAACATTAGTACGAAGAGCAAAATAATAAACCGCGCAAAAACAAATGTTTCAACATAGGCCTGTATAGCTCAGTGAGCGTACAAACTCAGATCACGTCATGTGGATATTATTAAACGTCGGCGGGGAGCGTGTCTGCGTATTACTGTTTGTTACACACGTGTATCCTGGTACGAAGTCAACACTTGTGTAGCACGCGGTGTCCGTGTTGGGGAGTGTTGAATGCTATATCAAAGATGATTGATTGTTTGTTATACTGTTTACATCATCTAACATGTGTCCTGGAACGAAACCAGCAATGGTGTCGCATCAAAGAGACTTCGGAGTCGTGCATCAATGCTTCACCTGACCTGGATGGAGGCAGAGTCTTCTAAGAGCAGTTGTTGTAGACGTCGGGGAGTGGATGAAGATTGGATGAATTCGAACAAGACAACTACTTTGCTGCTGCCGAGCGCCGTCGTCTTGTAGTTCGCTGTAGTCGATGATCAAACATACGACCACCTTCTCGCCGTTGTCGAAACCGCCTATTTTCGAGGCGCCGACGTCGTCGCGATCGCCGACATAGAGACGCAATCTCCACTCGTCCTCGGCGTGTTTCAACAGTTGCCTGCAAACTTAGGCCGAGATTATCGCGACGCCGCCCTTGTTGATAGACAGGGTTGGCGGCGAGTTGGAATTACAGAACCACAGTGTCGTAGTCTCTCCCTCTACCTCTCCCTCTGCCTTTGTGATCTTTGCATTGGGAGATATCTCTAATGGATAGGAACTCCAATGTAAGTGGAAGGCGGGGAAGGGAAACATATTCACTGCACGGTTTTGTTTCATAAATAAATTCGCGCGTATTTCTACAGACAGCAAAAATGGCTTTGTTTGGAAGTAGTGTTCAGCATCGTAAACACACTCTCTATCGTGACTTACTTTATTTCTGAAAATTACATATTTATTTTGTTGAAAGTGATCAAACTTGTGGTTGTGGTGTGGTAATAGTGACAGTGTCACAGTGGCAATGACAGCTGTGGCAATAATGGCACTGGCAATGACGGCAGTAGTGATGAAAACAGTGACAATGACAGCTGTGGAAAATGATGCACTGACAATGTAATGGTAGCAATGCTACAGTGAAAGTGACAGCTGTGACTATGACAGCAGTGGCAAAGACATCAGTGGCAACGATGGCAATGTGACAACGATAGTTGCGGCAATGCAACAATGACAATAACAGTAGTGACAATGCAACAATGACAATAACAGTAGTGGCAATGCAACAATGACAATAACAGTAGTGGCAATGCAACAATGACAATAACAGTAGTGGCAATGCAACAATGACAATAACAGTAGTGGCAATGCCACATTAGCAACGGCGACTGTAGCAATAACAGCAGCGCAACCGTGGCGATGACAAAGTGACAATGACAACAGTAGTGTTGACAGATGTGACAATGATGACAGTAGCAATGCCCCAATGACAATAGCAACAGTGGCAATGGTAGCAGTGGCAATGATAGTTGCCTGTGGTTTATACGTTAAAGTTCCCTCCTCAATTCAATTGTATGCACATATCATTTCAGAATCATTTCATGAAGAATTGAACCGATTTAGTATCCACTACAACATGCTACCTGAAGATCTGCTTTAAGAACACCACATTGATGTAGGGCTTCCACTTTGATGTAGTGCATCGATGTGTTGTTGCAGGCATCATGAAGACTGAAGATCTAAAGATCCTCTTCAAGAACACGTTCAATGCTGAGGACATGAAGTCCTACATCATTAACATGCTCAACAAATTTGAGATGGCTCGCACTTGGAACACCCAGAACCAACTCATCACTTCCCTCCTTCCCACTGAGGTGGACATGAGACGGGAACAGCCGCGCTGTGACGTCAGGGTTAGTTTTAATCCACTCTATTTTTCCTTAGTGTAAACAAAGAGTGTAGGAAACAAAGAGGCGCCACTCGTTCATGTTTGCGACTAAAAGTGAAACTAAGCAGTTAATCCCACCATCAAACAATAAGGTAGGTCTCCACTGAGTTCATGTTGTCAAGTGGCATTTGTAAGAGAAATTGTCAGTATTTGTTTATATTAGTTTGTTGTTATTGCATAAAATGCTCTTTTCTTAAGATATACTATCCCGTGCTATGCCGAGCTACAGTTTCTGAGTTGAAATAATTACTGAGTCTCCACATTTCAAATGTGACACATTTCGATCAGCACCCAAAGTGTAATGTGTTACTTAATAGTCACGTTGTTACCCAGTTTTTTTGTAAAAAGGTGAGGGAACAGGGTATAGAGACACTGTACCCAAATTGCAATAATAGCAGTATATATTATTTTTTGGGCCTATACTGTAGATATGGCCAAATGTTGCCATAACTACATGTGACATAGTCACTTGTCGGTTCGAGTAGTTTAGTTACCCACCACATGATGGCAGCACACAGGGTAATGTAATGTAATTTAGAGAATATAGTTAGTGAACTATTATTGCTATGATTATTTGTCCTGTAATTAGTTGTATTTACTGTGTAGGTAGTTGGTCTTATTACTAATAATTCAGTTGTTTAAACATAAATTTTACCCTAGAGACAGGGGTCACGTGTGGTCAGTGGAAGGGGCCCTGCCCCAGTGGGCCAGGCGTGATTCTACAGTTAATGACAACTATGTTTAGGTAAGTCCCTAAATGATGTTTTCTACCTTATTAAGCAATGTTTTGAAATTATAATTGTATCATACTGTTTATGTCAAGGCATTTACCTTATAAGTTATAATTACTTAGTGGTGACTTTGATTACTAATGTGTGGAAGATCAGGAATAAGTGGTCGTTGGACCTTAGGGAAGAATGCCCAACAGGGCTTACTGCGATTTTGACCACTTGCATTCAGTAGCTGGTAAATGTACAGATCCCTTTAGAAAGTTCAGTTTTGATCATGTTTAATGGTGCTACTGTTATAGTTAATATGTTATAAGATGTGATAGACACGGTGCAAGCATAAATTGTGCACGTATATAGGTATTATGTAACTGACCCTACAGTTAAGCCAGGATCAGTCTGGTACCTTCTCTCCCTTTGAAGTTACATTGATTAATTGCTCTAGGAGGTGGCTGGGAGATGGCTGATCTTGTGTATTCCCTAGAGACTTGTAAGTTGAGCAGTGTCTAAGACTTGCTTGTAAACAACAGTGGGATGACAGCTAGGCTAATCAGGGCATGCACATGTGAAATTGACAACATTGTTGACTGTTGAATTTATTATATTAAGGGTGTTTTACATGTAGAGTACTAGTGTTACATTAATACCTACAAGTATGATTATATATTAGTACTGAATAAGATAACAGGTATTTTACAGACTATATTGTGAACAACACCAATGTGTTGGAACTATGGTATTTAACAGATACACTGGACACTATGATATGCAAATAGCTTACTGGTTTGGTTTGTATTTGTACAGGCGAACGCAAGTCCTGGCCCACTCCTGATTGTGGCCAGTCGTCTTTTAAGACATCTTTTAAGTCGTCTTTTGGGTCGTCTTTGTTATTGTGTTCAATGTCATCTGTTCTTTCACTTTTTAATTGTTGTTCTTAACGCTCTTGCATTTGGTTGTATTTTGAACTTTTGGTTGACATTTTATACTTTGATGAGGTACCGAAGTTAGATCAGAAGTGCAAATTGTGCAAGGACTGAGAAACTTGATTTTGTATAATTTTAGTAGTTAAACTGTAATAAACGCAATCTTATCTTCAAATTTGCCTTACAGTGGTCTATTCTTAATTTAGGCATAAGCTTACCACCCACAGCCTACATACATATATAAAATATATTGTTTGTAACGTTGTACTTGGTAACATTGTTCAAAGAATTATCGTTATTTTACAAATAAGTTCCATTATGTATGTTGTGCTATTGACCCTCAGCATTTGAGTTTTATAAACTTCACACTGCAAGAATACTAAAATCCACTGTTTTCATTGTAGTATTCAGTCTAAGTTTCAGTGCCACTTTCTTAATTTACTGCACAACTATTCTTCACTTGTGTCTTTGTCATGAAGGAATAATTCACAGCAACTGGCAGGATGTTCCCACAGTCATCAACTGAAGATTTCCCTCGACAAGCGTCGCCCATGAAAAGTTAACAAGGCGACTGTGTTGCTCTTTGTTAAAAATACAAACCAGTAGATGCAAGTAAATGTTTTGGTTATGGCAATGGCTGTGCACACTATACAAACATCTGTTGTTCATTTTTTTCGGTGTGTATTCATGAGAAGTTACAAACTTCATAAATTTGACTGTGTCATCACTTTGTATGCGTATGACTTAGATATATGAAAAATGTATTTATTCATGATCTTTCTACCACACAATGTTACAACACCACACTTTCAACTGAAGGAACCCGGGGTTCAAATCCTGTTGCTGCCATACCAAAGTTTGGCAGTTTTGTTCCGCCGCATTACTACAGTTCACTCAGCTGTAAACGAGTACCCAGGTACGTGTAGGCGCCATAATAGAGGGTGATATTTTGGTTTAATTCTTTTGTAAAGTTTGATAGTTTTGAGAAAGTAAATGTACTTTTGTGGCCACGTGACATGTGTATTTGTAGTAGATATTTAGTAGATATATGAGAAGTTTGGGTGCTCTAGGACTAGGTGGTCGTTTTCATGGTTGGTAGGCAGTATTTCAAGTAACGTTCGTCCCATCTTTGTTTCGCATTAATATTTTAAATGACATAATTAGTCTTTCATGTTTCCTATAGACGCAGAAGGAAGTCGAACATGTTATGCTGTTGAACCCCAACGAGAAACTACTTCAAAAGAAGTTGCCATCTACCACAGGTAAATCAAACTGACTGTTTACATTTTATATATCTGCTATGATTGCTACTTGTTTTTATTCTATGTTTCTCACTGTAATAATTCAGTGTAACATTGTATGTGATCAGTCGCTAGCAAGGAAGTAGAAGCTTGTCACACCTGTGTTTGATGATATTTTATTAGTGGGCAGGGTTTTTGTTAAGAGCCGGGACCCAGGTAACTTACCCAGCTTTTGCGCAACCTGTCAAACATGAAGGCGCACACAAAGTCCGGCCCTGGCAATGACTGTCATGCAGTCATTGACGACCTGCGCCGTGATCCAACATTGACCGTCGAGGTGTGTTGCGATAAAGAGGACAACCTGTTTGGCGTATTTTACCAAGACGCGACAATGCGCAAGGCATATGCATCATTCTCGGAGATGCTGTTCATTGATGCAACACAAGTTGACGGAAGAGATGGTACAGACAATACCGGAACAGGTGGAGAACGTCAGTGATAATGTTTGTCTTGCAACAATCAGACGGTTCTTTACAGCAGATGCCTGGAAGTGATTTATGGATGTTGTTAGTGTTAAGCAATATAACTGTAAATATTTATGTAATGTTTGTGAGATTGGTGACAGCCTGGAATCTAATATCAACTTCGACAATTGTTTGTCATGGTCTATAAAGAAGCGACAGTGGTTCTGCGTGAAGTGCACTGCCATGCAAATGTGCAATGTTCTCAAGGCAGAGTCATTATAGTTAGTTTTTTATGGCCCTGTTGTATTCAGTCATTGGTAATGAAAATATGTTAGGTAGTAAATGAGGTGGGTGGGTGGGTGGGTGAGTGAGTGAGTGTTATATATATATATATATATATATATATATATATATATATATATATATATATATATATATATATATATATATATATATATATATATATATATATATATATATATATATATATATATATATATTATATATTATTATATATATATATATATATATATATATATATATATATATATATATATATATATATATATATATATATATATATATATATACACACACACACACACACCTTTTGACCATCATATTATGATATATATGTATTGAGCATTTGGCCCACTTGTGTTAGGTAGTAAATGAGGCTTTAACTATAACATTAATGAATTAACTATTTGGCTCTCACTGAATGACATATTTTGTATCTTGCAGAGTAGACATTATGTGACTTGTGCATTAACACTAGTAAACCAAAAATGACGTTCTGGTCGTGACTCGGTCGTATATGAACCATTAACCCATTAGGCCCCAGGATTTTATTAAAACATGCCACCATATTCCCAGGATTTCTGGCAAATTTCGAGCGATTTTACCTCCTTGTGTTCAAAAATCTGTAGAAAAAAACTATTCAATATTGACAATTACAAGTTGTGTTTATTTTGAAGAGTAGTAATTTCTCCACATGCATGTATACATAGAAATAGGATATATTAATAAAATGTTGACATTTGATCACAATTTGCAAAGACAACATAGTACATTTGTTAAAACATTGAAAGTTGCCACTGACATTTGACAATGATCCCATGCTATAACCCTATGGCTATGCAGCTCAGCGAAGAAAATGTAGCTATATGTGTTAGCTTTGCACCACTGAAAGCATTATCAAATACTGACGGTTATTTTTCAGGTTACACCATATTTATCATGAATATAGAAATAAAAATTTTCTGAGATAGCGTGAACAAAACTGATGAAAATCAAGATTTCCGAAAGGGAAACACATATTATACGTAACGAGCTTCTGTTGTTGCAAAATGTATCCGCTAGGATGTGGCAAAATTTGGTAGCGTTTAGTTCAGTAGTTATTCGCCAGGATTTTTTTTAATAGAGGGTCGTATATGCGGCCGGCAGCGGCCATTCCAGGACTGCACAGAGCGTAATGGGTTATTACCAAGATTTCTTGTGTCAATATGATCCGTTTTTAATGAATGCTCAGTTAGTTCCTCCTGGTTCTAATAACATATGATGATAAAACTGTGTATATATTGAGCGACGATTTGTGTTATTAAGTTATGCATCAATGTTGTATTTGTGTAAATAAAGGTTTATTAACGTACTATATTGTTATCTCTTACAATTTATTTCTTATTTAACAATGCCGTGACATCCCTTGCAAAGTCAGTATATCTTTAGAAAGTAAATGGATATAATACCCGCAAGATGGCTCCACAACCATCGGCGACGTCGTAGACGTACGGCCCGTTGGAATCTGTTTCCATCGTGTATTTTGAACCGTCAATACAGTAAGTACCTGTGTACACCAATAATAATATTTTAATGAAATACATTAGCCCCAGTGACACGGCCGACTTAGCGCGTACGTCAAGCTCAGACCGGCTGTCCGTGCACTAGCAGTACCTTAGAGAACGCGTTAGTTAACCGTCTGTCGGCGCACTACTAGTACGTTATTTAACCGACAGTCGGTACACTAGTAGTACGTTATTTAACCGACTGTCGGTACACTAGTAGTACGTTATTTAACCGACTGTCGGCGCACTAGTAGTACGTTATTTAACCGACAGTCGGTGCACTAGTAGTGCGTTATTTAACCGACTATCGGCGCACTAGTAGTACGTTATTTAACCGACTGTCGGTGCACTAGTAGTACGTTATTTAACCGTTATTTAACCGACTATCGGCGCACTAGTAGTACGTTATTTAACCGACTGTCGGCGCACTAGTAGTACGTTATTTAACCGACTGTCGGCGCACTAGTAGTACGTTATTTAACCGACAGTCGGTGCACTAGTAGTGCGTTATTTAACCGACTGTCGGTGAACTAAAAAGTCGTTTTTGTCAACACTTCGCTATTGTCGTCTTCTTCACTCTCGATTTTTGAACAATGTGTCCGATGGTTGACTTCCAACCAACTACTTTTGATGATATGTGTGCTCGTTTCGTAAAAACGACTCTGTAACAACATACCCCTGTATACAATTATCCCCGTGGGCCCCGGACGCGGCTACAAAATTGCAACCCCATGTATGGGGCCCTGTTTGACACGCTGATCGTGACTCTGCAGTTTGTATATGCGTGTCTGGCCTACAGGCGTATGCCGGACTGTGAAATATAATGGCCTTTTCGACATCTGCCTTGTCATGGTCGTTCTGAACCTGAATGAATGTGCTGAGACGCTGTCGTATATAATTGGTAACAAAAGCCGGTTCTGGCAATTTGCCAGGAGCCGTCCACACATACAAACTAAGCTCCTTTTTACTTACAAAATCGATTTGCTCACGCTTTTTGAATATCTTTGTAGCTTTTTAAACAGGTGTCACTGTGTTTTTCGGAAAACGAGCGTTTCATTTGTGATTTTATTACTTCAATAAATCTAATCAAATGAAACATGCGATTGCGTAATCATGTCGGGATTTCTTGCCATTTCAAATATTTCTTTGTTTGTACAATAGTTTAATCCTATGCTGATGCTGATGTGGTAGCTTATTGAGATAACTCACCTGCTGTTGAACGTGCTTCGGTTTGGAGAAGGACACATGAATTACATAATTTGGATTCACATGTACGTTAGATTCCAGTGGTACTCGTAATGCTTTTGCGAATAAACTTATTATAGCGTTTAATTTTATGAGCCACTAAAAATCATTACCAGGATTCTCAAAATAATTTCCTTATATCTGAAATAACCCCAAGGGATATAAATGACTCACAAAAATGTGTGTGCGGAAATTGAACGCAGACGTGTTTAACTTATATGTCTAAATCAGCTGGGAATTATTAAACACACACACACACACACACGTGTGTGTATTGGCAGTGTTTTCTTTGGAAGCACGCATGTCTACAAAGATATTCTCATAAACTTTGGCCTGTATTTTTTTACGCTTGCTGTGCGCGCCTGTGTGTGAACCTATCGGCCTACATGCGGAGTAATTCGCTGTCTGTGGCGCGTTTATTGAGCACTGTTGTCTGTCTGTCTGTTGTCAATTAGACAGGCTACTCGTCCGAACAGGTAACACATTGCAATTGAAGATACGTGACGAAGTGGGTGAGGTAATACGAGACATTGTCTGCTTAATAAGGTCACGGCCATCCCGGCCAGAATCCAGGCCAAAACATTTGAGGCGACCTCTGCACAACGCCACACAAAGGAATAATGATATATTATTAGTGTGTCTGTAGCATGTCTGTCAATTATCATGCGTATGCCGTGAGACTCGCGGTCTTGCATCAATGTCACTGTATCAGAGCAAAGGTCTGGAATCTCATGCATATTTTCATAATTTTGTGAATCTTATGCCTTAAAATTATGAAAAAAGTCTCCTTTTTTGCGAAAACGACTTCAGTTAATTTTACCGGTAGTGTCCGCTTTTTACGTATGAAACGTGGTGGTCAGTTATTGGTAAAAACTGAGCATCAATTAATGATATTTCCGTTTGGAAAGCAGTGTAAGCACGTGTTGAAGGTGTTCACAGGTCTCCAAATGCTTGTGAAATTCACTGAATTCCATGGGCTGGGGGGACTGTGTGGCCTGCAGCCCCTCGACCTTGGCTGGGAAAATTGCTCACGCCTATAAGAACCCTCCACGGGTGCGACGCCCGTCAGTACTTCACAATTTATCCGTGTATTGATATTTGATAGTCGGACGCTTCGAATAGCCAAGCTGCTGCCAAACGTCCATGTTAACAAACCACCCTTTCACTACCAATAGCCGTAGTCACCCGATATGCTGATACACTGAATTTCTAACCCTTTTCGGGCCGAACATTGTATAGGAACAGTGCATATTTTACTTCACAAGTTAAAAGGTGCATTATTCTAATACACGCAACTCAACCCCGGGGTCGCGTACTCGAATAGCGAACCGCGGAGTATTTGTTGTGTTTGCGACAGCGGCCAGAAGGCGACACCGTCTCAAGCACGAATCCATGTTCTAGTAATCCAGTAATACCAGTGTCGCAATCGTGGTTAGATAAGTATGCAGATGGCCGAAACAGTTACGTCGTATATAATTTCTCGAAGTGGCTCCGTTGCAGAGAGAAAGTGCGGCAGTTCTCATGCTAAAATACTGCTGTTCCAACTTGTTGGTTATCCTCCCCAATAATTATGTTGTTGTAATTTAGCTCAGACTCAGACAGACTCAGAAACTGGCTGTTCCCGCTTGCCGGTGCTCGTAGAGATTGCCCGCACACACGCACACAAATACGCACGCATGCACGCACGAACGCGCGCGAGCGCACGCAGACAGACAGGCAGGCAGACAAACCAGAAAAAGGGTTGTCTGTGTAATATGGATGATTAAGCGCTCAGTGGGTTGTATTCCAAGCCGTCTTTCAAATAAGTGCACTTTAGGGAGATCCTATTTTGCACTCAATCCCGAAGCGAATATATCAAGTAAATGTAGTTCTATTATATATGTTGGCAGGAAATTTCCACACATTGCAGTAACGTGTGGCTTCAAAAGTATACACTTGTTTAAACCCACACAAAATATGTAATGAATGGCTAATAAAGTACTACGACCACGTGTTGGGGCGCCTTTGAAATGCCACCGCCGGGTAGGGAAAATCACATTCCATCTACCCAGTAAATTATCTGTCATACTTACCATACCTGTAACACAGCCAAAGCTCCCGGCTTTCGGGTGTACGAGGTGACAAAGTCGTGGTGAATAGACTCTATTTTCGGACGTCGGGGCGCCTGCCGATACATTCGTTGTTGCAGTGTGACATGCAGTCGCCACGCCGCCTGTGCGTGAATGAACAATAAAGTGCTCGGATGAATTTAAGGTAAAACAGGTTCGTTCTTATATAGCGCTGTATCCAGTCCGTGGGACCGCTCAAAGCGCATGAAATGATTCACCGCTGACAGACCTGTTCATTGCAACACCAGTTCGACTTCCCTGAGAAGCATTTCAGCCACGCTGCAATTTCTGCGCGAAGACTATACATTATATCCACCTCTGTCTATAGCCATGTACTCAGTTATACAATGTGATTGTTTTCATCATAAATTCATGTTATATAATACACACACACACACACCCACGCACGCACGCACGCACGCACGCACGCACGCACGCACGCACGCACACACACACACACGCACACACACACACTATATATATATATATAAATATATATATATATATAATATGTGCGTGCGTGCGTGCGTGCGTGCGTGCGTGCGTGCGTGCGTGTATTATATAACATGAATTTATAATGAAAACAATCACATGGAAGTCGAGTTTGTGTTGGAATGAACAGGTCTGGCAGCGTTAATCATTTAATGCGCTTTGAGCGGTCCCATATATACATATATATATATATATATATATATATATATATATATATATATATATATATATATATATATATATATATATATATATATATATATATATATATATATATATATATATATATATATATATATATATAATGGGACCGCTTGGCAGCGGTGAATCATTTAATGCGCTTTGAGCGGTCCCATATATATATATATATATATATATATATATATATATATATATATATATATATAATATGTGTTTAATTTGAATATTTCGACTTGATAATTCGCAGGGTCGTTCAAATAACGGTCAAATTAAAAGCGAACAAACGTCATTGTTTTGGGGCAATGCACCTAAAAGAGTTACGCAAACTAACCATTTGTAACCACAGTCAAGTATATCACCCTAGTGGTTTTCTCGGAACTTGTTCTAAAAGTGATAGATTCTGGTCAAATCTCTGTTATCCTGGCGGCTGATATGCACGCCCGTGCAGCTCCTGACGATGCCAGACAACGGCACACGTAACGTAAGGTTGTCTAACTGTACATGGCACCGCCCATGAAATAAAGATGCTGCGTCTTTAACAAGTGTAACCACTGGAAAGATATTCTTGATTGTAGTTGCAAATGGTTATGTCTTAGTGACGCTTACACATTCCAAAACCACGACTTTTGTTTCGCTTTAAACACTGTCGTTCATTAAAAATATTTAGGAGGTCAATATGTTGGAATATTTATACAGTTTATACTATATAACACGACTTTACGACAATAACGATCAGATTTGTGTTGTTTTATTACGTTTTACGTGTATTGTTAGAACGAAACAGTATAATTCGAGGAATATTCGTATCTTACTACAGTAAGGTGTTACCACAAATACTTAAACTATTACAACATTTAGTCGAATATAATAGCATTCAAATAGGAACGCATGCAAATACCAGATCAATGGTATTCGAAAATACATACATTCGAAATTAAATAGTCGATAACATGCGGCTAGCCATCAGTGAAGAAACGTGGTCCAGCACAACATATGACCTTGATGTTTCGACAACGTTGAAGCCGCCACTCAACTCGGCTATGGCTTCGTTTCAATGGCAGTTGACGTCAGTCGAGTAACATTAGGAACAACTGATACACATATGACGGGCGTCACGTCAACGTTTGTACGACTTCGTCTTACGCTTCGTTGACCTTCGCTTGGACATGAGCCAGATGAGAGAGAGAGGGGGAGAGAGTGAGTGGGAGAGAGAAAGAGAGAGAGAGAAAGAGAGAGAGATGGGGGAGAGAAAGGGAAGGAGAGAGAGTGAGGGGGATAGGCAGAGAGAGAGGGGAGAGAGAGTGAGAGAGAGGGGGGGGGAGAGAGAGAGGAGAGGAGGGAGAATGAGGGTAGAGAGGCAGAGAGAGAGAGAGAGAGAGAGAGAGAGAGAGAGAGATGGAAATAGGAAGAGAGATGGAGAGAGGGGGAGGAGATTGAAAGAGAGGGGAGAGGGAGGTGGGAGAGAGGAAGGAGAGTGAGGGGAGAGAGGCAGAGAGAGAGATGGAAGGAGGGAGGGAGAGAGGGAAGGGGGATATTGAGGGGAGAGAGGCAGAGAGAGAGAGAGAGAGATAAAGGGAAAAGTGAGAGAGAGAGACAGATAGAGAGAGATAGGCGGACGGAAGGAGGAAGAGAGAGGGGGAGAGAGATGGAGAGGGGGGAAGGAGGATGAAAGAGAGAGAGAGAGGGGGGAGAAAGGGGAGGGAGAGTGAGGGAGAGAGGCAGAGAGAGCGAGATGGAAGGAGGGGGAGCGAGGGAAGGGGGAGAGTGAGAGGCAGAGAGAGAGAGAAGGTGAGAGAGGGGGAGGGAGAGTGCGGGAGAGAGGCAGAGAGATGTGTGTATATATATATATATATATATATATATATATATATATATATATATATATATATATATATATATATATATATATATATATATATAAGAGAGAGAGAGAGAGAGAGAGAGAGAGAGATAGGGGGGACGGAAGGAGGAAGAGAGATGGAGAGAGGGGGAGGGAAGGAGGATGAAAGAGAGAGAGGGAGATAGAGGGGGAAGCGAAAGTGGAAAGAGGAAGAGAGAGAGAGAGAGAGATGGGGGACGGAAGGGGGAGAGAGATGGGAGGAGGGAGGGAGAGAGAGGGAAGGAGGGAGATTGAGGGGAGAGAGAGAAGGAGACAGAGAGAGAGACAGAGAGAGAGAGTGGGGAGGGAGAGTGAGGGGAGAGAGAGATAGGGGGAACGGAAGGAGGTAGAGAGAGGGGGAGAGAGATGGAGAGAGGAAGGAGGATGAAACAGAGAGAGGGGGAAGGAGAGAGAGTGAGGGGATAGGCAGAGGGGGAGAGAGGGGGAGGGGAGGGAGAATGAGGGGAGAGAGAGGTGGAGGGGAGAGAGATAGGGGGACGGAAGGAGGAAGAGAGAGGGGAAGAGAGATGGAGAGAGGGGGAGGAGAATGAAGGAGAGAGAGAGAGAGATGGAAGGAAGGAGGGAGAGAGGGAAGGAGGGATATTGAGGGGAGAGAGGCAGAGGATAGAGAGGGGGGAAGGGCGAGAGAGAGAGAGAGTGGGGAGGGATAGTGAAGGGAGAGATAGGGGGGCGGAAGGAGGGGAGAGAGATGGAGAGAGGGGGAGGGAAGGAGGATGAAAGAGAGAGAGAGAGGGAGGGAGAGAAGGGGAGAGAGGGAAGGGAGTGTGAGGGAGAGCGGCAGAGAGAGCGAGATGGAAGGAGGGGGAGCGAGGGAATGGGGAGAGTGAGAGGAGAGAGGCAGAGAGAGAGAGGGGGAGAGGGGGATGGAGAATGCGGAGAGAGGCAGATAGATATATATATATATATATATATATATATATATATATATATATATATATATATATATATATATATATATATATATATATATATATATATATATATATATATATATATATATATATATATATATATAGAGAGAGAGAGAGAGAGAGAGAGAGAGAGAGATGGGGACGGAAGGAGGAGAGAGGGGAGAGATGGAGATAGGAGGAGGGAAGGAGGATGAAAGAGAGAGGTGGAAGAGAAAGTGGGAGAGAGGGGAGGTAGAGTGAGGGGAGAGAGGAAGAGAGAGAGAGAGAGAGGTGGGGGACGGAAGGGGGAGAGAGAGAAAGAGAGATGGGAGGAGGGAGGGATGGAGGGAGATTGATGGGAGAGAGAGAGATAGAGAGAGAGAGTTAGAGAGAGTGAGAGAGTGAAGAAGTCATAAGGTCTTGCAGTGGTTGCCTTTTTGTCCCGTGCAACGCCGAGCAACACGGCAAGTTTGCTGTATTTCCCTACGCTCCTCTACTGTTGCAAACGATACATGTTTGTATAATAAATAGTACATATGATAAGATAGAGTTTTTTTTTTGGCAACTCAACTGAGTTGTATTCACATCGTTATATAGTCAGTAAAGGAATATATGGGAAAGTCATATAATAATCATAACATCCATCCCTACCAAGATAAATGGCGCATCAGATTTATTGTCAATTGCATAAACCCCATGGTGTCGGAGAGTTTCGATAACTACTCTTCCGAATGATTGGCAATGGATATTTATTAGTGTGCCTTATATAATAATCTATATTTTTTTCAAATAGGAAATGATTCAGGTGCTGCCCGTCATTTTGAAAGACAGCTGAGTCTACTGTGCAGTTTTGGAATGTGAAATTGGCCTTTTATGTCGACGAATGTAATGTCTATTTCGCCGCAGGCTGCTCTTGTTGATTTGATCGTTTAATTCAGCCAAGCGTTACGGGTCCGCTCTTCGCTTCGAAGGCAGCACCTACTCTTAGTGACAGATGGTGTATCCGTTTTTGGTTTTCGCACTAGTTTTGCGACGTTTTCTTTGATTTCGTCAACATAAAAGGCCAATATTACCTACTATCTCTGGTCGGCCTCCTACTAAAAATATATCCCAGTAACGTTGTTGTTCAATCACGACTCTCTTCAGTGGGTCAGTAGGGCACCAGAGCTGTCACGGGGTCGTGCACTGATTGAAAGCAGGTCGTCGTGACATTTTACAATTTGGGTGATTGGTGTGATTTTGTAGAACTTTGGCTGGGAATATTGGAACCTATAATCACAGGAATGAAGCAAATTGAAAAAACGGGGCGCCACACCCAGTCACACAATTCATGTGAATGTTTAAATTGGGAAAAACATCCACGGAACAGCTATGTAGAGAAGAGGAAGTTGGATTTGTAGGGATGTTCGTTGGGAGGACTGATATGGAGGGATGGGCTTTATCTTAGTGGAAAGGGCGCAGCAGTGTTTGCTGATGAACTATTAGCAGCAGTCGACAGTGGCATGGGAAGCATAACAAATATTTTTGGTAGCAAACATTGTTTAAACTAGCATACACAAACCAGAAATAAAATGTCCGGAAAACATTTCTGAAGCTGGTTATAAATATGTGTGTTTAAATGCAAGGAGCATAGTAAATAAGAAAAACGAATTAAACAGTATGGCAGCAGATATTAACCCTCACATAATTCGTATAACCGAATCATGGGCCTACAAAGACATATCAGATGCTGAATTAGGACTGACAAGATACGTAATGTTTAGGAGAGATCGAATAGGAAGAAGGGGAGGGGAGTCGTTTTATATATTAAATAATTTATTCAGGCTTAAGAAATGAAATTAGAAAGGGAAGCAGATTGCGATGAAGCTGTTTGTCGCAGTATAATTACAGGAAATTCAACATTAACTATTGGATTAGTAGTTTACCGAAGTCCAAACATAAACGAAGAGGATAACATAAAAATAGAAAACGCTATAAAGGAAGTGAGTAACGGGAATGTATCATAATGGGAGATTTTAACCAGGCAGCTGAGTCTACTGTGCAGTTTAGGAAAGGGAAATTGGCATTTTATGTCGACGAATGTAACATCTAATTCGTCGCAGGCTGCTCTTATTGATTTGATCGTTTACTTCAGCCAAGCGTTGCGGATCCGCTGTTCGCTTCGAAGGCAGCACCTACTCTTAGTGACAGATGGTGTATCCGTTTTTGGTTTTCGCACTAGTTTTGCGACGTTTTCTTTGATTTCATCAACATAAAAGGCCAATATTACCTACTCTCTCTTGTCGGTCTCTTACTACTAAATATATCTCATTAACGTTGTCATTCAACCACGACTCTCTTTAGTGGGTCAGTAGGGCACCAGAGCTGTCACGGGGCCGTGCACTGATTGAAAGCAGGTCGTCATGGCATTTTATAATTAGGGTGACTGGTGTGATTTTGTAGAACTTTGGCTGGGAATCTTGGAACCTATAATCACAGGAATGAAGCAAATTGAAAAAACGGGGCGCCACACCCAGTCACACAATTCATGTGAATGTTTAAATTGGGAAAAACATCCACGGAACAGCTATGTAGAGAAGAGGAAGTTGGATTTGTAGGGATGTTCGTTGGGAGGGCTGATAAGTACAGGGAGGGATGGGCTTCATCTTAGTGGAAAGGGTGCAGCAGTGTTTGCTGATGAACTATTAGCAGCAGTTGACAGTGGCATGGGAAGCATAACAAATATTTTTGGTAGCAAACATTGTTTCAACAAGAAGCGTAGGGGAGTTACTTAGAGGTGCCTCAAACAATACAATAGGCCACTAACACACACAAACCAGTAATAAAATGTCCGGAAAACATTTCTGAAGCTGGTTATAAATATGTATGTTTAAATGCAAGGAGCATAGTAAATAAGAAAAACGAATTAAACAGTATGATAGCAGATATTAACCCTCACATAATTGGTATAACCGAATCGTGGGCCAACAAAGACATATCAGATGCTGAATTAGGACTGACTGGATACGTAATGTTTAAGAGAGATCGAATAGGAAGGGGGAGGAGGTATTTTATATATTAAAAACAGTATTCAGGCTTACGAATTAAAATTAGAAAGGGAAACAAATTGCGACGAAGCTGATTGATGCAATATAATTACAGGAAATTCAACATTAACTATTGGATTACTTAGTCCAAACATAAACGAAGAGGATAACACAAAATACAAAACGCTATAAAGGAAGTGAGTAACGGGAATGTATCATAATGGGAGATTTTAACCAGGCAGCTGAGTCTACTGTGCAGTTTAGGAAAGGGAAATTGGCATTTTATGTCGACGAATGTAACATCTATTTCGTCGCAGGCTGCTCTTATTGATTTGATCGTTTACTTCAGCCAAGCGTTGCGGATCCGCTGTTCGCTTCGAAGGCAGCACCTACTCTTAGTGACAGATGGTGTATCCGTTTTTGGTTTTCGCACTAGTTTTGCGACGTTTTCTTTGATTTCATCAACATAAAAGGCCAATATTACCTACTCTCTCTTGTCGGTCTCTTACTACTAAATATATCTCATTAACGTTGTCATTCAATCACGACTCTCTTTAGTGGGTCAGTAGGGCACCAGAACTGTCACGGGGCCGTGCACTGATTGAAAGCAGGTCGTCATGGCATTTTATAATTAGGGTGACTGGTGTGATTTTGTAGAACTTTGGCTGGGAATCTTGGAACCTATAATCACAGGAATGAAGCAAATTGAAAAAACGGGGCGCCACACCCAGTCACACAATTCATGTGAATGTTTAAATTGGGAAAAACATCCACGGAACAGCTATGTAGAGAAGAGGAAGTTGGATTTGTAGGGATGTTCGTTGGGAGGGCTGATAAGTACAGGGAGGGATGGGCTTTATCTTAGTGGAAAGGGCGCAGCAGTGTTTGCTGATGAACTATTAGCAGCAGTCGACAGTGGCATGGGAAGCATAACAAATATTTTTGGTAGCAAACATTGTTTAAACTAGCATACACAAACCAGAAATAAAATGTCCGGAAAACATTTCTGAAGCTGGTTATAAATATGTGTGTTTAAATTGGTAAAAACATACACGGAACAGCTGTGTAGAGAAGAGGAAGTTGGATTTGTGTGGATGTTCGTTGGGAGGACTGATATGTACAGGGAGGGATGGGCTTCATCTTAGTGGAAAGGGTGCAGCAGTGTTTGCTGATGAACTATTAGCAGCAGTTGACAGTGGCATGGGAAGCATAACAAATATTTTTGGTAGCAAACATTGTTTCAACAAGAAGCGTAGGGGAGTTACTTAGAGGTGCCTCAAACAATACAATAGGCCACTAACACACACAAACCAGTAATAAAATGTCCGGAAAACATTTCTGAAGCTGGTTATAAATATGTATGTTTAAATGCAAGGAGCATAGTAAATAAGAAAAACGAATTAAACAGTATGATAGCAGATATTAACCCTCACATAATTGGTATAACCGAATCATGGGCCAACAAAGACATATCAGATGCTGAATTAGGAGTGACAAGATACGTAATGTTTAGGAGAGATCGAATAGGAAGAAGGGGAGGGGAGTCGTTTTATATATTAAATAATTTATTCAGGCTTAAGAAATGAAATTAGAAAGGGAAGCAGATTGCGATGAAGCTGTTTGTCGCAATATAATTACAGGAAATTCAACATTAACTATTGGATTACTTAGTCCAAACATAAACGAAGAGGATAACACAAAATACAAAACGCTATAAAGGAAGTGAGTAACGGGAATGTATCATAATGGGAGATTTTAACCAGGCAGCTGAGTCTACTGTGCAGTTTAGGAAAGGGAAATTGGCATTTTATGTCGACGAATGTAACATCTATTTAGTCGCAGGCTGCTCTTATTGATTTGATCGTTGACTTCAGCCAAGCGTTGCGGATCCGCTGTTCGCTTCGAAGACAGCACCTACTCTTAGTGACAGATGGTGTATCCGTTTTTGGTTTTCGCACTAGTTGTGCGACGTTTTCTTTGATTTCGTCAACGTCCATATTACCCACTGTCGTTTGTGGACCTCCTACCATAACTATCATTGTCATTCAATCACGACCCTCCTCAGTGGGTCAGTAGGGCATCAGAGCTGTCACGGGGCCGTGCACTTATTGAAAGCAGGTCGTCATGACATTTTACAATTAGGGTGACTGATTTGATTTTGTAGGACAATGGCTGGGAATCTTGGAACTTATAATCACAGGAATTAAGCAAATTGAAAAACGGGGCGCCACACCCGGTCACACAATTCATATGAATGTTTAAATTGGGGAAAACATACACGGAACAGCTATGTAGAGAAGCGGAAGTTGGATTTGTGGGGATATGTACATGAGGGATGGGCTTCATCTTAGTGGAGAGGGTGCAGCAGTGTTTGCTGATGAAGTTCAAACATAAACGAAGAGGATAACACAAAGATACAAAATGCTATAAAGGAAGTTAGTAAAGGTGAATGTATCATAATGGGAGAGTTTAACCACGGACACATACAATGGAAATATCGAGAGAGTACAGGGTGTGAGGACCAACAGTTTCTACTTTTAATTCAGGATAGCTTCCTTACTCGGCACGTGCTAGAACCAACCAGGGGGAGAGAACGTATTATATTTATTTTTGTTTTCACAAAATCAAATAGTGGACAATGTCAAAATATATGAGCCATTGTATAACAGTAATCATAATCAAATACATTTTTATATCAAAGTAAAATCAGAAGGTATAAATAAAAAATACAGGAGAAATTTCCATAAAGATAAATATAAAAATATGAAAACATATAGCAAAGCTAGATTGGAATAACATACTGAGGAAGAACGCAATTGAATGTTGGACTATTCTAAGATGTATAAGTCAGAGAATCATTGATCAATTTGTTCCCTTGAAAAAAAACAAGAAAAACGGTCTAGAAAGAAACACTTGTCAAAAGAAGCTATTGGAAAAATAGCGTACAACCAACTATGTGGATGGTTTATAGGCGAACCTGAAAGGATGAAGACTACACGAATTACAAAGAGGCACTTAATGTAGCTACGAATGAAAATGGACAATATAAAAGAAGCTATGAAGAAAAACATCGCATGTAATATAAACAATGACAGCAAGAGTTGTTATGCATATATCTGGAATAAACAAAACGTATGAGACGAGGTTGGACCACTAGAAGACAATGCTGGAAGTATTATATCGCAAGGTTTTTTTAACGGCGAGGAAGACCTAAATGGATACTTCAGTTCAGTGTTTACCACAGAGGATATTAGTTCATTACCAGTTCCAGATGTTAAATTTCAGGAGGCTAAATCAGACTATTTAGGGCAGTTAATGGTAACTCCACAAATTGTAGCCAAGAAAATAAAGGCAATGAAGGACAATAAATCATATGGAGTGGATGGAATTCCTCCAAAAATACTAACAGAAACAGTAGAACAAATTAGTATACCACATGCAAGAGTGTTCAACTTGTTATTAAAAGATGGAGTGCTTCCTTTTGAATGGAAAGAAGCAAACATCATACCATTATATAAAAAGGGTTCGAGAAATAAGTCAGATAATTACAAACCGGTGAGTTTAACATCAATGATTTGTAAATTATTAGAAAGCTTAATTAAAGATCATGTGATTAACTTCCTTGTTAGACATAAATTATTGAATCCGTCTTGGATTCCTAAAAGCGAGGTCATGCTTAACAAATACGTTATGTTTTTTTAAGAAATCACTAATTGAACAGACGAGGGATCACCAGTAGATATTATATACTTTTCAGAAAGCTGTTGACGAAATAAAACATCAAAGATTACTACTTAAATTAAAAAGCCCATGGTATCGGGGGTGGCATAATAGATTGGATAGAACAATGGCTGACTGACAGAAGACAGCTTGCTGTAGTATATGGGGAGGTTTCAAACTGTAAATCAGTTTTGAGTGGGGTACCACAAGAATCAGTATTAAGACCTTTATTATTCTTAATATATATCAATGACTTGGATGATATTATAATACACACACACACACACACATATATATATATATATATATATATATATATATATATATATATATATATATATATATATATATATATATATATATATATATATATATATATATATATATATATATATGTTTTCTTTTCATAAATAGTTCGACATAGCATGTCTCCGAAAATTACACTTTCTACTCAATACAAGCTGCACGACTATCCGTATGTAATATCTAAACATGGTTTCCATTTGATTAAGAAGGCTTGCCACAACGACTACACGAAGATATAATAATAAAGGGCTTCTCGGTGTCGTGTTTCGATACAGAAATAGAAGAGCGTTTGTGCCACTTCTACACAGTGTCGCTGTACACAATACGAATTATACAACGGTAAATTCTGCGTGACATCGTTAAATACTGAGCCTTATTTTAATAGGAACTTTTAGAAATAATGTTTTGTGCTGAAAATACCTTAGTCATTAACGATTCACGGGTGACGATCCATGTTGCGGTGAAACGTCTGTTATTTCTACCTCCATCTATTTCTATCTATCTCCACCTATTTCGAAGTATTGTATTACTTCTTCGTTTGTTATTCTCCTTGTATGATCATCTTATTCATTCATGATTTAGGTCAGAGCGAGGGAGAAGTTCCTATATTTCCACTTCGACGCAGCTTCCCTTTGCGTGTATTCGTGTCGTCGCAATGGCAAGGGAAGCCATGTTAATTTTAATATCGCTGATGCTCCAAAATAATATCTAACTTAGGCAGAAAATGGGGCATTCTGCGGACATATTGGTGTAGCTATACAGCATAACAATAAACACATGTAATACAACTAATTACTTCAGTGGCATAAACTTTTATTTCTGTATCGAAACACGAGGCTGAGACTACAGGCCGAGACCAAGAAACGCCACTTCACTATAATTCGTTCGGTTCGTATTATGGCATGTTTCGTATTGTAGCATATTTCATATTATGGCAAGTTTCATGTTATGTTTGGTGGGTTCAATAGCATGATTTCTGGGTTTCATATGATCCTTTGTGGGTTTCATTTTATGTTTTCTGGATTTCGTATTATGTTTGGTGCACAAAGGAAGTATCACAGTGTTGGCCCCAATATCATTCCATAAATACTAGGGTATTATTTACTGTTCATGCGCCCAGTCCACGTGTTGAGTCTGGTCCCGTTTTCTTGTCTTCGGCACTGGAGTGGAGCTCCACATTTTAAGATATGGCTTCCTACTGCCGGCTTAATTATCGTTGTACTCTCGTCCCTCTGTCTGTCTGTATGTATGTATGTATGTCTGTATGTATGTATGTCTGTATGTATGTCTCTCTCTTTCTCTCTCTCTCAGCCAGCCAGCCAGCCTGCCTGCCTGCCTGCCTGCCTGCCTGCCTGCCTGCCTGCCTGCCTGCCTGCTTGCCTGGCTGCCTTAACAATTCTGCCCTGCATCTCGCCCCAAGAAACGTGCTACCAATGTGAGACGTTAAGGGAAACTTGGCATCAGACGACATTTGATCTGCATCAGATGTTCATCGAACTCACATCCCATAACCGCAACCTACATTTCAAATTATTACACGATGTTTTTCACCACGTTACCTGAATGTCGCCGTGTCCATTTCATCCCGCAACCTGGACTGTTTTACATACGACACATCATAATGAACGTTAACACAAATCGATAGTACGGACAGTGCACAAGATAAGGAAACACATTCGATTATTTGGCGTATACAATCGCATTAGTATCACGTGTTCCTCGAAAAGCGTTCCCACAGTTGTCAATACCCGGACAATCGCCGACTGGTTTAAATGGGAACTCTCAAGTTTCTAAATGTCTCGACCGCCCTTGTTATCTCGTGATAGTTTGCAACGTCTCGCGATAACTTCTGATACTGTTGTGATCAACAAGGCAATATGTGGATATAATATAATAGAAATGATGTTCAGGTATACTGTAGTTTATTTTAGGATATTTGTTTGCATGGACACGTAATCTTTACAAAATAAATAATGTCATGTACAAAAGCATATCAATATATGCATACATCGGTGAATGTATGCCATAAACATTCTACTGCTGGTTGAACTAAGCCCAACCATACTAAAACTGAATAGAAATCTAAAATGCAACAAAATGTAGGTGAGACATTATTTCTTTCAACATATGACTAGATGAGTAGGTAAGTTGCACACATTTTTTTATGAAACGACTGGTTGTGGTGCTGGTCTTGAACCCACTACCCCAAACGGGAAAAGGCAAACTCGAAACGAATTAGCTCGTTCTGTCATTCTACCCAGCGGTCGTCGTGACCATTACTGATAACCCACGTGACATATGTAAATACTGATAAGTGTACCAGTACAGACGATGAACAAGAACACTTCGGTGTATGGTAAATTCAATAAATAACTTCAGTCATCTAGGTCAGATTTTTTTGCAACTGAGCCCTGGATGCGTGTGCGAGTGCACTCAAGGTCAGCTCAAGGTCAAGCGTCGGCCTTACTCGTAAAGCATGTCTTGACTTCAGGATGTCTTACAAACCAGTGTTTGTCTGCCGAATGTGGGACAAAACTGTAGGGGAAACCGGGGTTAGTTGAACCACTTTTTTATATAAATATTTTGAAACTAGTTTTATTTATTACAACAAATTAGATGCAGTCGTTAGTGTATAATTATGTGTGTCATATTTGAAGATACTAAGCGAATTTGTATGTGTGTCTCAACCAAAAAAATGCGTGTCCTATGGTACATACAATGCACGCCCACTTGAAAAATAGGTGCACGTTGGTCAACTAATGCACAATTTCTTATGAATACTGCTACCTCTTTCCCCGTGATATCAATTTCGTGTAGTGTTGAACATCGATGTTTTTATCGTCCCGGCTGCAAGGTCACCACTTCAACCGACTTACGCGACCTTCGCATACAGGTGGACTCGACGGTGTCGGTAGCCGCACACGTTAACCGTACCTGTCGGACTGCCTACGCCCACCTACGTGGCACAGCGCGGACACGACCGCCTCTACCGCTCAGAGCGTGCAAAGCGCTTGTACTCGCGCTTATCACGTCGCGACTCCACTCGCGAGCTCGGTCAATACAACATTCTGTAGCAACGAGTGCATAAAACCCAGTATCGTTCAATAAGTGTATATTATCATTGTCATATATGTAAATATTATTGTAATATATATTTAAAGTATGCATTGCCTGCCGTTTCCCATTAATGTAATGCAAACACATATGAATATATTTTTTCATAGAGACGTCGCGAATCACAGCGAGATATGAGGAGCTTCTTTGTTAATCACCCAGAGAATTCACTTGTTTTGAAACACACCCTTTCATTCAACTCAGGTCACATTGTGGGACGATGTGGCATAGAGGTTAGAACATCGGACTTGTATTCGACAGCACTGGGGGGGTCTTTTTGCTGAAGTTTCAAAGTTTTGTTCACTCTATATTGCCTCAGTTCACTCAGTATGAATACCTGGCTATAGACAGTAATGGATACAGATGAATGAGTAGTCTTCGCGCAGTGATTGCAGCGTGGCTGAATGCTTCCCAGAGGAGGACTTGTTACAGCGTCATATAAGAAATTATCTTTACATTCGCGCGTCATTTATACAACAACCATATAGAAACATCGCCTATAAAACTAGTTGCAAAGCTTCGACTTATTGTTATCAACATAGTTGACGAATGCTTACAATAATAGCTCTTGTGATGTGCACATCTGACCCAAGAAGACGAAATGACTATTCTAGGTCAATGTCCTGACATTTTGATATACTGTACCTTTTACTGGTAACTACTGTGTTGACCCATAATATATGTCAGTACGTTAGCGTTGTACCTCGGCGATCCAAAACACGTCATTGCATTAAATTTCATCAACGAATGACGCTAACGTGTCTGTTTCACCATACACTGTCGCCATAAATCACGGGTCAAGAAGTACTCGCCTATCAATGTGTCACTGTTGAACACAATGATGTTCCGCCTTTTTCATTCTGCCTGCGTCTGAAACGTCATTCATAAGACGATGATGCAATACAAAGAAACACGTAGGCAGTCGGTGTCTCGTACGAGAGATCAACGGTGCAATATGTAACTTGTCAGAGTCGTTCCACAGTAATAAATATGATATAATTATATTATATTTATTTAATAGTTTATCGATTATGAACTGCTTAACCCGTTTTGTTTTGGTGTGCTGCCAAGCTTGGGTCTCCCGAGGATTTTAGCGCAATAGAAGTATTTTATAATATATAATTAATAGTATTATTAATAAACATGTGCGACGTTGAAGAAAGCTACGGAACAGGGCTATCGCGTAGTCTGCGCAATTTTTACCTAAAGAGACAATCGTGTTGCGTGATTTGTGATTGTCTATCTACGTAAAAAAATCACGTTATCGCGACCTCGTATTGTCGTTTATAAACACACGAGATATCTTACGATTAAATGCATAAATATCGCGAAACCGCGTTGTAGCTTAAATAGTGTTTTGTCTTGTGTAGATACTGGCCAACACTCCCAAGGCCGACACATATGAGTAACATTATCAGTAACGCATGTTACCGATAATGAATATGAGAATAACACTCTGCATTTAATCGGACATATTTTTGGCAAAAATAAATCAAACCCCTGTGTCGACATAACATCTGTGTTAGCACTGTGGGACGCGGTGACGTAGTGGTCAAAATTTTGGACATTCAATCGAGAGAATCTGCTTTCAAATCCTCTTGCTACCGTTTCGAAGTTTGGGCAATTTCGTTCACTCCACGTTGCCTCAGTTCATTCAGCTGTATACATGAATACCTGGTCAGCAGCGGATCAAGGGGGGTCTTAGGGGTCTCAAGACCCCCCTAGGTCATGGAGGGGGGTCTTAGACCCCCGTGTCCGTGGCAAATATTATGGTAAAGGAACACGTATATAGGCCTACATCGGAACTAGTGTCAATGTAAAGCCTGATGTATTAGCAGCCGGCTAATATTAACCCTTATGTAAGTAGAACGACACATGTGTCGCCTCCCTCCCCCCCCCCCCCCCGGTGTGTAAGTAGAATGACATATGACTACGACTGACTGAGACCCCCCCCCCGCCAACAAGCCTAGATCCGCCACTGCTGGCTATAGGCGATGGGGGATATGTAAACGAATAGTCTTGACGCAGTAATTACAGCGTACTGTATACTTCCCAGAGAAGTCGAGTTCGCGTTGAAATGAACATTTCTGCCGCTATAAGAAGCTGCCTTTATCTTTATCTTTATCATCTCCCACATGCGAACGGTAATTAAATTACTTTGTATGTGTAATGTTTGGTAATAGTGTGGGCACTACGGCTTATCAGTGCCGATATAAGTTCAGTGTTAATAGTGGCTCGCCTCAATATAGGCATATGATAGCAGGCAGCTACTCACACTTTCGTAATTTACCCGATATAACGATCAAAGTAAACGCTTTCGATGATTTAAAAAATAGACACTATTTCATTAAACGGACTGCGAATATTACTTCAAATAATCACACACTACAGATTTTTACATCAATGAACCTGATTTGCAATGGACTAAATCAATTGAGAAACGTCTACCTACTAAGAGGGGGGGCAATCAATACATCGCCAGTATACCACCCTTGAGACAAATTCCACGGGGTGTTAACGCACGCGTGCGATTTGAAACCGTAAATGCGGGTTTCCTGTTATAAATTACACTTATTGGAAAATTAAGGGTATATATTTTGATATCTCAAAATTATTTTGTTTACCGACATTGTGTAGTAGAAACCGAGAAGTCCCATTAATCTATGAATCAAATATTTTAAGTGAATTAATCTACAGCATGGAATAACGCATATGTTTCACGTTAAAGCGTCTATTATTTCAATCCGCTCAACTTGAAAAGGGTATATCTTTGTGACAAAAGTCTAAAACATGTTTAGGCGGGAGGGCATGCAGTTACATAAATTATCAAGGATGGTACACAGGGAATGCATCTAGTAGTCACCTGGGGTGGTGTCTCGTACACCGGACGCTTATAGCTACTAACCAGAAACGACTACCAATTAAACCACTAACGACTGTGCCAGATTTCACAATATTGACCACAAGAACACGCACGTATAATAAACGTTAACATTTTATTACATTTCAATACATAATCCGAACTTGCCACACCGCACATCGTTCACTGTATAAATCACCTGAATCTTTCCGACCCGACTGACAATCGAGTCAATTAAAAACAAATTATCTGTAATTACAAACTACAAATACTCCTTCATATACACACCTATTTGCCTAGTTTTAGAAACGTTCGCAGTCCGTGGAGATTGACCCGGCTGTCACCACCAATGTACAACCAGAGACACTCTCGCAAGTCCGTCATGAACGAAGTGGTTTTGCATTATGTTGGTTTGCTTAAATTATTCAGACGTTTACAGTCTTCTACCGTCAGATACACCTAACTATTATTGAACAGGAAATGATCGAATAATCACACTAACTATTACGAAATAACTCGGCTGACACTCACTGTACGATCTGCATATTTCCTTGCAAAGAAACAATTGACTAAATAAATCGCCCACAAGGCAAACGAATGTACACCAGAATATGACAGCCGCGTGAGGCGAATTTTGAATTAGTTACGACGATTATATTAAAGTGTGAACCGCCAACTAGGTGTCCGGTAATTCTAATCATATAACAGCGGAACTGATCGCGTCACATCTACAACTGCAGTTTTGAGACTGTCGTAACTTAGAGTACGACGAACGGCCGGAGAAACAACACAAAGAAACAGTCCAGTTTGGTACAGTTCGTGACGGACGCCCGGCGTGAGACCGATCCCATAGCGACCACGCACACCGACTCGCAGGCGCTACATACACAAAAGCAGTCTATTGTCCGAGCACGCATGTCCGGATGAGGATTTCCGTGACGCTGTACGGGTCGCAGTTGGACGACGGACGGCGATCCTCGAAGTAGCCGCAGCCGTCCTCGCCGACCTGTCGCGGGATGCGGATGCTGGCGCCGCGGTTGGCGACGCCGGCCGAGAAGTCGTGGATGCTCGACGTCTCGTGGAAGCCGGTCAGACGGCGCGCGTTGTCCGAGCCCCCGTTCGGGTCGTAGGCGCAGATGTGTTCCTTGTGCTTCGTCGACAGCTTCTCGATGGCAGTCTCGATGACTCTGTAACAAGTAGGCGGCGCTCAGTAACGAGATTTAGCGAGATTTGGCGAGATTTGACAACATTACACCAGATTTAACGAGATTTAACAACATCAACAGGATTGTCATCCCACGCAAAACACCAGATGGCAAATGATCAGGAAGCCATTGTTTTTATAGAGAGTCCAACAACTATTAAACATAAACTTCATACATGAAGGTTTCTTTATTAATGTGTTTTTCACCTTGCACCTATCAACACAACATAAGCCGAACACATGCGCTTACAAAGAAACACGTTTGTCTACCACAGTGGCAACAGCATCTTGGCTTCCCATATTTACAACGAACAATTAAGTTGCCAGATGGAATAGTTTTCGCCCGGAACAATTTACCGGAAGTGCCTTTTTAATCGTGAGTGCAGAAGACGTCGTTCCACACAGACCGTTTCCCCAATGACCACAACCACCCAAATGTCCGACAAGTTTCCCGACTTACTTCAGGCCTCCCTTTTCTCGCATCGCCTTCGTGCTGAAGTTGGTGTGTGCTCCGGCGCCGTTCCAGTCTCCGGGCATTGGCTTCGGGTCGAATGTGACGATGATGCCGAAGTCCTCGGCGACGCGGTGCAGCAGGAACCGCGCCATCCACAGATGGTCACCCATGGTGATGCCCTCGCAAGGCCCAACCTGGAACTCTCCCTGTGTAACGGAAAACACGACTTAACTCATGCTTAATGCAATATACAGTGGAATCTGCTTATCGTAATAATGGCTGATAACAGAACCAGCCTTAGCAGAATCGAATACATTGGCTGGGAGTGGATCATTCCTCGTTCCCGTTGCATTAAATTAAATTGAATTAGCCGTTTAATAGACTCAGATTGCACTTGTCCCACGTGATCTATTGAGCGGAGTTCATTGCACGTGTAATATATGCACGAACTGCACGGTTGAACAAATAATAACTATTTAAATGTCAACGTGACCTCATTCTGTTATTTGAAAATGATCCTAAATTGAGAACCCAAAGTAAAGATGTTTTTAAACAGAATATGTTGGCATTATATTGAGAAGTTGGCACGTTACTGTTTCAGATTGTCAACATATTAATCATCGTAACATGTGTACGTGTGCGTGCGTGCGTGCGTGCTTGCGTGCGTGCGTGCGTGAAAGGATCGTGACTTTGCGGTCTGTGGTATTTATATGGGCAGGATTGTTATGTCTAAACCAAAGGTGGGTCACGACCGGACACCGCAAAATACGCCACTGAATACCAAGTAATCCTTTTGTACAAACCACACAGCAATCACACATCACACAGCAGTCAGTATAAAGGAGATAATTATGTACTGTATCCTGTATGCTGGGCACTGACTGACCGGCTGACCTAGCAAGAGCGACGAAGACCAGTTCGTACCTGAGCCGGCATGACCTCGGCATTGGTTCCAGCGATCTTCACCCCGGCGAAAAGACACGCCCGGTAGTGGGCCTCCATCACCTCACGGCCGTACACTTTGTTCGCCCCAACGCCGCAGTAGTAGGGCCCTAAAACGGACAGACAAAGGAGACTGAGAAAAGTGGCGATACCGAAAATCAATGCTAATTACCGAGAAAAGGTAAAGTAATAGTTTTATATAGGTATGTGTTTAGTGATGGGGTTGTGAGCACGGGTAATATAAACAATAGCTGGTTTTTCAACTGAACTGTAGATAAAATAATTACATAAATATAATATATTATATGCTAGGTCAGATTTCAGTGTTTAGTCGTGTCTTCGATGTAGTTCAAGAAACAGCCGCCGTTTCAGCAGCTACATAGACTATTATTGCTACAGCCCTTGTAGCACACGTGACGCCTATTAACTGCCCACTCCGTGTGGGTCATTATAATACAACCACAGCACGATGCTCTGTTACTTAGTACAGGCCAAGCGCTCGCAAACACCTCACTCTATAGGAATTTGCTGAACCAGAGGTCAACGGGGTTGCGTTCCACAACATGTTGCCGTAAACATAAACAACACGTGACTCGTGCATCCAGAAAATGTACCAGCTTTTTTGTACGAGAGCATTCGCAGCTGTCCCTTCACGCTGAACAAGACATCCAGAATGCAGGTCAGATAGCTGATATCTCAGAGTATGTGTTGTTGTTATTTATTAGGAGGAGCAAAAAAATGCACCCATCGATCCTAACTGGTGTGGTCTAAGATCATATCTCCTGCTGTTTCCGAGGGCGTACACCGACGGCTGGTGCAGGAAAACATACTGCCGACCTTCCATTAAGCACATAGCTAAGTTCACTGCATGGTTCATTGCTATGATCGATGGTACTTTCTCGGTAGGCAACATATCTGCACTGGAACTTGGCATCACATAATCAACTCAGAACAGGCGTGCAGTCTCTCAACGCAGAACAGACACCAACTGCTAGTGCTAGCACGCCCAGATGTCCTAATGCGAAGACAGCACCTAGGACACTATTTACGTACCCTGGGGTCCTGGATATCCATTCTTGGGCCAGCCGTACGGGTGTCCATCAAGGTCCATCAATGTGTACTCCTGCTCAATACCGAACCACGGCACATGGGCCTTGGCTTCTTCCATCACCTGCTTGCACGTGTTGCGCTTGTTGGATTCTGTCAATTCAAGAGACAACATGCAAGGTAAAAGATGGACGCCTGGAGTTGTTTAATTACGAGAAATAGTCTTACTGCTGACAACATAGCTTTTCAGAAGACTCAATTCAGGTTGTCAGCACTGGACTTCTGAACAGCAACTGTGCATATCAATACTGCTCACTACTAAAAACCACACAAGTAAAACTATTAACTGGAAAGATGACAAGAAATCTAACAACAACACACACAAACTTAGTAGTAAGGTTAATTGTGTGGTTTTTCACTGTATTGTTACATATGAGATCACATTTTGATGCTACAACGACTAATTTGTTGGAAAACAGAAGCGTTGTTAAACAAAAACCATATATTTTGGGGGTTTCTATTCAACAACAGCGCTCAGAATCATTTGCATAAAAAAAATTGAGTCTCAGTGACATTTCACTTATTTGTCACAACGTTGCAGTCCGTGTATATTGAAGTACTGCCTATCGTCTCCACCCACCTGTCGGCTGCTTGTTGTACTTGTACGTCTCGCACAGAACCAGTTTGTTCTTGCCCCTGCGGAACGGATCGTTGAACATGGCTATAGGGTACAGGTAGACGTCAGAGTTGGACCCCTCCGCCTGGCCTGTGCTCGAACCATCAAAGTTCCAGATCGGCAGCTCTGTAAGAGAGAGGGCAGTCTCGTGGACACATTGGACCTCCAATGACAGGACGGTTTCAGTCAATCATAAAATGCTGTACCCACATAATGCTTTGGTCAGAAGCTGCACTACCCTACTGCTGCTGCTGCTGCTGCTGCTGCTGCTGCTGCTGCTGCTGCTGCTGCTGCTGCTGCTGCTACTGCTGCTGCTGCTGCTACTACCACTATGTCCATACACAATTCTTGAAATAAATATACAGCTTCACAAACACATGTTTTCTATATAACTTTATTACAAGGAAAGAGTAATATTTCACCAGCAGATACGTTATGGGGTTAATCCAATAAAATAGACAAAACCCACCTTCAATGGCCTTAACGTCAGAGGCCACAGTTATGGTACGGGTCTTGCAACGAAGTCCCTCCCCACTGCCGTCAATCCATATGTACATCGCCTGCACCAGATCCTCGGGCTGGTCCAGGTTCAAATACTCATTGAGTAGCGCGCGGTTTCGTGGATTCTGTTCCGCCATCTTGACAGTTCTGAAACGAAACATTTCTCTTTTCAGACGCTGTTGAAAAAACAGGAACCATGTCGCCACCGCTCAATGCATGGTTACTAAGTTTTATATAGATGGTCGTTGCACGCACGCACGTACGCACGCACGCACGCACGCACGCACGCACGCACGCACGCACGCACGCACGCACGCAATACACTACGAGTGGTTTCGTGCAAGGTACTCTTGTGCTTATGCTACGTTTGGTGTTGATCATTCCTCCTAAGCAGGCAGCCACAGTATCACCTCGGATGATTTCAAGGCACAGCATCGGTTACACAAACCCAGTACATCCATGACGAAGGTAAATTTCACACGCTTGGGCAGAGCCTATATGTGTTGACATTAAGCGACTGGGGATGTGATACCCATGACCTCCAGACTGGTTAATGTGACGTCATTCATCACAACTCGGGTGTAAGGTTTCCTTTATCGCGTCGTCATGACGGATGGCCATTGACAGAAGTAAAAAGGTGCAGCAGTGCGAGTGACGCCACTAGCGCAGGCCCACTAGCGCAGGCCCACTAGTTCAGCACAAGTGGCACTGTAGAGGTCCGGGTCACGTCTGGGGTTACCCGAAGTTCATGTATGGACAAACGCCACTCGCTACTACAGCTACAACTATTTCAGGAATATCTTTGGTGTGTTGCGTAATATGTGTATGATTATCTGGTGTCATAGTATCGTGGCATTTTTATTTAATCTACGTGTTTGGCAATCAAACCACTTGTTCGCGAAACAACAGACCTTTATCCTGCGGGTGTTAGCCCAGATATGACCTCTAGAGTTTGTACCTTGGTTCAGCGCAAGGCCAGCTGTGTGAATGTTGATGTGTTGAACACAGCTGTGACTTCGTACGTAGTTGTCACGCAGTTATGCGGCTTTAACTAATGATGTATCGGCTTCCATGGGTGCAGCCACTGAAGCCATTACAATGCACACACGATACTACAATTTTAAATGAATGACGCAATGTTTTGGTAAGGAGATACTTCAGAATAACTGTTTATTGCTTCTCATAACTACCTCCCAAAGATTGTATTATGGACTTATATAACATCACATCAACTTCGTAGACTCCCGACTCTGGTTTATGTTTGATTTAAATACTATTACTATGACACATTTCTTTTATAAAAACGTTAATTAATAAATAAGAATGCAGCTATGCCTTGCACAGTTGCTAGTAACTTTTGTCAGAGAATGTCATGGCATAGTGACGTAGTTTACTGCAAGGTCACAGCATGAAATATGCGTGGTCAGTAATGCTTCTATTCCGTTCGTGAATTAACATACCGGTCATGTCACCGTGACCTAACAGATAAGATAATATCATCAGAAGATTCATACTAGTTATTGTATTATTCATTGGCGAATTACCTATCCAGCATAACCAATATCATGTCACACTAGAAGACGGTGACAAATTATATATACGTAGACATAGCACAGAGTACAGAAATGTCAGTGTATGTGTACGTCCGGCCACACTACTTTATGGATATTCATAAAAAAAGGTGCTCTTTCTCTCTCGTAAAGATCTTTGGCGCCTTTCTTTAGTGTTACCAGAGCACTAGATACAATATATGATGTACTGAAAGTTCTAGCAGAACCTTTTGTCATTAAAACCCTACAAAACAGTTGGCTGATGCAATCTATTAATCAATTACAACCTGTCATGTGAGAATGACGCAGGACATACAATATTTATTACTTGAGGCAGTGCAAACCATTATACACTTAGCTGATGCAATGCACACAGGCGTAGAATGCACTTAGCTTAACATTTTACAGACACACACCACACCACACCACACACTATACACCATACACACCCCCCACCCCCCCCCCCCCCCCCCCCACACACACACACACACACACACACACACACACACACACACACACACACACACACACACACACACACACACACACACACACACACACACACACACACACACACACACACACTAAACAAATTGTGTGGTATATAGTTGCACACAACTTTCATCTCCAAGTCCTTGAAATGCTAACATATACACCAGATTGACGTGATATAGCAGTGGTGTATGGAAAGTAGACTATACCTGTTGTATGGATTAAAATGTACACATGATGTACATATTATATTTCTCCTAATAAAAATACTTCACATTTTGTGATGAAACGCCACATTGGTCGTATTTCTGTATTCCTCTTTCATGTGTGAAATCATGAAAACTTTGATAAACAAGAAATGCTGACAAGTAAGTGGCTAAAAAATAGGTCATTACCACGCATTGACAAAAGGACATACATTAGATAGAAAAAGACAAATGGCGTCGAGTTAGACAGTTATGCCCATTTTAGTGTATATAAACAATCTGAAGTGTCAATCATTGGCTTGTATTTCAAGAGTGGTGACCTTCGATCAAGGTCATTGTTATGTGATTTACAGTAGTAAAATAAACATTACGATGAGAGTACTTATGTAACATTAAAGTTAGCTAAAGTGTTTATAGTAATGCTTAATGAGACGTACTTGTCAATATGAGTGCCCTACTTCTCATACACGTGTCCTTTACCATGCCTAATGCAAATCTTGAATGACCTTGACCAATATATGAAATATTGCCTGTCAACTGCACAGCCCACGTGTTGAATTTCCTTCAGACCATCAAATCACATAGATAAGACCCTCGTCTAAGTGGATCGCCAAGGCACCCGTCTAAGTATCGCCATGACTTACGTCAACATTACGGCCAACTTAAAATAGCAGTTTACATTACTGTAATATGTTTGTCAATAGCTAAAACTTTGTAATATGCAAATGCATATGCAAATGAGACCCGGTTCTAATGCATGTTGTAACCCTGTCCCAGACAGCATGTAGTTATGCACACACTGCATTTTGAGCGCGTATGGCCCTAGACCGTTAACGGGTTACGTAATAGGCACAAGGTTACACAACGGGCGCACTGACAGGCCCGCACAGACAGGGACGCCAAAGATAACCAACTGACGTGACGTAATTGGGATTAGCGCAGTTATTTTTGCCAAACGTTGTGATTTACTGTAATTAGTCACCACCCCCTCCTCCCCACCCCCACCCCCACCCCCAGCCCCCCATTGCATTTTTTTCTCTTGTTTTCTTGGTTCCAACCCACTCCTGCATACACAACCGCCAGCACGCCTAATATAATATTATCAGTAGGTAATATTACAATATGTAATATTACAATATGTAATATTACAACATTTTTGTAGATATTACAATAGCATATCATGCATCGTTAAAAGATGGGTCTCCCAAATATTTTCGTACGGGGGTCTATGCAATGGCACGGTTAGAAACACTTCGCTTTTTGTTTTTATGTTCCATCTGTAATATGCAGTGAATTTTTGGGTGTCGTCCTTTTTTTCATTTTAAAAACACTTCCGTGCCGCTGCTCGTAGCAACAGTTGGTACACTCAGCTATGACTACCGCGGTCGTCAGATTGTTCCACATAAATAATATCGTGCGCTATCGTTATTGGCCAAACCATCGCGTGCAATGCTGTTCTGCTTGTCACAGCAAGTCGCCGAAAGTTCTACTTGGATGGGTTGCTAAACGCTAACAACGGGGATTCGATTATGTTAGCATCCCAGCCGCAGTTCCAAGAACCCCAGCGGCGGCACGGCATCGAGACATTATCATAACACGTAGAGTTCGCGGCATCGATCGTTTCAACTTTTAGCACTAGCCGTGGTGGCAATTATTGTGCGAAGATTATGGCCTTCGCCTGATGACCGACCACGCAGGAGGCGGCAACGGGTTTGATCATGCCCAGGCAAGAATTGGGTACAACGTTTCGAACATCGGCGGCGAACTCGATTTCGAGTATGACATTCACATGGCATGGGCGTCCGGAGGGGTGGAAGGGGGGCACATGCCCCCTTGATCTGGATGTTTGTAAAATTTTGTTTTTTATGGCGAGTATATTGTTTACTATTTGTGTTCAGTTGATCACCTAGTATATTTATTAATTAATTATATACAATTATATCATTATTGTTCATTAAAAGGAGACATTTTGGTAAGTGTAACGATTTCTGATCGAAATCAGACAGCAGAATTTTTGCCCCGCTCTAAAAAACCTGCGGACGCCCCTGACCGTACACAACAAATATGGTTATTAGCCAATATAAAAGTTCATGTTCATAACGGGTACCCTTCATAACATCTGGTCAACAGTTAAAACGCCCAAACAAAGATGCTCTGCCTCTGGAATGGATGGATGTACGTAAATTACGTCAGGACAATATTGTTGGCAATGGTAATACCAACGAACTTCTCTCTATTTGTGAGAACACTTACATAATAAAACAATATAAAGTTGTTCATAACATCGAATTTCCAATAACATCAACACATGTTGTGGCATCCACGAACAGCTTAATCGATATGACAGGCCACGAGGCACATTTACGTCGCGCGATGTGAACACAACATCGCCAGCGAATCGGCACACGCATAATTCGGTACAATACTCACATTGGTAGAGACCGGCAACAGTGGTGACTCGATAATTTCTTTGGGCAAACGCTTGCTGGTCCTGTGCGGCCGACGACTAGCAACCAGAAGATTCACTGGCGTGCTGTGTCACCGAACGCGTTACTTGTAGTAGTAAATACCGTCACGTGACCGGCGTTACGCAGAGGCCGCTACAGTACACGTGCGTGCCGCGCGGCGATTGGTCGGCGGCCGGGGGCGTTCACGCGTTAGTGCGTGTCTTAGAGCGTGATGTTAGACGGAGATTCTCGTGACGGCGTTTGCCCTTCGCGGTTGTCGAATTGTGGAAAGTACCACTGTCACTGTCAGTACCATCTATCAAGGGTGACCATTGCTTGGCATTGTAGCGTGGCTATTCCACCATCCGTGACACGCGTGACAGCAAATATGTGGGATGGGTTAATATTCGCGGTTCAGTGGTCAGATTTACAAGGCATAATATGCCCCAGTAACATGTAATATTATAGTAGCTGGTAGTTGTTTTTTGTATGTTATAGTAATATAATAATATAACTTTTATTTATTCAAAAATATTAGTAATGTTATATCCTAAAGTAATATATGATTAATGGCATATTATTGTTCTGCGACATCACAAACATATCAGGTTTGTTTGCATTTTATTTAAACTACAGTATATATGTGTGTGTGTGTGTGTGTGTGTGTGTGCGTGCGTGCGTGCGTGCGTGCGTGCGTGCGTGCGTGCGTGCGTGCGTGCGTGCGTGCGTGCGTGCGTGCGTGCGCGCGCCTGCATGTGCATGTCATGGTTACAACCAGGGAGCTGTGAAATTAAACAAAGCGAAAAGACCAATGTAGGTTGACACAGAAAACACAGGGCTACGTTTAAACAATGTGTAAATTTTACTCCCAGTGTTAAGATGACAAGCTGTGGCTTCGACACATTCGTAACAAATACAAAGGGCACGATATCGTGTATCGACACTCACCGATAACACCGTCTTAATGAAGCAATACTTATTGTCTCACTCAACGATTAGCTAGCCACCCCCCCCCCTCCCCCGTATTGTGTTGGTGTGGCAGGCATGCTTGAATCCATTAAACAGTAGTACTGATATCCAGGTGACAGTAATTGGGAGTATTGTAGCAGCAATAGCAGCAGTATGAGGTAATGGAAATATACAAGCTGTAATAAAACCCATATCTACCAGTGGCAGTCCCATTTACATAGCGGGGTTTAATTAAACTGCCAAATGTGAGTGACCCTCGGCACCGTGACGTGTCGTATTTCACTTGAGGTGTAATATGCGTCAACAGGGCATCCGTACTACGCTGGTGTTTACGCCATTTTCGAGTATTGTCAACATGTTAGGTGGGAGAAAGTTGAATACTACATTAGACCAAATAATTAATGAATTATTGTTGCAAAGAAAGCCAGGAATCTAGCAAACATTGGGGACATACTGGAGGAGCTAAATTATGGGATCCAAATTATACCCCACCAACCATATTGGGCTGGTCTCTTAGGCCCCGTAGCCTATGATATACCCCATATTTAATATAATTATTATATGATTAACTTTGTTTAAGTTGTGCGCTCTTTTTGTCATTGAAAACTGAACAGGAGGATTCGTGGAAAGTCACTAAAGCGCCCCAGTACAAAGCTGGGGCGAATTTGCACCGTTTTGTGGGTTAGAGACACAGACTCTGTAAGTTCACGACATCTTACACGTACAGTTACCTCTGACGTAGACAGCTTACACGTACAGTTACCTCTGACGTAGACAGCTTACACGTACAGTTACCTATGACATAGACAGCTTACACGTACAGTTACCTCTGACGTAGACAGCTTACACGTACAGTTACCTATGACGTAGACAGCTTACACGTACAGTTACCTCTGACGTAGACAGCTTACACGTACAGTTACCTATGACGTAGACAGACACCAGGTTGAAGGTATCTATGACCTTAATTTGGGGTCTTGTCGGAAAGATATATATTTCCAATTTCCTTCCCATAATAACATGTAAGGTGCTAGGTGCAGTTGGCAACTTTTACTACATTTTAAGAGACGATTGAGTTGGCCGCCGGTCTGGGTTCGAACCCGGTACCCATTGTCTGGAGAATGCTACCTTTACAGTAAATGTCGCCACAAAATTTACGCATGCAACGTATAAAGGCATAAGGCAATTGACCTACACACGCAGCTATTTAGGTCGACCAGGATGACATTCTCTGTTTTTCACGCGCTATTCCACCCTTTGCAGATATAAAAGATAAATGACACATAAATCAACGTCTGGAGAATGCTAACGTTACAGTAAATGTCGCCACAAAATTGGCGCATTCAATGTATAAAGCATTAGGTATTTGGCTTACACACGCAGCTATTTAGGTCGACCAAGATGACGTTTATCTATATCTTTACAGTAAATGTCGCCACAAAATTGACGCATGCAACATAATAAAAGGTATTGGTCTAGATAATGCCAATGCCTAGTCATTATTGTTAGATAAAATAATAAACGTGCAATTCACTGCATACGACTATAAAAACGATGATCAATTAAGACATCCTACCTAAGACAGCATTCTATCTAAGACAATGTTTGACATATATCTCTATCTACATATCAAAGCACTACCGGGGCCAGCCATGTCGTGAAATCCAAAGAATGCTTAATGCAATTCCCTAATAATTATTTTAAAATAATGCAACTGCTCGGTTTTCTTATACAGATGACATGGGCTAAGGTGCACACACAATAATATAGGCCTACTTACATTTCACCCAACAAAAATACTTTACGTAGATATCTGAGATAAAAACGCTGTATTATCCTTATTATTGTACCCTTTCAAAGATTAAACAATGATAATTTTTATCAGTAGGAAATTCTTACAAAGATGTGTCTTATATGTATTGGCAGTACAAGCGTGTAGTTAGGATAATCTTACTGTAATCGAGCTAGACTACGTATGTTATGCTACTCCTCTTAGACGCTTTGCATATCGGGCGCCAAATTGTTTGAGATTTATCTACAATCCCACGAAGGATCCGTAAAAAATTCTTGTTTTCGTAATTCTCCCATCATTACCCTTTCTACGAACAATCGAATTACTCTTCGTAGTTATTACGTCCACTTGTTCGAAACGGTATGCGTGTTTTCTACAATTGTTCCAAGTTACGCAAACCGTTCCCTGCAGTAACACACAGCCGTGGTGCATGATGTCAGAAGTGACAAATGGACGGCTGACGTAATTTGGAATAATCGTAGAAAACACGCATATTGTTGAGAACAATTTCAATTAATAACTACGAAGTTATGTTCCAAGTTGCGTAAACCCTCCCCAGCGACAATATGTTCCCCTTCACTATGAAGCGAAAGCCAATTCCCATCCATCCGGCATTTGGAGTCAATGCAAACAAGTCAGGGGCAAACCTTGACGAAAATTTACAATTACTTGCGAGCGAGACGGATGGAGGGAGAGAGGGGAGGGAGACAGATGGAGAGAGGAGGAGAGATGGACAGTGGGGGAGAGAGGGAGAAAGGGGGAGCGAGACAAATGGAAAGAGGGGGGAGATAGAGGGAGAGAGGGAGGGGGAGAGGGGGCGAGACAGATGGGGGGATAATAATTATGGGGATTTTATATAAACACTCTGAAGTGATAATCATTGGCTTGTATTTCAAGAAGAACGATATTCGATCATGAAAGTACGTAACATCAATGTTAGCTCAAATGTTTCGAGTAGTTCAACAAAGCCTTGTTGATATGAGTGACCTATACTTGTGTTACACGTCACCGATATGCCTCATCCAAGTCGTAAATAAACAATCCAACGAAATGTCATAGTATTTATGAATACCAATATATAAAATATATTCTGCCTGCAGCACAGCATATGTGTTGGAAACCACGACACGACCATTTTCTGTCTAAGTGACGTCAACACTACTGTAAACATCGTAAAGCAGCAGTCCACACCGTAATTGTTAATAACTCGTGTTGTTCACAAACACGTTTATCCGAGGAGGTCAGTTACATACAGCTGAAATCGACATTACTGCGCTGGCCGAGCTTGTCAAGGGTGATATAACTATACAGTTAAAAGAGAAAGGTTTCACGTCATTGTTAACCCCACATATCATGTCTACCACGCCCTGCGTGACGGGTGCTGCTACAGGCCGCCCACCGGGTGCGTTCATGCTCGTGGAGCGTGGGGTAATGAAAGAGATACGTCGTCGATCATTTGCCAATCTAAGCACCTCGTCAGGTGCAGAAACGTCCAAGGATAAATGTCATTGTATATTTAGGTTAAGGTTAGACCAACAATGATTGCTGTGTAAATTGGTCACTGTGTCACCGTTTGTGGAGAGACCAGATAAATGTCCCATAAAAGGACACTTGAAGAACGCTACATTTAAATGTCGCCTCAAAATGGAGGCCTAACATTTTAGCAGGTGTTTGTGTGTGTGTGTGTGTGTGTGTGTGTGTGTGTGTGTGTGTGTGTGTGTGTGTGTGTGTGTGTGTGTGTGTGTGTGTGTGTGTGTGTGTGTGTGTGTGTGTGTGTGTGAGAGAGACAGACAGACAGACAGACAGGCAAGTAGGGTACCAAGTGTACGTGGGACGTATGGAGGTTTCATGGAGCCAGTAATAAAAGCAGCACATTAGAAGAGACAGGTAACTGGTAATAATAAACACATTGTTTACGTCGACTGGGGTGACGCAAAGAAGACAACTAACCAGTGTTTATTTACAATGGGCGTGCACAACATGATTCTATTGGCACACCCAGCAGCTATCGACACTAGCACAACCAGTGCGTGAATCCTGGTTCATAGCACTGTTCACTGATCTGTTCCAGGTCGACTTTTTAGCGTCTGTCGAGTCTTTTACATCTAGCTTTGCGCGCGTAGGTTCGTTCGTTTATTCGCTCGCTCGTTCGTTCTTTCGTACGTACGTGAATTAACAGTTTAGAAGAAATCAGGCCGCAGTTGAGTGACAGTTTAGAAGAAATTGGAACCATAATTTATTGTTCTTCCAACACTGCGCCATCTCAGAACTCTGATGTTCGACATTATTTCACATTGCCTGTGCCCTCGGACGACACACCAACAACTGTTGGTTCTTTCTATACCTGGTGTATGCATGTCAGGGAAGCAAAGCAGATCCCACACAAGGAGTAAATATCTCTCCCCACATGAGTAACGACAGAAGCGTCTCTGGCACGGCTCAGTCAATACTGCTAACTGTCATGGTTGAATGAATTTAACGAAATTGTTTCCATTGCGGGGGTAACAGGTGTCCGTACGTTCGTACGTATAGTGCGTCTACAGAGGCATACGGCCTTTGGCTGATTCAACATAAAGAGGGATGTGAGAAAGGCGGAAGAGGATGAGTGTGGGGGGAGGGAGCTGCCGATAAGGAGAAGTGAAAAGGGATAAGAGCTGGGACGGGGCAGCACTACATGAACTAACCTCAGCCCTTTATAAATGAGCAACAAGGAGGAACACTTACCTGTGTTGGTCTAGCAAACCTTCTTGTCAACGATATACACAATCGTGGGTCGGTAGAGTCAGCACAGACACTTCTCTTGCGTCCGCGGACTGTGACGCCAATGCGGAACAATTTAGTATATATACGTTTATTTTATTTCCGCGTTCTTTGGCTGCACACATCTTGACCATATTATTATTTAGCGATACCACCAGTGACACGATACTATCAAGGAAGTTGTTGTGACGGTAGTGACGTTAAATGAGATCCTTTCGAGGGATTCGTGTGAATTAATAAGGTTATTATAATTGTTTAGCGATACGACCAGTGACACGATACTATCAAGGAAGTTGTTATGACGACAGTGACGTCAAACGTGATCCCTTCGAGGGAGTGGTGTGAATGAATAAGCGATTGCAACAGTTCATTATATATCGAGTAAACTGTTGCAATCGCTTATTCAGACACGGACCTGGCAGTGTCTATGACAGGAGTGGCCGCATTATTTACTGGTGATTAAATCAAGGAAAATATGTTGAGTTTCGTCAGACAGTGTGTACCGCATGACAGGATTCAACAGTCTTGGCTGCCTCCCAAGAATCTGCACTCACTGTCATAGCTAATTAAGAATGAACGGACAACGAATTGCGCCCTATATATGAATTGTGTGGACGCCTGTGAGTTCATTCCCACTTGTTTCTGTTCATCTGGTTGTCACGTTTGGCATGAAATGCAAACAAATGTTGGCGTGGAGTTTAAACCAATATTACTCTTGACATCTTCGAGGAGATTAAACGCAGTTGTTCCGTCAATCCATTGGCAATGATTTACTATATTGAACAGTTGCATTAGTCGCCATAATGTAAAGTAAATGTAAAGACAACATGCGTAATATTTGCTAAAAAGCGGCAATCTGCTCAATTAAGCCATTCGGCGACTTTCACCAAATGTCATCCAAGTTCAACTCAGTTTAAGGTGGCCAGGGTAACCAGCAGTAATTAATCGCGGTACAATTTAAAAACAGCGCTGAACTAAAGCTGGTCATACAATTAAGAATACCTCGTTAAGCCACCCGCCAGAATTCAGACCGTTGTTGCATGGCAGTATATAAGAATTCAGACCGTTGTTGCATGGCAGTTTATAAGAATTCAGACCGTTGTTGCATGGCAGTTTATAAGAATTCAGACCGTTGTTGCATGGCAGTTTATAAGAACTCATGTCGTACTCGAATGACAGTTTAGAAGAATTCAGGCCGCAGTCAGATGACAGATTAGAAGCAATTGGCTTCGCGAGTCACAAATGGCTGATTGTGTAGCCATGCGTGTTGTGACTGACGCATAGGGTGCACCTGCACTCAGCGTATTTCAAACAGTGCACTATCTCAAAACACTAATGTTCGACATTTCAAGAAAAACATTGTTTGTGTCTTTTGGAAGAGACACCAACAGCCGTTTGTTCGGTCTACCTGGTGTATGTATGGCAGGGGACGTAAACATGTCGGACACATGGGGTAAAACCTAAAAAAGTAACCTGAAGTGGACTCTATCTCTGAATCACATGAGACACGACAAAAGCGTCTCTGGCGCGGCTCAGTCAATGCTGCTGGCTGCCTTGCGCGAGGACACGGTCGAATGAATTTAACGAAATAGTTTTTTGTGAGGGGGTTAACAGGTGTTTGGTTTAACGTCGTACATCGATCTATTTTTCCCAATTTTTTATTTTCTGATCACAGTACATAAAGGTGCTTGACTTTAAGCGCATACGGACAGTTTTGGGTTATGACGGCTGAAGTGTCACCTGCATAGTGATTACGAAGTCGCCGAAGTCGCCCATAGGTCAATGTCATTCAAAATGTCATTGGTTTCATGTGGTGTCGATCGTCGATGTTTTGGCACCTAAATCCATTAAACACCGTGTAACTCACTGAATGTTTAACTTCTGAAAGATGGTGTGGTCTGAGGTTCTGTTTTGAGTATCCCTTGAGGGCAACTTATCGTACGCAGACTTCGGCACGATGGTGTGAAGGGTGTAGACCTAAGTCCATGGGTTTTGTTGTTGTAAGACCTTCCTGAAGCTGATGCAATACTGGAGACATTATAGCATATATTCTGACCAGGAAGTTGACATTTGCCAAGGGCGTCTGGTGGTATGACGAGTTCGAGTGATCAGTGTAACCACATCAAAGATGAATTGCAAAAAATGTTGAGACAACATTAGTGACAGGTGGGGCATAACGGATCACGGGAATTCAAACATTTGGGTGTCATGACCTAACGTTGGTCTTTTGACGCGAACTAGCTATACATTACAAACAAATTATTGCCAATTTCATTTGGTTTCATTATGCGGCATTGGTGTGTAGTAAATTATGAGTTTGGAGGCCAAATGCACCCACTCAGTTCGTGGCTGTTCATTGATAACTCCAGTGCTATGTCCAGGATAGCACTGGTAACAGTTGTGCTGGGGCTTCCTTTTCTTCATGTTGATCGACCACTCACCCCCCAAATTACACCTGCAACGTTTGCACATTCACCCACGTGCACACGCATGCCCCAACCAAACCGTACTTGATCGTGGTGAAAAACAGGTTACAACTTTTGCATTTCTTGTGTTGTTCAGCAGGTATATACATATACTCACTAAAAAAACTTAAACCGACGACCCGGCCGATAGGTGTGCAACTGAAATGCCTCCTTCTGTTATATGTGGCATTTTCTGTGCAACAAGGCATTTATGAAATGTAGGCCTGGAGAAAAACGTGTTGTCAGTGACTGACTACTCCCCAGCAACAATCCAAGGTTGTCCAGCTTAGTGTGAAGTCTCGGCCAGTGGTTTCAGTTCTTTATTCCAATTCAACTGAAAAGACAACACTTGCAAATAACAAGAATAACTAGTTCACACGTATCAATGGCACAACACATTATGTGGAAAGCTGTCAATCACATATGAAGTTAACACTAGTTACACAACTTGTTACGACTTGTATCAGACATCTAGATACAGCATTGACAGATCATGACAATCACGATCAATCATATCAATAAGAACAAAAGAACACCACTTTTATAATAAATGTAGCCAACAACTACTAATACACCACTGCAATATATGTAATACAACACTATTAAATGCACCTAAAAGGTATCAGAACAGTTACTAATAACTAACTAAAAATGCAGTAATAAACATGTCAATTACATACTAGAGCATATCTAAAATACCATAGATCAATTCGGCATGTGCACTCACCCCTGACTGCACTGCATATAATGCTCAAAGTTTGCAAACTCGGCTCATGCATCGCCGTGTGTTCGCACACCTGATAATACAAAATATGACTTATTATGCATCAATGCTTATATAACTATGCATACGCCAATAAGAAATCATTCTAGATACATGTTTCATTATCATGCACCAATAATACTAGAATGATCTATGCAGTGTCACGTTCGATTATTATTGCATAGATTCATATAAGCAGTTTCATTTTATATTATCGGTTTTCAGACAAATCCGCAACTGAATATTCATGAGTTCTAAACATGCTGTTATAATCTGACACAAACTCACTTGTAAGCACCAATTATCCATTAGCACATTAGCATTAAAACATTTTTATGGACGCTTAATTCACATTACAACACTGAACACAATATCAACTATAGCTAGGTGAGTCTATACCTATTCCATATGTAGTAAGAAAACTATGTAAACGTTGCTGTCAAATGCAAGAAAAACCTTCTGAATATATAGTTCTAGATTATATTTATCAGGTGTGTCTAACTTGATAAGTTTTTAAAGTATGTATCTGAAATTTGCTGAAAATGTAGCTATATTGGTAAACGTTGTCTACGCAAAATTCTACAATTTTTACTTATACAAAATAAACTTGGCAGAAAGTGGAAATGGTCATAACTCAGAAATGAGCTACATCCCTATCGTTTGACATGTGTGGTTACAAAGACCAATACATTAATTGGTAAACTGTTGGTAGAATCCAAAAATGCGAGTGCCACAACACTTTCTTATTTCGATTGATTTGAGACAGAATGCCCCATTGTCAAATTGTTCTTGTCATGTCTGTTATCTAGACCTATGAGGATGTGTAATTATAATGGATGTGTGTAAATTTTGGGGTGTAATTTAAAATCCCGGTGTTAGTGAAATCTTAATTGGAGTTGAATTGATCCAAACATTGTGTGATATATAAGAATTGATTTGATAAAAATCAAAACAGATTGATTTGGAATTTAATTGGAATTGGAAAGTCTGCCAATTTAGCTGAATTTAATTAATTGTTCAATTCATATAAAACATAAATGTTTTGATAAAAATTTACATACATGTACACATATAAACAAAGAAATATACTATAATTTATATATTCTTCAGACTTACTTTCACTTAAAAAATTACATGGTGTGATGATCTTATTTGGAAATCAAAACAGAAATAGCACCTGCTCTAAGTAAACATGTAATTTAACAAGATTTAACAAGATTGCCATCTCAAACAACAAGTTCCAGATGGCAAGTGGACAAGGAAGCCATTGGCTTATCGAGAGTCCAACAATTTTCTCATCTATGTGTAGCCCGCCCTTATCAAATATCTGTCAATTCTATTTTTAAACATATTCACACTACTAGCATTAACACAATCATTTGGCAGTTTGTTCCATTCACTTATCACCCTCTGTGAGAAAGAGTACTTTCTCATGTCCAACCTACACTGCTCCTTAACTAATGCTGCTTTGTGTCCTCTGGTTCTACTGCCTTCTTTAAGTTTGAAGAACATATTCCTATCAACAACCTCATAACCGTTCACTATTTTAAACACTTCTATTTGGTCTCCTCTTAGTCTCCTGGTTTCTAGTGTTGTCAAACCATTGTGATAAGCGATTTTTGTAACTAAGGTCTCTCAATTCTGGAATCATTTTAGTCGCTCTTCGTTGTATTCTGTCTAGCTTGTCTATGTCCGTTTTACGATATGGCCTCCATGCTTGAATACAATATTCCAAATGTGGTCTAACTATTGCTTTGTACAGGGGTACAATTAGCTGTTTCTCCTTATACATGATAGTTCTCCTAATTAGCCGTAGAATTTTATTTCCTTTTGAAGCAGCAATCCCACATTGCTCTGAAACTTTCATGTCAGCGCTAAATGTTACTCCTAAGTCCTTTTCTTTTGTGGTTCTACCTAGTACAGCATCCCCCATTTTATATTCTTTATCCATGTTTCCATGTCCTATATGTATACATTTACACTTTAACATTTACACTTACACTTTAACATTTGCCATTTTTCTGACCATTTAACTGATTTATCTAGATCATCCTGTAAACTTTGTTTATCTGTATCATTTGTAACCTTTCTGAATACTTTTGTGTCATCTGCAAATTTTTAGTACTTTGCTAGATATGACATTGTCATCTTCTAAATCACTTATATATATTAAAAACAGTATATGGCCTAATACTGATCCCTGTGGTACAGCACTCAAAACCGATTTCCAGTTTGAAATCTCACCATCTACTATTACTCTCTGTCTTCTGTGTGTAAGCCACTTTTCTATCCAGTTGATTACATCATTACCTATACCATGGGCTTTTAGTTTAAGTAATAATCTTTAGTGTGGCACTTTATCGATAGCTTTCCGAAAATCTAAGTAGGCAACATCCACTGGTGACCCTTCATCTACCCACTTTGTAATTTCTTCAAAAAAACATAAGAGATTGGTTAGACATGACCTTGCTTTTAGGAACCCATGTTGAGATATGTCATCGGTTGACGACTTTTTGTATTGTACATGGTCACGAGAATGCCTAATCCTTTGGTGTTGTTGCGCCACTGAGCTCGGATTTTCCGAGGATATTGGCGCCAAAGAAGTCTTTTTATTATTATTATAGATGTATTTATTAAATTTTTTTACAAGGAATTCCACCATGTGGTCTCTAATTAATGTTTCGAGTAATTTACATACAACTGATATTAAACTCACTGGTCTGTAATTTTCTGGCTTGTTGCCTCGATCAATAGTGGCGTAATGTTTGCTTCTTTCCATTCTGAAGGAACTATTCCTTCTTCTAGTGACAAGTTAAACAATTTTGCAAGTGGTGTACTAATTTGCTCAACAATTTACTTAAGCAGTTTTGGTGGTATCCCATCAACTCCAGATGATTTATTATCTTTTATCTTCTTAATTTTGTTTGCTATCATTTCAGGAGTTACAAATAACTGCCCTAATTGTTCTGATTTATTGCCCACAAATTTAGTAAATGGAACTGGAAGTGTTATCTTCTGTGGTAAAAACTGAACTGAAATACTCATTCAGGACCTCTTCCATTTGAAACCCGTCTGAAATTATGCTTCCCCTGTTGTTTTCCAGTGGTCCGACCTTATCTCAAACTTTCTGTTTACTCCTTACATAAGCATAGAAACTCTTGCTGTAATTTTTTATATTACCTGCAAATTTTTTTTCAAAGGTTCTTTTAGATTTTCTAATTTCAGTTGTAGCTAGGTGAAGTGCCTCTTTGTAATTTGCATAGTCTTCATCCTTTCTGGTACACCTATAAACCCTCCACATAGTTTGCTTAAAAACTCTTTTTCTAATAGCTTCTTTTGACAAGTGTTTCTTTGTAGACCGTTTTCCTTGTTTTTCAAGGGAACAAATTTATCGATGATACTCTCAATTTCATATTTTAGAATATTCCAACATTCAATTGCAGTCGTATTTATCAGCATGTTATTCCAATCTAGCTTTGCTAAGTATTTTCTCATATCTTTGTAGTTACCTTTATGCAAGTTTCTCCTATACGTTTTTTATTTTTACTTTCTGATTTTACATTGATGTCAAAATGTATTTGATTGTGGTCACTGTTACCCAATGGTTCATGTATTTTTACATTGTCCACTAATTCTTTTTGTGATGATAAAACTATATCTAATACATTTTCTCCCCTGGTTGGTTCTAGCACGTGCTGAGTAAGGAAGCTACCGTGAATTAAAAATAGAAATTGATGGTCCTCACCCCGTGTACTCTCTAGAGATTTCCATTGTATGTGTCCATGGTTAAAATCTCACATTATGATACATTCCCCTCTACTAACTTCCTTTATAGCATTTTGTATTTTTGTGTTATCTTCTTCGTTTATGTTTGGACTTCGGTAAACTAATCCAATAGTTAATTTTTTATTTCCTGAAACTATTTGTGGGATAACACTATAAAACTTAAGGTAGATGTAGATGGCGCCATCTGCGTAGATCTGGTTACATTTGTGCGTGTTGCAAAAACCCTACTCGGTCCCCGATCTCCTTCTCACCGTACCGATCACGCGCGAGATCAGGGAGGGAGCCGAGATCGGTACGCTTGCAAAACAACTCTCTATTATCGCTAACACGGGTTCATAAAATCACTCAAATCAGCGCTTCACGATACTAAAGTCCTATACAGTGTCACTGTTACTGAGGACAGTGTTATCATAGAACTGACAGAGCGGACATATTACAGTTCAATGACTGGAACTGATGTATTTCAAGAGTGATTCCTTACCGATTCTCGCGTTCGCGAACGCCATAATTGCGGTGTGCGACTTGTGCGCGCATGAAACGTTCCGTTCACGTGACCCCACCACAAAGCACAAATAGGATGGCAAGCCGTCATCAATAAAACTACGCTTAGAAAAACGTGCATTTTCAACATTAACATTAGCTTAGCCAAATAGGTCGTGACCACTGTGTAGGCCTACTGGGGTCATGCCTCAGTTAGACTTCCTGGTGTGTTGCATACGAATGTAGGGCATAGTAAGTTTGTATATATATATATATATATATATATATATATATATATATATATATATATATATATATATATATATATATATATATATATATATATATATATATATATATACATATATATATATATATATGAAGTTTTAAAAAATAATACGATCTGACATAAGTGCATATAAGCAGGACATTACCAGGTTTGCTGGTAGAAGCTGTTGAGAGTGAAATTGTGGCTTTTTAGATGATTTTTGCCTCCAAACTCATATTTTACCACACACGAAAGCAGCATAAAGAAACCAAATGAAATTGGAAATAATTTGTTTGCAATGTATAGCTTGATGGCGTCATAACACCAACCATAGATCATGACACCCAAATGTTTGAATTCCCGTGAGTCCGTTATGCCCCACCTGTCCCTATTGTTGCCTCAACATTTTCTGCAATTCATCCTTGATGTGGTTATAATGAGCACTCGAAATAGTCATACCACCAGACGCCCTAGGTCAACTTCGTGGTCAGAATATATGCTACAATGTCTCCAGCATCAACTATGGTAGTAAATCTAATAATGTAAAAGCAGCCCAACTTTTACAGTATCAAGTATTATACCAGCAAACATGGCAATGTCCCTGCTCAAAGGCACTTATGTAAGATGATACGAATTAAAAAAAAATTCCTATATCCAAACTTACTATGCCCTACATTCGTGTGTAACACACAAGGAAGTCTAACTGAGGCATGAACCCAGATGGCATTCATGGCTACTAGTTGGCCTACTGCTGTTGGGGACATAATAGGCATAGTATTGTTTCACTTCCGGGTTTATGTCAAGCGAGTAAAGTGCGAGCGACGTTGAGAAGCTAACCACTTTCGATGACTTTTGCATCTTGTAAAATAGATTTTGACCAGGGAAAAAAGTCACATTTCAAGAATATACGACACTTCTCCTGCACACGGGCTTAACTCTCCAGTTGCTACCACATATGCAGGTCACAGAACGTGCAATTGATGAAAGGATCCCTGTGTACGAAGATAGAATGCGGTTTGTTTGGGGCTACAAACTTCCATATATTTTCAAACCAAATTGTCGGACTTGACGAAAACGATACAGAATTTTGCGCACATTATTAAATGGTTTGACCGACTTATAGCATTGGTGTCAATGACAAACAAGCGTGCATGAAAGGCGTCCATGCGTCTTTCGCGTGATGAAAGTATGAGAAGGCAGTGTTATTTTTTATATTACTCACTCGCTCACTCACTCATTCACCCACCCAGCCACCCATTCAAGCATACCTACCCACCCACCCACCCACCCACCCACCCACCCACCCACCCACCCACCTACCCACCCACCCACTCACTCATTGAGTTGGTTTTCAAGTTGGTTTCCCTCTACTTCAATAGTCCTTTTGCGTGTTGATTTTGGCTTTCCTCTTTTCCATTTACCTCCAGGGCCCAGGTTAATGCTATTTGTGTCTTGTTATTACCATCTCTCCTATGTAAGCCCATCCATCTCTCCTATGTAAGCCCATCCATCTCTCCTATGTAAGCCCATCCATCTCCGTCGTCTCATTTGTATGAAACACAAGCGCGATTGCATAGCTATTCACTTGACACTTTCATTAGCCAACACATCATTAATATTCGTCGAAGGCGAGTTCTTTGAATTACACCGACATTGTTGTTAAAACTCCATCATCAACTCAGTTAGTCTATGGTGAATCCGGTTCGTTGATGTCCTAATATGTTGTATGTGAATAGTATAAGTTTAACAGCAGTCGGCTTAATAAAAAAGTGCGTGTTCAAATCATCGTAAGATAAAGCTCAAAATAGTGGATATCCAAAACGGTAAACACTTTATGCGGTCAAGGCTGACCATGGGCGTGACTTCCTCTCGCCGATCCAATGACAAAGTTATAACATTTCTCCAAGGACAAAATGCGTGAGTTTTCAGCGTTTCCATTTTTGTTCAATAAATGCAGGATTAAATAATTTGAAAGTATGTCTGATGATTTCACAAAAACGACACGTACAAGGTGCGTAAACGAGCTAGCATGTCGTAGTGGATATTAGGTAGGTTTGAATTTTCGCTAAATAAATTTCAAACGAGACGAGCAAAAAATCGAATTGAGGAGGGTCCTTTAATGTGAAAAACAGTATTGACCCGTGACCTGCTAACATGCCTGCTCCAGTTTCCGACCCATGCCGCAGAACCAATCTCGGGGTATAAAGAGCCTGCCGTTCCACCCAGGCGCACGAGCTAAATGAAAGGCGTGCATGCGTCTGTCACGTGAAGAAATTATGTCCTCTTTATTTGGAAAAAACTTACCGTACACGTGGAAGCCCACTGACTGACAGATACGTTTGTTTTTTATCTATTTTTATCTTTTATCTTTCTTCTTCGTAGATACACAGGTTTATAAATATGTGTGCGTGCGTGCGTGCGTGCGTGCGTGCGTGCGTGCGCGCGTGCGTGCGTGCGTGCGTGCGTGCGTGCGAGAGAAGTTTCTTATTTGCTTCTCGTAATATGCTAGGAAACGTCTTGGAAATGTCCACGGCGCTAATAATCACGCGGCATTATTAAAAGTCGTATTTGTCTCAGTGGAAGTCCCCGTCGGATGCGTGGAAACAGCGGTAAGTTATTTCCATAGTAACAATCAGACGCTTCAAATTACTGCTAATTTCATATATCTACAGAAACGCTTTAAAAAATCATGAAAGGTAACCAAATAAATAAAAAACCTCTAAGTTTTTTTCATCTGGAATATTATATAAACAATCTTTGAAAGAATGGTTAATTTGTCTTTAAAACGGGTATTGAAACTACGCAATTCAAAGCGAGCATTGAATATCAACTCCAGGCACTTCAAATTCGATCAGCATATTTCCAGTGAAACAGGAAATGTCGGAGGGAATGGCGGAGAGTTACAGAGGCAGGTGAAGACCAAAAGGAATGGCGGAGAGTTACAGAGGCAGGTGAAGACCAAGAGGAATGGCGGAGAGTTACAGAGGCAGGTGAAGACCAAGAGGAATGGCGGAGAATTACAGAGGCAGGTGAAGACCAAGAGGAACGGCGGAGAGTTACAGAGACAGGTGAAGACCATGAGCCACATGGATATACACCAAGGCGTGCATGTGGAAAATGAAATTAATATGAAGATCTGATAAAAACGTCTCTGAGAGGAGAGGGTACCACATGTGATTAGGATTTCCAATGACTCGACTGGAGATGTTCAACGTGTCAAGACAATTATCAATCTTAACGGAGGCATGCACTGGTAACCAAAATAAATCTACACTTGAACGATATTCGCACGATCACCTATGAAGGAAGTTGAACTTATGCCACACGTCGTAAAAGTACAAGAATAGAGGCATTTGTTAATCACTGCTATACGAACAATATTGCTCACTGTTCGCATAATAAGGACTGACGTCCAGGGATCTGGAACTTCCTCGTTCGAACATAAACCGCAAATTCAATACTTCAGTGATATGCCAATTGCCAAAGAAGTGTTTACGTTTTCTGATATTTAATTGGCACACGCGATTTGTTCACGTGTCCGGAAGTGAGATTAATTATGCTTTAATTATGACAGACCTTGTAAAACTATTGACGAAGTACGTCTGACTCTGAGTTGCACCTATAAGATTGACTCGTGCAGCCATACATACTAGTATATAAACCACAACAATTGCTCCCTATGTTAAGTATGGTATTTATAACGTCAATATGCATACTTACATTGTGTACGCTTTGTAGAGTATGGGTAGTCAAATGCTATCTATGTCCGGCTGTCCGTCTGTAATTATGTCTGTCTGTCTGTCTATCTGTCTGTCGGCCTATCTGTGTGTCTGTCTCCACTGCCCTCTTGCTCGCCTTCCCCGTCGGTCGTTTGTCTGTGTCCCACCCGTCTTTATGTTTCTCGTCGTCGATTAGCGCATGGATAATTTTCCTGCCTCAGTATCTCACTTACACGTAATTCCGAAACTTACCCGTGGTCTTAGAAAAACTGCATTACAAGACACATTACAAGACACATGTGCTACAAACGTGATACATTAACGGAAAACTTTGCAGTAGACGACATTTGATCTGCATCAGACGTTAATCCAACCCACATCCCATAACCACAACCTACACTTCAAATGACTACATATTTGTTCACTCACGTTATCTGAATGTTGTAATGTATGCGATATCATTTCATACCGAAAAGTGGGCTTCATTCTAAACGAAAATTCACCGATTTCGATTTTTCTAATTGCATGTTTATTCTTTATCTCTGCCTGCCTGCCTGCCTGCCTCCCCCCCCCCCCCCCCCCGGTGGAGGGAGAGGGGGAGAGTTGCCTGATTTTTATTTCTGTGACAATAATAGTTAGGCGTAGACACTCTCTGCCAATGCCTATATAAGTGGCATGAGTCAATTTTGTGGCGACATTTATTGTAAAGGTAGTATTCTTCAAGTGCTGTTTTATTGGTCATTTATCTTGTAACTCCACAAAAGCTGACACAGTGACCAAAATAGGCAGCATTGACCTAAGCAGGTATGTAGGTCAAGTTCTGACCATGACAAACGAGATATTTAAATCGTGGATGTTTCTCCAACCGACGACGTATTCTAGTAGGGCAATGCTCAATGACGTACCCTTTAATTTCACTCACGCTCTACACGCGTGAACGACCCCGGTGGGCAGCCAATCGCGTGCACCTGTAGTGGCGACTGTGTGAGGCTAACAACCACGTGACATCTGGTGGCACAGTCATCGGATAAATGGGGTAACGCCGACTACTTCTTGTACTGCTGCCCTGATTTGGTGGTAATTTTCCACAGCCTCCTATTGATAGGTTTTCCATTCCCTTTACTTTAGGCTTTACATCCTCTTCCGCCTTTCTCACATCCCTCTTAACGCAGTCGGCTTGCCTCCATTTGCATTAAGTAACATACCCATATCATCCGACTGCGTATTACTATTATTCCTGTTATATAATTCTCCAGACCCGGTTGTTCTCGTAAACTGGCCTCCGTGGATGCTCTGTCAGTGCCACAAGTTCAAGACCATACAGGTATGCTGGTGGTACACACGCGCTACAGACTTTTCTTTATATCAAACATTTATTTCAATTTCACCCTCCAGCTCCACCTGTACGGTAATGTAAATTTCAACTCTATAATTAGCCGCTCCAACGCAGCTGTGTTTGTGAACAACACGAATTATTAACAATTACAGTAATGTCAACCATTCCCCGTGCACATTTGTAGACATACGTTTCTGTTTCGTAACGTTTCGTTGTACTAATTATTTCGTTGTCATAACATTTCGTGGGATTGTTTATTTACGATTGGGCTGAGGCACACAGGTGACGTGTACCACAAGTAAGCTACTCATATCAACAATGCTTCAACTACTCGAAACACTTCATCTAACATTGCAGTTACATATCATTCATAGCAAGGTTTACTTTGTCGTTGCCAATCACAAAACGATAATCGTATATGCATACCCTTGTGCTTCGTTGATCCTTTATATGGGACAGCGCACTGTTTGTTCTCGAGCCACTGTAGTCAGTTGTATATAACTTACTAGTTCACTTTGAAACTGCAAGTCCACCGTACTGCTGCCTCTTGTTGCCTCTACGGGGTTTCAATTATCTTCCCACATTAATGTTTCTGGTGTTTGATACGGAGGCATAGATATTTGCAACGTGTTGAAATTGTGTTCCAACAAGGCCTCAATGTCACCTTTACGACAAGCCTATCACATTTGTCAACATGCGTGTGGTTGACGTTATTGTCACGTCGTTGGTTGCATGGTTTTAACACAGTTGTGCAATGCAGATTTTTAGACTGAACAGTTTAGTAACGTAATTCTGGTGCAAAGAACTAATGCATTACAGAATAGCGACCATTGGGCAGAAGATACGAGGCTGTGACGCACAGCTAATAAATGACGGTTACAAATGGAACGGTTGATCGAAAATGCGCAGGCGACACTGCCATAGAAATGCCCTGTCTAGTGGCGACCGCTGTGATGTGATTGGCCGACGAATTACATGATTGATTGTCAGATTGACTTGGGCTAATCTAGCGACTGGTTGTTGACAGTGGCCTTCTCTGGCGCTACAGAAACAGCTACGCAGAGTAACTGGAAAACCATATACTAATGCACCACAGGCTAATGCAGGTAGTATGATGAATAAGTTATCTTGCAACACTCTCGAAACAATTTATAGTACAGGTTTGCCACGGAAGACGCTCGCGTAATAGCATACCCGGAATAACCAGTGGCGCCTCTGGTGGATAATGTAACACTACACGTGTCGATGGTAATTTTGCAGAATAACCGTGTATCCACGACAACGGGTGCCTGATCCTAGCCCTCAAATAGTTTACGAATTATCGTGTTAGCAAAGAATACAGCGTACCAACAATAACGTCTACAGATAATTAACAAAATCACATCGAATCAGAACGTAAAAATGGGACGTATTAATACTTTCGAACACAATAGAGCACCCATTTTTATATATCTAAGGCTAAGCGATTGTTTCTGCGCACGGCAAAACAATCGCTGACATTTTTGTAGATGTGTCTGATTGTTCATTTTACTCCAGTTATGTCAATCATTCGTGGCTATGCCAAAAATATTGTACAACTGCCGGTTTCACGAAGCGTTCAGTGGTTGACGTAGTTCACGTAACAATGGTAAACACACGCATAGTGTTGCAAACAAGTGTACAATAGGGGAAGGCAGTGTTAGTTGAGCCATTTTTCATTCTTTTTTATATGTAGTGCACAATCATGTTCATAACACAAAATTGTTTTTACTCACATAAACTAACTGAGTGGCTCAACTAACACTGCCTTCCCCTACTATTGTTCTGAGTTACACAGTCTACGTCAAATGTCCATATAAGTAATATTCCCACCCCCGGGAATTTCGAATACTTTTTAATGCGCCACCATAACTTCTATGAAATTATTGCTTCAATTAAATCGTATATGCAATGTAACACGTATATATGTAATAAAATTGCAGTTTCATTCCTGACCGGTTTGGCACTTTTACTGTCTCCAGTTCACAATGGTGCGTGTATGTGCCGTCTTTTCCTTTTTCGTTATCATATTTTCAATGTGGAAACGAAAAAGGCACACAATGTTCGTTTTTCGTTTTCAAGAAAACCGAAAACGAATGCTAACTGTTATAACCGGTTTTTGTAATATAAGTTGGCCCAGGTGGCAAGTAGGCAAGAAAGCCATTGTCTTATCGAGAGTCCATCAATGTTAATCTACGTGTAATCCGCCCTTCCAGTTTGAAAGTTCTCCATCTACTACAACACACTGTCTTCTGTCAGTCAGCCATTGTTCTATCCAGTCAATTATGCCATCCCTTAAGTCTCAAGTGGTTATACTCCAAACAGCCCAAATTTGGGCTAACGCAGGAGTTTGTGGTGGACTGTGCGCATGCGCTGTGGGTGGTACATTCGACTAAAAGACTAGTATCTTTAATGTTGCTGAAATTGTTTTTATCTGATAGTTTTATTTATTTTATGTATAGGATGTTAAAAAAAAGTTTGAATAGGTTGGTTATGTGTATGGATACTGTCGCTGCCTTGCCACATGCACACATAGACATTCTCCATGGATAAGTTTACGCTGAGCACTGTGTTTTAAAGGCAGTGAGGAGGTGTGGTGAAAGGGAGTTCCATAATAGCTACTTGAAATGATCTTGGGTTGTTTATGTTGGTAATTTTTGGTGGAATCATATTCCATATGTGAATGGCTCGGGGATAAAATGAAAAGACCATTGCATTTATATGACACCTGGGGGCTATGTATTGTCCACGGGTTTGAGAGCGGGTTAGTAGGCCTGGAGGGGGGGGGGGGTGTGATCTCAATAATGTTATTTAAAATTTTGTAGAATGTTGTGGCTTGTTTAATGATGCGTTTTCGTTCGAGGGTTGGCCATCCAACGGCAGTAATTAGATCTGCTGGATTTGTGTTCCGTCTGTAATCATTTCTAACAAATCTGGCAGCAGAGTGTTGCAATCTTTCAAGGCTTTTAACTTGTGAAAAGGTGTGGGGATTCCATAAGGGTGAAGTGTACTCGAGTTTTGGCCTGATTAGCATGTTGTAGGCTATTTGTTTAACTTCGGGTTTACATGGGCCAAGAGTTCGTTTAATCATGCCTAAAAAGATTTTGAAGTTATGTCAGTGACGTGATTTGTCCAGGTTAATTTGGAATCCAATTTTACTCCGAGATATGAGTGGCTGGATACAGTGGATAATGGCTGGCCAGAAAGCGAGTACTTGTGTGGGCTGGGTTTAGTTTTGTTTGTTATTGGAAGGTGGGCACATTTAGATACATTAAATTCCATTTACCATTTGTCTGAACATGTTTGGAGTTGGCTTAGGTCAGTTTGGAGAATTTCGTGGTCGGTTTTGGAAGAAATTTTACGATATATAATACTATCATCTGCAAAAAGGCGTATAGAAGATTTGATGTTCCCATTTATGTAATTTATGTAGAGTAAGAAGAGGACAGGTCTTAGAACTGAACCCTGTGGGACACCAGATGTGACATCTATGATGTCCAACAGGGCACCGTTAACTGAGACTCTCTGTTTGCGGTTGGATAGAAAAGATTTGCTCCAATGTTGAGTGTTTCCAGTGATTCCGTAGGAAGTCAATTTTGATAGAAGACGTAGGTGAGGCACTTTGTCGAAGGCTTTGGCAGAAAATTTGGCTTTGGCATAGTCAAGCAGGATTGCATCAATTTGGGTCTTGTTATACATAGCAGTCACTCAGTCGTGGACTGTCTCAGTGAGTTGAGATTCACAAGACAGTCCAGACTGGAATCCGTGTTGGAAGTGGAGAATGATGTTATGTTTGTGCAGGTGTTTCCACATATTGCTTAGGATGATATGTTGCATTACTTTACAGAGGATGCAGGTTAGTGCTATGGGTCTGTAGTTAGCAGGGTCAGATTTGTGGCTCTTTTTGTGTATAGGAGTTACTAATGCTTGTAGCCAGTTGTTAGGAAGTTTACCTGTGTTGTATGATTGTTGGAAAATTTGGGTGATGATGGGAGCTATCTGCTTTGCAGTTTCTTTAAGGATTCTGGCTGGGAGTTCATCTGGGCCTGTAGCTTTGTTCTGGTTTAGATTTTCCAGCTGCTTTATTATGCCATTTATGCCAATTTCGAGAAGGGGGATGTTGGGGTAAGTAGAGGGAGCCATTTGGGGGATGGGGTGCTTTTCTTGGGTAAATACAGAGCTAAATTGGTTGTTTAGGGCATTTGCTTTATCATTTATTATTGGCTGGTCGTTTACTCGAAGTGTGGGAATGCCAATGCTTTCTCGTTTATTTGCCTTAATATATGACCAGAATCGTTTTGGATTAGTTTTCAGGTTGTCTCCAATGTGGTTGTTAACATAGTCTTTGTAAGATTTTGCTAATGCTTTAGTAGCTTGCTTTCGGAGTTCCTTAAATTTTTCCCAGTCACTGTTTAGTCCAGTTTGCTTTGCCTTTTTGTGGCTTTTGTTTCGTGTTCTCTGCATTCTAATTAGTTCACGTGTTATCCAGGGGACGTGGGTTTTAGCTTTTGTGTATCGTCTAGGTATGTTATTGTTAATCAAGGTAGTCAGATGTTCACGGAAAAAGGTCCAGTTTATGTCTATATCCTGTGAGTTGGGGTCCATGTTAAAGTACTCAAGATTTAGTTTGTCTATGTCATCTTTGAGTTTGTTCCAGTCTGCTGATTTGTAACTAAAAACTTCGTGGGGGGTTTTTTGTTGCGAACTGGGTTTAAGTTGACATTGAAGGTCACGGATTCGTGATCGCTCATACCAGGAGTGGTGTGGGTGTTGATGATAATGGAGGGATGTATGAGGTCAAGAATGTTACCAGAAGCGATACGTGTGGGGTCGTTTACCATGTTTTGCAGCCCAAAGTCGTTAGTTATTTCTAGTAGTTTGTTATGCTTGTTAGCAGTGATGTTATTAGTGATCTGGTGATTTGTCCAGTTGATATCAGGGAGGTAAAAATCTCCAGCTGTTACTACATTAGGGGGAGTTCTTTTTGTAATCTATATAGTTTAGTTAGGGAGTCATGGAGAACTTCAAGGGATTGGAGGTGGTCATTTGGGGGTCGATAATAAGATGCAAAGTATATACATTTGTTTCATGCAAAGTGAACTTTTTTCAAAATTATTTCACAATTTGAGTTTAAATTTTGGAGTGGTTCAGCTACAAAGTTGTCACGGAAGGCTATAAGGACTCCACCGCCGTGGCCATCCCCGATACCATAGGCTTTTAATTTAAGTAGACATCTTTGATGTGGCAATTTGTCAAAAGCTTTCTCAAAATCTAAGTAGATAATATCTACTGGTGATTTCTCGTCTATTCACTTAGGGATTTTTCCCCAAAAAAAACATAACATATTTGTTATGACGGTTGATGTTAAGCTCACTGGTCTGTAATTCTCTTATTTATTTCTTGAACTCTTTTTAAATAATGGTATGATGTTATGATATGAACAACTCCCTCTTTTAACAACAAGTTGAACACTCTTGCAAGTGGTATACTGATTTGTTCATGTATACATGTACGTATGTATGTATGTATGTACGTATGTATGTATGTATGTATGTATGTATGTATGTATGTATGTATGTATGCATGCATGCACGCACGTATGATTGTATGCATGTAACATTTAACAAGATCTAACAAGAGTTAACAAGATTGCCATCCATGGCAAAGGCCCAGATGGCAAGTGGACAAGGAAACCGTTGTTTCATCTCTGTGACCCGCCCTTGTCAACCTTGTTTTTAAACATATTCAAAGTACATATTCAACCTGGCAACACAGACAGTGGTGGAAATGTGAACGACTAGTCTTCGCACAATTGCAGCATGGGTGAGTACTTCCCAGAGAAGTTGAGATGGCCTTGGAATGAACAGGTCTGCCAGGGGGGTGAAGTGTAAAGCACCTTGAGCGGTCTTACGGACTGGATACTGCGTTAAATAAGAACTTGTCTATCCATTTAGTGATTTCTTCAAAAAAACATAACATTTGCTAATCATGACCTCGCTTTTAGGAATCCATGTTGATATGGATTTAATAACTTATGTCTAACAAGGAAGTCCACAATATGTTTAACTAAACTTCCTAATAATTTACAAACCACTGATGTTATACTCACTGGTCTGTAATTCTCTGACTTATTTCTTGAGCAATTTTTAAATACTAATCAATAAATAAATGTTTGCTTCTTTCCATTCAAAAGAAGCCACTCCCTCTTTTAATGACAAGTTGAACACACTTGCAAGTGGTTTAATAATTTGTTCTACCGTTTCCATTAGTTGTTTTGTTGGAATTCCATCCACTCCAGGTGATTTATTATCCTTTATTGGCTTTTTAGCTAACATTTCTGGAGTTAAAATTAACTGCCCTAAACAGTCCTATTTAGCTTCCTGGAATTTGGCATCTGGAACTGGTAATGAAATAATATCCTCTTAGGTAAACCTTGAACTGAAGTATCCATTTAGGTCTTCCACCATTAAAAAACCTTGTGATATTATATTTCCAGCACTTCTTCTAGTGGTCCAACGCTGTCTTCTAGTGGTTCAATACTGTCTTGTAGTGGTCCAACCTTATCTGGTATGTTTTGTTTACTCCTGACATATGCATAACAACTTTTGCTGTAATTTTTTTATGTTACATGCTAGTTTTTGTTCATAGCTTCTTTCAGATTGTCTAATTTCCATCTTTGTAATTGGTGCAGTCTTCATCCTTTCTGGTACGCCTATAAACCTTCCGCATATTTTGTTTTTATGCTATTTTTTTAAAAGCTTCTTTTGACAAGTGTTACTTTCTAGGCCATTTTCATCGTATTTTCAAGGGAAGAAATCGACAAATGATACTCTCAATTTCATATTTTACAATGTTCCAACATTCAAGTACTGTCTTGTTCCTCAGCATGTTATTCCAATCTAGCTTTACTAAGTATTCATCCTCTTCGTTTATTTTTTTACTTCGGTAAACTAACCCAATAGTTAATGTTCAATTTCCTGCTTCCCTTTCTAATTTTATTTCATAACCCTGAATAGATTCTTTAATATATAAAATAACTCCCCTCCCTTCTTCCTATTCGATCTCTCCTAAACATTACGTACTATCTTCCATAATGTTTAATTTGTTTTTCTTATTAATTATGCTCCTTGCATTTAAACACACGCATTTATTACCAGCTTCAGAAATGTTTTCTGGATATTTTGCTACTGGTTTGTGTGTACTAGTGGCCTCTTGTCCTGTTTGAGGCAACTCTAAGTAACCCTCCTGCGCTTCTAGTTGAAACAGTGTTTGCTACTGAAAATATTGTTGATGTTACCCATGCCACTGTCTACTGCTGTTGAGAAATCATTCGCAAACACTGCTGCACCATTTCCACTTAGATAAAGCCCATCCTTCATGTACATATCAGCCCTCCCAACAAAACATCCCCACAAATCCAACTTCCTCTTCCCTACATAGCTGCTGAACTAGCATGCTAATTGCCATTCTCCAGCAATTTCAATAACCATGCCCCCGCTTCCCATTGCTGGTAAAATCCCTGACAGAATTATCTGCTCAACCCGCATCTGCTTACGTGTTTTGACTAACTGCCTGTATTTCTTAACTATGGCAGTTGTAACCTCCCTCTCTGCATTATTAGTCCCTATGTGTACTAAAAAAGATCCTCCCTTTCCAGGACTCAAATTTTTTTCCACCCTCTCTATTTTTGCCCCTGGAAAGCAAACCATCGCCCCCTTGTTTAGCACTCTATCAGTCTTCCTAACTATCGAGTCCCCCACAAACACCCTCAGTCTCTCCCTCACGCCCTCTGTCACTACCTCAGAGTAACTCTTGCGGTCCTTTCCGATGCATTCTGTCCTGCAGTTGTGTCACCTGGCAGCAGGTTGTCAATCTCCCTCTTGCCCATCACATGTCATCTTTCCCTCCCATCTATTGGATATCTTGCACTCGTGTCACCTTCAATGCTGATGCCATTGTTCCCTTCACTCCCGTTGTCATCCCTCCCATCTCCCTCTTTCCAGAGTCCTTTGCGTCCATCTCTTTCATTCATGTCTCCTTCATTCCCACATCCTTCGCTCCTGTCACCCTCCCTCTTGTCGCCTTCCTTCCCGTCTCAGTTCCTCCTGTCTCCTTACATCCTGAGCTCTCCCTAACTTATCTCTCATCACCTCCCCTACTTTATCATCCACTCCCCCCCCACTGGAACCACTGGCACAACCCACCTCTTCCCTTCCCACCACCAATACTAAAACGAGCTGGCTCAGCCGTTCCATCTCCACCTCTAGTCCCTTCATCTTTGCACATCCCCTACACTCAAAACTAAAACTATCCACCTGAACCTCAGCCTAGGACTTCTCACACGCATGTAGCCTTTAGCCAATATGTAAAAATAAATAAATATATATACACGCACTCACGCACGCACGCACGCACGCACGCACGCACGCACGCACGCACGCACACACACACACACACACACACACACACACACATTGATTGTGTGCGCGTTTAGTGTATGTTACTTAAATAAGATTACACAGAAACATCAAGGTGCAAGCCTTCTTGAAATACAGTTGGTTGTAGTGGTAATAATAATGTTAGTTCATAATGGTATTTGTTCAAAACGTTGTAACGATTATGATATATCCATTGTTTCATGATTATAAAACTCCTATGTATTATTTGTGAGGAGACTCCTTTTCTAATAATAATAATAAGGAATATTCAATTTATGACTACCCTTGTTTCTGTCTTATCCGCTAGGTGGGGTAACTGTTTTTTTACTCGCTGGAAATCAGTAGTTTGTTGACACGTATTTAACTTCATGATCAAATACATTCTAATTGTATGTGTTATTAGACGAAATAAAAACAAGCAAACAAATAAAAGAAGCAGTGAAATATGACAATCCCTACGCCATCGAAAAATGACGTCTGAAAATAGTGCCCTTAACAACCCGGAAGATAACTTGTCATATATGGTAGATTCACGTGAAAATAATAATTAAAAACGCCAGTAACGTTTGTATGTAATATCGATGAACACGCATGCAGAGAGGGTAGTTTCAAATATTTCAAGCCCTATTTTAAATTGGCGCTCTTTAGCGAAATTAGTTTAATTCGCTCCGCCAAGTCAGCAGAATAACAATTAAGAAAATAGTTCCTACGTTAACAGCTAATTTAGGCATACTACGATGACGTATGGTTTCACAAATGTCTGTTTGTTGTATGTCAATACACATTAATAACGATACATAATAATAGCATATGTAAGTTGCATAACTCTGCTATATGTTGCTATATGAGTAGACAGTTGCGGGTATATCGCCATAGATCCAAAGTTTTAAAAATGCATCATCGGTGCACGGAGCATATATATATATATATAGAGAGAGGGGGGGAGGGAGGTAGGGAGGGAGGGAGGGACTAACACACGAGATATTAATATATAATAATACTACGGATCCATACTGTGAGCAGACATTTTCTGCGTACGCGGAGCAGACCATTCCGTCTATTAAATCCACGTTTGCATTTTGTATACAACCTAAAATTGCAGGTGCTCGCGACAAGGGGTTTCGGAATTAAATGCCAAATCTTTAAAAGTTTTATTCGGAAACAATGAGTTTATTTTATAAAGTAAACAATCCAATTGTTTATTTCATATATAAAGCATAATAAAAAATCCAAATTTAAATACTTAGCCGAAAGCGCATTAGCTAGACAGATATAGTAACAACGAATTATAATGAAATACAAATTCACTGTCGTGTCTCATTCCTTTGTAGTTTCTTGTAGGAAGGTCAGGGACGCGGGGTGTGTTGTCAACAAAGATCCGGTGATTTCTCGTGTAAAATAACGACTTGTCATCTCCGTTGGTAAGCATCATTTTATTATCGTATTATGACTATGTGTATTGCAGATTACATAGGATTTGTTTGGTTGTACTCGATTTTGTGATCGGTTGTTTGCAGCAACTGTCGGAAACACTTTTACGCTCATTGGACGTCACCGTAGGCGGCATCGGTTACAATGTGGCGCATGTCTTAGTCTGAGGTGTATTGCTCTGTCATTAACTGGCAGATTGTTCGTTTGCGTTTAAACAATGCATAACATATTGCAACGCAGCGCCTTTGTACAAGCTCAGGAAACATACATTGTCGCATGGAACTAAGTGTTAAGCCCGGTTTTTGCTTATACAACGATGTAAATGGTGTTGTGCCGTTTCAATTTCATGAATCATGTTCCGCCCTCGCTTGACCGCAACTTGACCACGTGAGTGGTGTCGCAAATTTTTACTGTCAGGGACCGGGGTCGTGTTGTCGTTCGAGTGTGTGTTCTTGGACCAAAGCGCTATGACCTTTGATGGTGCACGGACAAAAGCCGCGCAAAAGCCCCCCCCCATCCAAATGCCAACTTGGACAAATTAGATTCTCAAGTCTCAAGTAGTTATACTCCAAACAGCCCAATCTTGAGCTAACGCAGGAGTTTGGACCGATGCGGCGATGGCTTTTAGTGTCTCTTCCGAAAGACACGGGCAAAGTGGGGTGAACGAAATTGCCCAAGCTTCAAAACGGCGGAGGTGGAATCGAACCACCGTCCTCTCGATCGACAGACGGGTGCTCTAACCATTAGACCACCGTTCCCCACGATTAATTTATGTAATAATAATAAGTAATTAACATTTAATAAGTAATTAATATATTATTATTTGTTGGCACCTTAATATAATAATATAATATGTATGTCTGTTCTCATTATAATTTTTACATACCTTGGAAATATATATTTACCCAGAGTCATGTCATGCTAAGTTTTGGCTGTAACTGTGATAAATGTTGTACCAGTATATGTTTAAACATGCAGTTTTTTGCTAAATGCTTTTGTGTAGTGTGGTATCCTTCTATTTTCTGTATACAGTGTATGAAATTAAGAAATGTAGCCCGCTGGCCAGGGAGATTAGTACCCTTAATATAATCATCCCATAAAAATCACTAGTCCCCCATTTTTGGTGGACATTGCCGAAATGCTCACTTTTCATGCAGTTTTGTTTGTTGACCTACAATTCTCCTTAAACAAAATAAACAAATAAAAAATGTCTGATAGTATAACATAATTATTTTATTCAATTAATACTAAATTAGATCATGCGGTCCAGGATGTTGGCAACTGCATATGGCCCATCAGAGTCCTCTATGTCACCATTGTCAGTGATGAAGTTGGGCCTCCTGGCCCTGGACCCAGCATTGTTCCAATGCTTCACTGCAGATGGCGGATCAAAGTGGTCCACGTCTGGGGTTTCCAGCAAGACTGAACATCACCAGATCTGAGTGTGTGTGTAAACTGTGTATCAGTCAGTGTGTGCCTCTGGTCTGATTTGACAAACTTCGTGCAAGAGAACTACCCTCTCGGCATCTGCTAAAGAGGTGGGCAGGGTGATGATCAGAGATTTGAGATTTACTTTCCGATAAATTGTTTTACGTCTAAAACGTAAATAAAATGAATTGCTTTTAGATAAAAAACCGAGTAGCAAATAGCTACTCACATGGGGGACTAGTGCTAGCCATATGTTATTCATCCTCAAGCACTGCTACTCACCTCAGGCGATCATAAAGTTCTACCCCTGGTATTATTTCATCTATTCTGGTCCTTCACACCACACAATGGTTCTATTCTTGACCTGACCTTGTGTACCTCAGAGCATCAAGTGCTACTCCTTCCAGTTGACCAAGCAGCTTTGAAAAGACCAGTTTCTTGGGTGTGTTAGTAGGTGTATGGTGCAGGCATTTATGCAATCTCTGTCATCTCTCGTTGCTAATGAGGCCAGAGGTGTTATAGCCCACAGCTGGTCACTGCATCAAGAAAGGCATACTTGGTAAATTACAGTTGACAAGTCTTAATTAGCTTAGGAAACACCACCTTGCCATGTTAAAGGTCCTTCTTCAATAACATTTTGGGCTCATCTCGTTAACTTGTCTTACAATCATTTCACAAAAAATCAAACCTATCTAACATCCACTCTGATATGCTAGTTTATTTGTACAAATGTTTTATTTAGTGTTGGTGAAATCATTGGACAAACTACTATTTTTTTGACACATCAAATGTGTCCCTTCACCAGCAAATGTGCTCTATCACCATCATCCATAATATGTTGAGTAACTCACATGATGTGGCAGCAAGCTTGCGTTGCACTTGTTGAGTACAATCTAAAAATCTAATCACAGGTATGAAATGTTACACAGCGTTTTTACACACTGTAATCTGTTGTGGTAGACAGGACGTCGCCAGATTGCCTGATGTGTTTGACCATGCGAAAGTGGGTCATTCAGGAAGTGTGGAGTTGATGCTGCTCCGTGTCAGGGCCACCTGATGAAACATAGGGGCAAGGTAACTCCTTGGTTGGAGCGTCCGACTTTCAACCAGACTGTCAATGAGAGGTTCAGGGTTTTGGGCATAATACGAGCAGCAGCTTCTCCCATCTGGGTCTGAAATTTTTTTCAAATCGTGTCTGCAATTACAATATATGTAAAATATTGATCATGATGTGCACTATTTACTGTGACATGGTGACAATCATGCTTGCCTAATGAATTTAATGATGCAAGAGGCTCTACCATTTCCTGTTTCACAGTCGGCATCTTTGATGTTAAAATCAATGCCTGTGGTCCATTGTACAGTAATATTGATTTTGGCAACATACCACTTTCCTAACAACACTAGCCCTACATAAGCTTGAGTGTACTTCTTTTTCTTCAGGACTGCACATAATCAACCGTAGTTGTTCTTTTTTGCAAAGAACAACAACTGCGCTTGTGGATGAGTTTGAAGGGCATTACCGGTTAGGGTTATTTGTTTAGTAATTAGATCTAGTCAATTATATCGTAGTTCTTTGCAAAAAAAAAGATTTAATCACATGCTGCACTTGTGAATGCGTTTGAAGGGCATTACCATGTTTATGATTAATTGTTTAGTAATGAGATCTAGTCAATTATGAGAGTTTCAGGCTCTCCCGACAATGGTGTACTGCTTTAAAGTGATTGTGTTATTATATATTCATGCATATTACTATGTTATTATATTACACCTACTTATACTGAAGTGTCACTGCACGGACTAGGAATAAGTGCAACAGAATAAATATAATTGAATACTCAATTAAGTCAACTTTAAAATAGGTTTAGAAAAATCTTTCATTGAAGAAGAAATTAACTGAATTGACTAGTGAGTTATGTTATGATGAAAGTGGGAATGGCGGTTTGAGTGCGATGTCTTGGTCATAATGGAAGAGTAGTATTTACCATTAGATGGGGGGGGCAACACTAGTGAATGTTAGGTGAACAGATTTTATGTTGTTGTAGTAATACAGTTCATAAAACATAAGTAGCGCTGTATTAACACCGGTCAAAACACTTTGTTGTTTTTGTACAATGGTTTGTACTTAAAAGGTATAAATCTGCTTCAATTCTATTTGAATTCATTTAGCGTAGGATGTATGTGACATTGTTAGACTTTACCACCTGACGTGACAGAGGTTTGTGACAACAGCTGAACCAGGGCTTAACTTTAGCAGGCTAAAGAACACCATCTTTCATTGTTTATGTTTGTTGCCATGGTAGTCTTTGGGAGTGGAAACACTTGGGCATGCAAAGACAGAAGTGGCTCATATTGTCTCTGGTTAATTTGACAGAGATTCGTGTGCATCGGAAGCATTCATATCTCAGTAGAGCTAGTCCTCTAAAGGGTAAGTTTTCTTATGTTTTTAATTTATGTTCACCTTATGAGTTGGTAGGTACTGTTTTGTTTACATAGAGCAAGAAAGCTATCTGTCAGTACATTACATGAATCACCACGTAACATAATGTGGCCAGTGGATGGCATTTAGACTTGACTTGTTAAAAGATTATTGGAGTTTGGTAATGCAGCATGTTTTGATGGGTGCACTACTGTGGTGCTCACTCATAATAATTTGGCATTCAGTCTGCTTATTGACATTTCTCAACATCGTGTTTGTTGTTAGACCTGTGCGAAATGTGGCGTTTCAACTGATATTAGGCAGCTGTGAATATAGCAGTGAGAGGGAATACTATAGTTTCCTCTGGCTTTAGACTGAGTTTTCCATCAGACACTTTGAAAGGTCAGTACTTCAGACGGATGTTAGTGCCTTTGAGTAATATTACTCTGTAATTTTGTAGACGTTTGCATAGCAAACATGTTGTCTCAGTGTTTGTTTCAGTTTTACAGTTCAAGAACTTTGTTTTGTTGGATTTGGATATGCTAACATTTCTGGTGTGTGGTCTTGTAAATTTTTAATTTACATTGTAATAGCCACTTTTGGCACTTGTAATGTGTTAAACATACACCAGTAATTTATTGTAACATACACTTGTAATTCATTGTAACATCCTCTCATATCTTATAGATTTGAAATGCCAAGTAACACTTGTTATAATTAAATATCTCACTAAATTATCCATCAAATTGTTTCTTTGCCAGCTTTCTGGTTAGATCAGTTGTCAGCATTACTTCTGTTATTTATTATGTCACAAAGTTGTCATTTATTTTGTTTTTTAATGTTTTTATTAATAAAATTAATTATATATTATAGAAAAAACAAACAGGTTGGATGACTGAATTTTTGTAACAAAAATGGTTATGGATAACTTTTATGATTCTGCTTGTATGTGTTTGTCCCTGTAATGTGTGCCTTTTCCTTGAGCAATACCTTGGACCCTGTAGTCTGTGTTGAGCACTGAATAAATTGGGTGTACTTTAGACCCTATAAGCTCCCTGGTCATTGAAGTAGGCAGTGTGTCCTAAAGCTGCTACATCCGACAGGCATGTGTACACAGAAGGGTAACAGTTTTGGACATTAGAAAAAAAGTAGTGTTTGAGAACTGAATTGATTTATGGTAGATACTTCCAGCAATCACTGGTGATGGACCCAGTCATCCAGTGTAGATGTCTGTCTGGTGGCTCCGTTGTACTGTACAAACTGGTGCAGTAATGATCACCCACTGGACAGCAATTATTGCTTACTGAACAGTCTTACACTCCCGGCTTTGAACAATTGCCTACTTGACAGTCATACACCTTTGAAATCGGATACAAAAGTCTAACATTTCCAAGTGAGCATGTCAGCAGCTTTATGAAGCTGGGAATAATCAGGTCTGATTGTTGAGAATAAAGATGATTGTATGAAAGTGGCACATCTCCCAGTAATAATGGAACTAGACTACTAATGAAGGATTGATTGGCTGGACACCTGCTGACCTTTTACCCTCATTAACATCTGACCAGCATTTTACCTTTCATCCCAACCATAATGATAAAGGTAAATAAATGTATACCTGTAATTTGTGATGTCAGTCCATTGTGAACTTGCTATTCCTCTGCTTTTAATACTTGAACAAATGTCTGATTCTAGAGAGCAATAAGTTCTTTAAAAAATCTTAAATTCTGCAATTTCCTTTTCAAATTTTGAAAGCAAAATATATTTATGGATTATGATTAATTATATATTGAATGTTCCTCTAAATAATTTCTCATCTATTGACTTTGAAGTTTTTTTAAAAAATTAATGTGTGATAAATAATAATTTAATATTACACATGTACATTAGCTCTCTCATGTTAGTTATTATTAGTTTTTGTTTTAATATTTGCAGTTCTGGTCACTAGCCAGGTGGATTTAAACTTATGCTAGCTGTTGACCCTACCGATAATTAATGCATATCTTAAAAACCTCATTGTATGTTTTTTGTTTTTAGTTGAAATAAAACTTATTGCAATTATGTCTGGAAAACAGTTGCCCTGTAAACTGAAAAATGGCCTTTGTTGAACCTATTTCCAAAGGAGTAGGATGCACTGGTATATCTCATATATTTATTTCAAGATACATAATAAACCTTTCTTATAGTTTACTCCCTATGGGGTCAAGGCCTGGGAGAGTAGGTCATGTTGATAGTCACAATACCTTATCAGTCATGATTGTTATCCTACACTGCTAGCCTCAGGTGAAAAAAGAGTACTAGTTACTGGTCTTTTGTTGTTGGCCTGGAGGGAATAAAATCTTACTGGGTCAGGGCAGTTACCCAATCAGTCAGGTCATCAGTAAGTGGATCCATTGCAGAATGGGTAACAAATCCGCTTAGGCCAGACTTGATGTTTTACAGGCAGATTTTTCCAGAAAGCAGTGTCAGTGGAAATAAAATAAATTAAAGTACCAGGAAATCACAATGTCACATATATAAGGGTTTACACTGCACTCATCTTGCGAAAGCACGGTGACTTGTTAAACACACATTTGGGAGGTCATCCTACTAAAACAAGAACCATCTTCAAAAAGATTTTATTTAATTCAGCACAAAGTCAGTATAACTTAGATTAAAGATTCTTTCTTTCTAGTCTACCTGTTCTATCTGGTATCTATCATGATATTTCTAGGGAGGCATTTTTTTTCTTAACATGTGCAGCTGATAAATCATGGCATCGGCGGCAATAAAAAAAGACACATTTTCAATTCTATTTTTATTCTGTATCCAGGAAATTCATGTCAGCGGGCACATGAGATAAAAAAAAGTTTGGGTTTAGTAGTTCTTGGTAGGGTAGTACTGGGCTCTTTCGTGATGCCTATTGCGTGATCTTCTCTGGTTGCCCATAATACAGAGAATCAACTTCCAAGACATTTGTTTTTATTACAAAACAATGCATGCTGTTGCTCCTGTGTATATGAGTGAACTCGTGTCCATACAGAACACTGCACTCTGCTACAGCAGCCACGTGGGTGTTACGTCATTGTATCTAGGCTGTTCGTGGTGCCCACATCAACTCTATTGGACACTAAATTAAAACCTTTATATTAATTAAAATATATTATTATCGTAAGTTATAATTACCTGTCCATCATCATGTGTTCAAGATTCTAAAACATAGGCCCAGACTCTTGGCTGAAGATTACCAACTGGCCTGCTGAGGAATGGTCATGCACTATAGACCGAGTGATAATGAAGATGTTACTTCAGCGCCATCCCACAATGTCGGTGTTTGATGCTAAAGGAAATTTGTTTCATTGGGGCAGGGGGGTCAGCAGTTATTTTGTGAAGTGTCATGTTTACATCAATGTGTTTTTTCACAAACCATATTTCGTTTACCGATCACGGGTCATAAGCATGCTGACAGTGTAATTCAACATTTTGTATAGGGACTCATTAGGGAGTGTATCTGAGATTACTCAACATTGTTTTTGTGTTATATAAATGGTCCACTACTCATATTCCCACTTGAGATGCCCCCTAATTCACATTCCCCCTTGAGCAGGTGAAGCTTAATGATGTAACAGAGCAGTGGATGCTCCACTCTGATTGATCATCTCATTTGCCATGTAAATAATGCACAATCTTGAATAAGTTGATGAATTCGAGAGATGTGCAATTGACTTAATACTATCAATAAAAATAGTTAGAGAGTTGATTGCTCTTGATGCCAAGTGTTTATTCGCGTCATTACTTTCATGAGGGGCTTTTGTTTTTCATATCCATGATACTTTGAACTTGTATATGTTTGACTGTAACTTGTATATCGACAAAACGTAGTTTATTTTATGTCAAAGCTAAAAACCTGTTGTAATTCTCTGTTGCATCAGTGGCTACCATGGCTAGTGATTTGAAATACAAATACTGTCCGGGCTATTCAAAGCAAAGAAAGCGTTCAATTTATGCCACGTCCGTCTAACAGTCGTTACTCAGAGCATACCTTGCCCCTAACAGACCTCTTCACGCAAACAACATTTCAACTTCTGTAGGAGTATCCAGCTATGCTGCAGCTGCTGTGGGAATAATTCCATTCCAATTATAATTCCATCACAGGAATGAATCCCATCACAGTCTATTTGATACTCGTTTTTGTATAGCTGAGTGAACTGTGGCAATGTGGAGTGAAAGAAATTGCCAAAGCTTCGAAACGGCAGCAGGAGGATTCAAACCCGGGTTCTCTCAATTCAGTGTCCTAACCTAACTGCCACCACAGGGTCTGTGTACTACAGAGAAACCACTGGTCACACTAGGATGACAGAACTGACCAGTGATTACAGAAGACTTGCTGGTTGCCTAATGTTTCCACTGGTTCGCCTCCATTAGTTTGATGACTTAATGAGTGTGTGGTAAATAGCCTGGTGTGTCTCCCTGCTAGTGTTTATGAAGCTATTGGTGGACCCTGGTCTACAGATCCCAGGCCCTCCTTGTTTTCACAGCTGGTCACTCCCCAAGGCCACTCTCTCCCTACTACTGGCATGCAGAGATAGTCAGGGGGTGTCACTGTACATTGACAATGCTTGTCATAGGGAGGGTCACTCTCCAAGTAAATTGTCTTGCTCTAAAATGAAAAAAACATGACTAGTACTAGATATATTTGCCTCTTCTGTTCTCCAGTTAGCTAGGTCTGAAAGTTGTGAAATTGTGTGGATCATTTGCAAGTATTTACCTTAAATTACTCTGACAAAAATGCACTGGTTATGTCACAAAATGGTGTGTGAGCAGAATATGTTATGTAAAAAGTAACCCTAGCTTCCTATATATATGGAGAGAGAGAGAGAGAGAGAGAGAGAGAGAGAGAGAGAGAGAGAGAGAGAGAGAGAGAGAGAGAGAGAGAGAGAGAGAGAGAGAGAGAGAGAGAGAGAGAGAGAGAGAGAGAGAGAGAGAGAGAGAGAGAGAGAGAGAGAGAGAGAGAGAGAGAGAGAGAGAGAGAGAGAGAGAGAGAGAGAGAGAGAGAGAGAGAGAGAGAGAGAGAGAGAGAGAGAGAGAGAGAGAGAGAGAGAGAGAGAGAGAGAGAGAGAGAGAGAGAGAGAGAGAGAGAGAGAGAGAGAGAGAGAGAGAGAGAGAGAGAGAGAGAGAGAGAGAGAGAGAGAGAGAGAGAGAGAGAGAGAGAGAGAGAGAGAGAGAGAGAGAGGCAGCAGCATAGTAACCAGTCCTAAAGTCCACTGAAAGCACTATATAGATATGTTACATAATCCGTCTGTGGCATTGCTGGTTCACAAAGTACTTTGTGACTAGTTCAATTGTGCTGGTTAAGTTGCCTCACCAATGTTGCATCACCATTAATGCAAATTCCCAGCTATGCAAGCTAAATGTGAGCCTGACATCTCCAGTTTTCCGAGGAGTAATATATTCTGTGCAGAATTCCTGGTTACAGGAAATAGTGTAGAATTAGTTTCTGCCTCATGTTGTTTTCATATGCTGTGTCGCGGAGCGGAATCTCAATGATGAGAGTGCAGTGTAAGTGGTATTCCATACAATCTATGCCAGTCATCCATTGTTGCAAGGAATGTGTACTGGGCACAAATCAATAACTGCAGACATAATGCAATGAATGTTGCTGTCTCCAGCAGATGATATTACTTGCTTGTTGTGTAATGTGCAACATCCATCATGCAATTGGCATTGCTGAAAATAAATAAGCTCACTTGATTGATCAGTGGTTTCCTGTGTGAATATACTGGTCTGTAGCTACATGCATAACCTGCCTTGGGTTTGTTCTGACATGGGAGCAGGACCTATGTCTCGCAAACAGATGTTCCCTCTCTCCTTAGCAGTAGCACCCATCCTTCAATTCACTACCAGTTCTTCCCTGTGTCCTCAAACAGGGTAAATGTGTAACCTGTTTTGAACTCATGGAGCTGGTAGTCTATCTATAAAGGACTACCATTAAAATACTCCTGTGTTAGTACATCCTGGACACGGCTGTTTGGAGCACAGTGAACTGCTTAATATAATCGCTTTAGGCCGTGGCAATTTGATTCTCGATATTAAACTGTGCATTTTAATACAGCGGTAATAGGGAACGATTCCATCCCCGTAATTTTATTTGAGTTTACCAAATGGCTGATTTTGTTAGATCCACGATTCTGGAGTCCCCTGTAAAACCACATGGGTGGGGGGATAAACTTCAAATTATTGGATTTGTGTAATTGCCAAGAGTGGGTTTGAAAGGCATGAATGGTATTTGAGGTCACTGAGTTGCCCAAGTTCTTCCTGAAGTATTATTGTACAGTACCTGATTTTTGGGTAATATCTCACAGATTTGGTGGTGCATGTGATACGAGTACCCAGTCGAGTGCAAATGTTATGCTCTGTATGCCTTGTTCTTATTAAAACATGATGTGCTAAAAATAAAAGTAATTTGAAAACACATTTCTTGCCACCTAGTTTAGAGGGTCTTTTCCCAGCCAGCCTTCCAGTTTGCACTTGAATGCATCAAGAGAGTTAGCCGCTGGTGCTTTGGATGGAGTAGTGTTCCAAGACTGTATGGCAGAAGGGTAGAATTAGTTTAATTGTACACTGGTCCTGGAGTTTGGTCAAACATGACCACTGTACGAAACTAGAGAGTTGCTCTGGTGCAGCTGACTTCACTGTGAGCTGTTACTTGGCCAAGGTTACAGGGTTCATTCAGCCTCTTGTTACATTTCCCATTGGCGACCGTGTTAACGTTTTGCATGATTATAAGAAAACGGGACCATCAAAAATTCTGAAACTTCTTACCTGCTGTTGACATGCTGATCGAGTTTAGTCAAAGTCTCATACTTGTAACTCATTTAAAATGTCTGAACGTGCCATGCCTGTAAATTTTTACCAATTCCCGCATGAATTACTACACACACATGCTTTGTTGCGAAAAAATGGCCAAAAATCCTTCCGCCTATTGAAATCATCTAAAAATCCACAGTTACATTGCCAATATGTTCTACCAGCGAACTTGCCAACTGGCTCAAATGCAGTTATGTCAGATGGTATGATTTTTTTAAATAACACATCTAAAATTACTGTGCCCTACATTCGTGTGTAACACGTTAGGAAGTCTAACTGAGGCATGATCCCAAATAGGGACGATTTTTTTTGAGAAAGTGTCCAATTTTATATCAAGTTGCAGCAGAATGTATATGTAAACCCATTATGGAACACTCCTGCTTGTCACATCATTATTATTTGTTTCACAGCCAAATCAAAACAATGCCCTACCCATAATATTAGCTGAAAACCAGTCACATAATTTAAATATAGATAAATTTTGACTTGATAAATACTTAACCATGTACACTAGATTTCTAGAGCATTACAAACCAATGAAACCTACTTACTGTCTCTTTAAATATACCACCTACTTATTTTCAAATTAATAATTATATAATTGCTTGATTTTTAACCAAATATGGTGCAACTTTGTCACAAAAGTGACAATTTGTCACATTTAACAGGATTTTGGGTGATTTCCATTGTGTCAGACTTGCTCAATTTTATTGTTTATGTGATTGCTTTCATGCTTCTACTTGATCGGGTACATGGCATACTGCTTGATTTGGATACGCCATCATAAAGGAGTTTCACATGACCAGATACCCATTGCGGCCACATTTGAAAGTGTTGATCTACGCGATGCTTCCAGTGGCTGTGACACAACCAAAATACAACTAATCTGTCCAAATTTGCTACACAATATCACCAATGCACTGGGCCACATAACAAATATCACCAGTGACTGTTCTAGTGCAGAATAGCTACCTGCTCCCTCACAAACTGGTGCCATACCCCCTAATTTTGACCAAATAGAGATGGGGTTAGCTACGGTTAGGCTTCCATACCTTCATCTCCTTGTGTCCGTACACTTACAAAGAACTGCACGCAACATGAAATGAGTACTGAGACGTGGTGAATAGCAGGGCTGGGTCCAATTATGTAATTGTAATTGTAATTGTAATTGATTACAGCAAAATCCTGTAATTGTAATTGTAATTGATTATGGTTTCAAAATGTTGCTGTAATTGTAATTGTTATATTTTGTATAATTGAAATTTTATTTCAATTACAATCAATTACAATTAATTACAGTACGTTTCATATCACAAACTACCTGAACGAATTGTCAATAAAAATATAATTTAAGTCTCACATGAGTTGAAAATCAAGACTAATAATAACACCTGCTTATATATTTATATTTAAGTCTCAGTATTCACTGTCTGGTGGGTACTGGTCAGTGGTGCTAGTGGTGGGTAGCCTTAGCAATTAGCCTTTTCAGTAAGTTGGTAACAGCCAGGAAGCAATAAACAATGCACAGACATTCAGTGAAACATTGCAGAGTTAGCAAGCCAATTACACCCCTTGTGTTGTGGTGGGTTGGAGACAGGTCAGGTGGCACGGACCATTTATATGGCCTCTCTTCCCATTCCCAACTCACACAAAGCAAAGGGCAGACCAATTAAGAATGTCAGCTTAGAGCAGGAGCTACAACCTCAAAGTAAACACATCAAATCCTATTATTAGTATTTTCCAAAGAAAAATTTAAGAAATGCGCACGGATAAATGTCTGCATTGGAATATGTCCTGTAGGATTATGTCTGGATATTGCATTGTATTTTTATATAATAAAAATATGTTTTAAACGGCTATCTTTTTATTTAGTATAATTCAAAGTCACAATTAAACAAAATGTACAAACATTACCGTTATATTTGTTTATCAATTGTGTAAAAAATATTGAAATTAAGCAAAACGCGCAAAAATACATAATTAATAAATGCTGAATATATTTGGTTCCGCATAATGTAATTGTAATTGAAATTGAAACAGTGTAATTGTAATTGTAATTGATTTAGAAAATTATGACTGTAATTGTAATTGTAATTGAAATAAAAACTTTAATGTAATTGTAATTGTAATTGATATAATTTTGTGTAATTGGACCCAGCCCTGGTGAATAGACATCTATGAAAATTACTGTTGATTTTCCAATATAAAAATGTGCATATGTTAAGCTTTTAGCTTACCATGAACTCTTTCGGGCAATTTTAACAGATGAAAAATAAAAAAAATTATTTATTGACAAATAAATATCTTATTAACCATTAAATAGCATAACATATCAGCTGATGCGCATCAAACGTTATAGTGCAACATTAAAATGTACATTTGTTTGAAATTTTTTATATATAGTAGATCAGTTATAGGATACCTCCTGAAGGAGATGGTTACAAAGTTTAAATAATAGCGGCACTTAACAAGTAATGCTCTTGTTGACTAGATGGAATCAATAAAATATATATAATAATATAATATTTACTAGCCTGACACAGACAATGTTCTAAGTAAACGCATGCAACATGAGTCAAGTTAGCAGTCGTTTTGATTTATCCGTGTGATTCTGTGTTGGACCATGTGACTGAGCCTATACACTGTCACTGCACGACTGTAGCCACATCTGAGTTGGCAATTAATAGCTCCATATTTAACAATTCTTCCTTTTTTGCAGCCTGTCCACAGTACACACTCATTGTTTGGTGACAGACACATGTTTTGCGTGCATTTAATCAGTATATTTTTGATAAAAACGCTCCTCCATGACTGCCCCATACGCTTACAGATAGACAGCTTCCAGTAGACAAAGGATGGTAGCTCCAGGGCTGCAAGGTGCACTGAGCAGTCGGAGTGCGATGCCAAGGCCAGAGCAGGTATGGAGTATCGCCCACACAGGATTTTTTTAAATATAAATCATGTTGAGGTGACTGAGGCAGATTGTAGCATGTGGATTTATGGTTGCTTGACCCTGTTAAGTTGTGAATGATTTAAAGTTAGTGACGTCAGCGCAGACATATGGTTAGGTGTTCAGGGGTCAATTAGACACAGGCTTGGGAAGATTAGATCCAAGGCTAGAGTTTTTCTGCTGCCTGTGATTCACCGGAATCAATACCAGTGGTCAAACAATGTGCTTTGGCCTATGCTAAATATATACCTGAGTTTCTAGCATGGACAGAGGCCCTATGTACTAGGTAGTCATTGACCATGTAAACAATGGCAACTGCATACTAGTAGTGTAACCAGGGTTGGAAAGTCATGATTTAAAAAAAAAAATCGGATTTAAACAAATTATAATAATATTTTTTTTTTTAAATCTTATGTATACCTGAGTCTTAACAGAGGGTACGTGATTTTAGACTGGTACAACATTGTATATACCAGTAATATAATTATAATATACTAGGTTGACTTAAAACAGCAACATAAATATCACTTTAAAAATATTGTATCAGAACTGTCGGTAGTCTATTACCAGGGCTAACATTTACATGCTGAAAAATACAGTCACTTTAAAATCCTTAGCACCGTTGTCCTGTTTAAGTGTAAACTCAGAAATATGATCATCAAACAACTTTACTGAATTGGTAACAGCTAGTACAAATGTTTGCTTAAGGTGGATGTTATCTCAGGGCTTCTGACTTTAAAAGATGCTGTCTCTTGAAGACAATTCTTTGTGGTTTCACTGCATTCACTATGCAGAAAAATGTCATCAATTAATATCAAATTATAATGAAACAACATCACAAGAAATGTGATTCACCAAAGGCTAAATAAAAAATCAATGATTTTTTTTGAGTGATTAACACAGGCATTCTTAAAATGTATGTTCACATATGCATGCATGTGTTATGTGCATGTATTATGTGGGTGTAGGGCAAAAGCCCTCCGAGCAAAAACCCCTCGGTCAATAGCCCTCACCCCTTACTTTGAAAAAGGTAAAAAGCCCTCGCATTGAGATTTTTTATGGAACCAAGTGAAATGTATTAATATGATAAATATTTTTTTATTTGGCGAATGATATCAAACAAAATAATATATTTTAGTAATGTGTGCTTTATCAGACATTGTATAAGATGGAAGTGAATTTCTATATCTCATTCATAAGGCTACAAAACAACTACAAGAGAAGCTTGTCAACCTATGCACCGCTTACCAAAACAAGGAGAAGACCTTGAAGCAAGTCCTGACTGGCATTGGACATTGTATAAGATGGAAGTGAATCTCTATATCTCATTCATAAGGCTACAAAACAGCTACAAGAGAAGCTTGTCAACCTATGCACCACTTGCCAAAACAAGGAGAAGACCTTGAAGCAAGTCCTGACTGGCATTGGACATTGTATAAGATGGAAGTGAATATATATGCTAGGATGATAAATGAATGCAACAAATTATCTACTGATACTGGTAAACACTAGCAGTGTGATTATGTTTAAAAGCAAATATTACATCTGAAGGGCAGGCCACATATAGATGAACAATTGTTGGGCTCTCGATAAGACTGTCCACTTACCACAGTTCTGGGATGTCTGCTTTGGATGACAGTCCTGTTTAACATCTTGTTAATTAAATATGATAATATATAATACATGCATGCTTGTATCTTTGACATATTGACATTATATATGTTTGTTTGAGTTAACGTGTGTGCGTGTGCTGTATGCAATAGCATACATGGTCTGCCTCTAGTAGTTACATATCCTCCACTAATATCTCCCTGGTGCATGACATAACATTCTGATGGTTCCATTTGGATGTGTCACACTGAGCATGATTGATTGCCCTGTTTACTCAAATAGGAGCACTTTGTTGGCTCAGTCCTTTTGCCAGCCCAGTCCCTTTAGGAGCACAATCTAGGCATGATATCTGCATCTGTCGTGGGGCCCTTGACAGATTATACATATGCCTGGCATGATAAAGCTATGATGGGTGTGGGTGCCAGTACTATTTGGCATGAAGCTTCTCACCAGGTGGGGTAAACCTAGGATGTATTATATTCAGCATTATTGACTTGCACTTGTCCATGAAGCAGTTCAATAGCTTCAGTTATTAACACCTCAAATAACCAGCCTTGAGAAGAATTAAAAACAATTGATGCATTGTGACGCCACCTGTGCTTTTAATTTTAGACATCGACCCTAATTTTGTTTTAATTGAGATCGGCTTATATGGACCAAGTCTATAACGTGGTGACGTTTCAACCCATATTGAATGATTTAACTTTGATCGATTGCCTTTAAGTTGAAGTTGTTTTTCAGAAAGAACAAAAATGCGCCAACGTTCAAACATAATAATATTGTATCCAATTGACAGAAATAAATGGTGACTCGTCCTCAGCCACTATTATGCTAATAGTATGCCTTGACACATGGTACGTTTTATCGTGTTTCTTCAGTATGCCCACTATACAAGTGGATTTCAGATACTAGTGTTTCCATTAGCAGTAAATTGAGGAATAAGTAGAAAACCATATTCCACATGCAATAATACCTTGCTTATGCCATTTCAAGGCACTGCCAATTTCCTAAGTTGTTTTTGGTAATTGTACTAGGATAATTGATGCAGGCAGACTGTTATTACAAGCCTAGGCAGCTGTCAATCAAGTGCTTTACAGTACTGCGGGGGGAGGGGCTGTGCTGTGCCCCTATCTACCTGCTATCTCCCTTTTTGGGCAGAAGTGAACTAGACAGTGAAAAAGACTGGTTTTACAAGCTCCTTTTGTGAATTTTTTTAATGTTCACCATGTCTACTTTTATTGGCTGATATTATATATTTGTTCGTGTTCACGGCTCTTGAATAGTTAAGTCTACAGTACTTGTGCATGCCCTGATTGCACTCGTGATTGTACACGAGAGTGTATACGAGAGTGTATACGAGAGTGTACACGATAGTGTACATGTGTGCTACTTCAAAGGTAAGTTTATTTGTATGAATGATCATAAGAAATCTAAAAAGCTACTATTTGTTGTGGTGAATCCAGAACTATTCTGAGTGTATGGAATAGATCATGGAAGCCTACAAGGCTCAACACTCCCAGGTCTTAATGGTTCCTCCTTAGTTCAGTTTTTTGCTCGTCTCAGTTCTCAAAAAAATCAAACCCACCTGGTATCCACTAAGGCATGCCCGCTCATTTGTGCAATTTTTTTACAAAACATACAAACTATTAACTTATTTTTGACTGGGTTCAATAAAAATGCAGCAGAAAATAGCATAAATGGGTCTGCGTAGATAAACTAGATGTAATGCTATGACATAAACTGGGCTAGCTCGGATGTTGTAAACTGTTTAGCCAATTTGCTAAGGCCCCAATTTTGTTTAGCCAAATAAAATTGCTTTAGTACATTTTTTTATGTGCATCAAGACAACAACAAGTGCTCATGTATTCTGCATGCTTTTCAACGGAAATTCAGGTGGCCAAATTTGCTCAAATGGGTAACTTTTGTTTAACCAAATCCCATGCCATGGAGCCTATTGCCCAATAGTAGCGCCAGCATAGATAACCCTATTCACGCTTTTGTGAGTTATGCAATCAGAATATATCAATCAAAATGATTTCTTTCTATGATATGCACTCTTATTAAACCAAGGGCGCATATTACTTAAACTTTTTAAACCCTGCAGATTATCCTTAATGAACCTGATTTGTAATATATTAATTTAGTTACAAAAGGACTTTTGCTTGAATTTGGAATGCCTTAGTATGAGTGACTGTTTTAGCACCTTACATTTTGCATGCAGTACATAAACATAAAATGGTTATAAATAACTCTAGTAGTCGGCAGCCCCTGAGTGCCTGGTATATTGGTTGACATGCATGACGCACGCTTCTTTTTTTATGATGCACACTTGTACAAGTTCATTTTGATTGTGTACATGTAGGTCAACTGGATGGTGTTTGATATTGGTCAAGTGTTGTAATTCAGGCCTTCATGGCACAAATAGGTGTGCCAGTGCAGAGTATTCGTCACAGTGAAACATTGTGTTCAGGTTTCTGTGATGTCTCTCACTGAAAGTTAATCTCCTGTTACGTAAGATTTTTTTTTGAGAAAAATGTTTGGTCTGCCGGCTTCATCCTGCTGCGTTTTACCGTGAGGTTTTCGTTGGCTGACTGCTTGAGTGTATAGCTTGGCAGTTCCATATTCAGTAAACCAACATGTTACAATTCTTCCAAGCATCACACGCACGCACGCATGCACGCACGCACACACATTTTATTGGGTCTAGTCAATAAGTAAACTCCTACCCTATGAGTATGACACTGTTGCCAAAGCATCACTTCCAATATGCCCAGACACATAAAGTAAATTTGGACATAATGCTTTCTTAGAATTTTTTTGCGAACAGGGTGTAATCCCTAAATTTTTATGAATAACGTCCAATTTCTGTCTAGATCTTTGCTCAAATGTGGTCTTGGAATGTTGTGAAAAAGCCATTACTGAGTGCACATTATAAACTGCCTGGTCTTCTGGTTCAATCTGATGGACATATTATAGTGTCTAAGAAGTACCTGACAGCAACTGTGGACTTCATGTACCCAACTTTACACTTCCTATAGTCAGACAGGTGCTACTGACCCCCTCTAGCCATCAACACTGTCAGTTGTTTAGTAAACACCTGTGTCCAGTGTATGTCCAGGTGGCTCATGTCTGGACCAGCTGGACCCTACCAAGGAGTCCATGCCACAGCCAGACAGTGGATCCATTAAATGTTCATCTTTCATCAGAGTGTTCCTTTCACAGACACTGCTCAGTTTCCTTGCCTTAATACCTGGGTTAGTGTCACCACAGGTGGCCATTATAGCATTTCTTTGAATAAAGTTTTTTTTAAACTTTCACAACACGTTTCTCGTGAAGTAATATGTCCTCCACCCAATGGCAATGTGAAATTTGTGAGAAAAAAACTCCCAAACCTGATACCCAAAAATGCTGGTATGTTATGCCTAATAACCACAGTTTTATTATGCAGGTGGTCAGCATCTGTCCGTTGTCATTACTTGAAACCATCTGTTACAGTACTGACAAACGTCCACTCATTTCATTGCTACAAAACTGCTCTCAAAAGATTCACACATTCGTCTATCTAGTACACCAGTTGTACTGTGCTGAAGTTCTATAAATCAACAGTATATATCTGCTACTGATGGCTTGGAATTGCATTTCCCAATGGGTAATTTGTTCCCACAGGCTGTGGAATTAATTTGTTTTTCGAAATACCTGATCTGGTGTCCTGCATCATTGCTGTCCTGAGGTTTCTCTGGTGAGCCCAAGGACCATTGGGTGAATAGAAGTGTATAAAATTTCCCAGGAATTTTTAGGTTTGGACCAAAGATGGGTGAGCGTATCTACTGAGATATGTTGTGGGTCTAGAAAATGTGTTATTTCTTGTGAGTGGGATGTTGAATAATTGAGAGTTTTATGTGGCCATGCAATCAGTCGGTGTGACCAGAGACCTCTCTGGACACTGTTATGCTGTCTTGATTAATTATGTGGCATGTCTCAAAATTTTTGTTGAATTATGTGGGTGTTAACACTAACAGCCAGTGTTGGTTTTATATATTGTTGGGTTGTGTAATCTAGCAAAATTGTGAACAGTTGAAAATGGCATCTTTTGATTCGAAACCAGCCTCACTGTGTGCATGGTCATCAGTATCATACAAAACATTTTCATTTTTACGAGTGTATGTAAAATCAGAACTGTTAGATGGGATATGTTCATCAGTGTTGTTAATCACAAAGTTTTTGATGCCATTTTTAACCTAAAGACTGCATATATTATGTTTAAGGTTTGGCATTTGGTAACACATGTGCATGGACATCAACACAAAATTTATTTGATCTCAAAATTATTACTTTTCAAGGTTTATTGTCTTTAGGAAATATGTCAACAAATGTTTTCTAGAGAACTACAGAAAAAAATCAAGACATTTTCTAATGATAAAAGAGGGAAGACGACCCATCATGGGAATGAGTATTGATAGAGTCAGCACTCCCCATGTTGGGGACATTCCCCCAGGACGATTGTGTTGTTCCCAAAAATATGAGTATTTAAAGATCTTATGTTGACACTGTACATTTATAAGTAGAAGCAGACTTGTGGTAAATGACATTGTAATTATAAATTCCAATTACACACCAATTCCAATTGCCATCTCAAAGATATCAATTCCAATTATCAATTCCAAATTGAAGTAACAGCCTGTGAACAGAGCAACCATAGATATACTTAGCGCCATAAAATATGTTTGAGATTTTTCCTTGTGTTTGAGAAGGTCTGGGCTTACTCCTTCCAGTATCAACATGATTAGCCTATCCAGCCCTGGAGGAGTAGGGAGATAGGCTCCACTCTGCCACCTGTGAGCAGGCAATACCCATGTCTAGAATAAGCCAGCAATCAGTGTTAATGCTGCTGTATTAGAATGTTGCAATTGGAGGCTCCCTGAATAGACTAATCAGTTTACATCTGTCTTCTTGTTGTTGTAAGCCTGGTCTGTTTGTGTGGTCTTGGGCAAGACTGAATTCTGTTCGGACACGTGTACATTTTGTTCAACACCTTACAACCTGCTCTGCCGTACGTAGAATGGTAGAAGGAACTGTTATTTACTTCTTATCAATTCACTTTGTAAGTGTTCTTTGATATTAAAAGATGCACATATAAAGTAGTTTTATTTGAAGTGTTGTAATGACATTATTGTATAAACGGATACTATAAACAGAATAGCTGCTGCGATAGCAACCAATCCTCATATTAATGGACTTTAAAAAAATTGTTTCTGTGTGTGTGTGTGCGTTTTTTTTTACAATTTATGTACATAAAAACTAAAGAGGATCATTACGTTATGCAGAAAATACAGGTCCCAATTACTTTATTAGTAAATTTTTTTTATCATTATGGGTCAGGTATTATCATTATGGGTCAGATACCTTCTTCGGCCTCTGTTGACGTCCCAGTTTCTGGACAGGCCATTTCTCTGATGTGATTGAGTTACCCAGCCATGGACTTCAGCTGCAAACAAGCGGAATGTTTATATAACTACTCTCAGTGCTATGTATTCCTGTTCTTGATTGGAACGAGCCACATTTATCATAATAGCCGGCTGAGTTCAGTAAGCTTGTTGGCCTGAGTTGCCCTTGTAGCATCTGGAGAATGAAATTTCTTGGTCTGGAGTAAATGACCAGTGGTCAGTTGTGATCTTATCAGTTGGCTGCACACTAAGCCAGGACATAGGTCCAGTTACCTTTCTTCTTGAATGGTGTGCAAGTCTTGTTTTGAAGGTAAGATTTAGTGAGTCCAGTATTTTAGCAGGGATGGTATCATACCATATTCCTGCTGTATTAAAATGTGTCGCTGAAGAGAATCAGTCACTTAATGGAATCACATTGTTCTGGCTCGAAGTGATTCTGTTAAATGATGGTCACTGTAGTGGAGGTGTTTTCTTTAATGGATTTAATAGAAATGTCTGCTAACAGAGGTGTTGCATTCTGGAAACAATTTGAGGTAATATAATATTTGTAGGAATTATTTTATTGCCCTACATTATATGTATGGTGTGAGATTCCTATAAGGTTTTAGAAGTGACATGTATTTCTTGGTTACCAAGCATATAAGTTTAATTATAATGTATATTAACTGCATTGGTCAAGACGTTTCAGACATTTCTAGGACAACTGTCCAGTTTTTTATATGGGAGATGGGATGGCATGGCATAAATGCAAGGAGAGAGAGATTATGCAGTATATATGCTGCAAGTACATGTTTTATTATGTTAGTGGGTCAAATTAGAGCACCCCTCTTTGATACCATGCCTGGTTACATATGTTGACCCTGCACTGGATCTTTTACATCCCCAGTGGGAGAGACCCACATCTCATAGTGTATCATCTGAAAGACATTTCCAACAATGTGCACATATGTCAAGTGTTAGATGATTCGGCCAGTCAGTACGAGTTTTTATGAAGCAGGTTCCAGCAACTGGGTGGACCGCCAGCCAAGTACTTTTTGGCCACAAGGTGAGGGGCAAGTCATTGGAGTACCATTCCAGTACACGAGAGGGGGGAGGGTGGAAGAGAGAAACAATTGTCAAGCCTAGAAAGATATGTAAAGCCCTGGGTCCATATTGCCCTTGGGTGGGGGTGGGGGGGTCACTCACGGAATATCTAATACCAAAATAACATAAGAAATTTAAGATGATAACATAAACCTGCAAATCTTGGCTGAGATTCAACATGGACTGTGTAATACTTCAGTAGGTCTATTCAGTATTTCGAATATCAGATAATATTTACCCAGGTATTCCTTGAGTAAACCCCCCAGGACAGTTTTGCTGTCATATTATTTTATGGAAAACTTGAGTTACAGATTCATGTCTTTCGAGAATTTGGGTCCTGCTACTTTGGTGTGTATAAAGGTTACATTTAGGGCCATATTCACATACTGTACAAGCCGTGCCAGTGGCTGATGCAAGACAGTTTATCTTTTGCATGAGCAGTAAGGACATTCTGCCCTTTTGATCTATTGCATCAGTGGCAGCTACTTTGACTTGGAAGGCAGGAGCATTAGCAGCTGCTGACTATGTTCACTGATGTGACAAACTTGATGAAAGTTGTCTAGAGTACTTGTAGATTGGTTTCTCATACATGAGAGTGTACACGAGAGTGTATATGAGAGTACACGAGAGTGTACATGATAGTGTACATGAGAGTGTACATGAGAGTACACGAGAGTGCATGAGAGTGTATATGAGAGTGTACACGAGAGTGTACATGTGTGCAACTTCAAAGGTAAGTTTATTTGTATGAATGATCATAAGAAATCTAAAAAGCTACTATTTGTTGTAGTGAATCCAGACCTATTCTGAGTGTATGGAATAGATCAGGAAAGCCTACAAGGCTCAACACTCCCAGGTCTTAACGGTTCCTCCTTAGTTCAGTTTTTTGCTCGTCTCAGTTCTAAAAAAAATCAAACCCACCTGGTATCCACTAAGGCATGCCCGCTCATTTGTGCAGTTTTTTTACAAAACAAACTATTAACTTATTTTTGAATGGGTTCAATAAAAAAGCAGCAGAAAATAGCATAAATGGTTCTGCGTAGATAAACTAGATATAATGCTATGACATAAACTGGGCTAGCCCGGATGTTGTAAACTGTTTAGCAAATTTGGCTAAGGCCCCCAATTTTGTTTAGCCAAATACAAATTGCTTTAGTCAAATTTATTATGTGCATCAAGACAACAACAAGCGCTCATGTATTCTGCACAGCAACACAACAAACCAATTTCCAGTGTTTTATAATTTACATATTTTAGCTAAAGAGAAATATTGCAACTTTTATTTGAAGTGTTGTGGAAGGATTGATAAGAAAAGTATGACACATGCTAAAGTTACATACCAAGGTTAATACTGGCGGTATGATGAATCACAGTAGCGTATTTATGAGCTAGATTACATTACACTTATATGTTACCACTTTCATTGACTCACTCTGTATAGCACAGAGAATATTTTATTGTGTTATTTATGTAACGGGTAGCGAACGCTAAGAAAAAAAATAACATCCATTAGATGAGATGTACTGTGTGAGGGGGCAGAAACTAAGTCAACTAAAAGATGCAAGGATTTCAAGTTATTGAAGTGCACAGTTATGTCTAAGTGGTGATGAATATATATATAATATATATATATATATATATATATATATATATATATATATATATATATATATATATATATATCTGGTTTCATAATGAGTGTCTCTTGTTCCATCAAAGACTATGCCTGACACTGCTCCAAGCAACTTTATTTATTTCTACTGTCACCAGCTTTGTCATCCTTCTCTTCTGGCTGGGCAGCACATAAAATCATGGCTCGTGGCAAGTCAGTGACTAATGCATGCATGTAAAACAGGCTGCTTCGATTTTCCGGGGAGTCTGTGAGTGCGGGACTCCTTATAAGGTCTTTGGTAGGAGTCTGTGTGACTCTCTACTCTAGAAGATGATAAATGGTGTTGTATGCTGATATCTTCATTCTTGAATCAGCTCCGGGCTGTACAGAGAAGTAATACTTGCTTTTGTTTTTTAGAAAATACCCGTTAGCTTGACGCAACTGTGCTGCTCTGGAGTAAAGGAATAATATATTTCAGTATTAACTAAAACGCAAAAAAACTGATCCATGGTTCGTAATCTTAGTTATAGATTACATGTCGGAGGCACTCGCAACAGTGGCGCCACACTGTGGAATGGTGCCCATGAAATTCAATGCCTACAAAATTTTATTCATACCTTCTCATGTAATAATTTCTGCCTCATTCTGTGTTGTATAAATTTATGATCCAGATGTGGGGTTTGTAACTTGGATGTTATTACAAACGAATCTGTGAGGATGTCTTTATAGAAAACACCTCACCAAGCCAGCTAACTGGCTGTGCTGTAATAAAACTGTCCTGGACAGATGTTTATCTACAGTTGGTGGCAGAAATGTGGGCTTGGCATGGAGAATATATGCGGGATCACTGGGAATAGTTCATGGGAAGAAAAGTGTGGTTTTTCACTGGGTTTGTTTCAGATGTCAATAGTTTATGTAACAAAGCATGGTTTGGGGGATATTGATGGTAATAAAGGAGATGTTTTAATTTGTTTTGAATGCAGAAAGCCTGAGTAATGAAGCAGGTTCGTTTTTGCTGAGGTTATTGATAGTCAGCTAGATTGAACAATTGCAGCAAGTGTTTTGTTAGGGATAAGTTGAGTCAAGATTGTTTGATATTGCTTTGTGTAATGAGAAGCTGGGCAGTGAGGCAAATCTTGCATTTATTTCTTTATTGCGATATGCTATACATTGAAGCAAGATAATTTAACAGAATGCCTAAAGGAATCAAGAGGATGGGTTATGTGTTTAGGTGGAAAGATCCTAAAGAATCCCTAAGGATAGAATATGGTGCACTTAAATTTTATCTTTGAAATAACTTTTAACCATCACTCATCCAGACATTGCCACTGATATGCCAACCACATTCCTTCTGATGAGAAATCTGATGCCGTTTCCAGCTTTTAAAAGGCAGCAATTTCCTGGCTGTTAAAAGGCAGATAAACAGTATTTTTGTGGCTGTTGAAAGGTAGGTAAACACTAATTTCCTGCTGTTAAAAGGCAGATAAACAGTCTTTCTGGTTGTTAAAAGGCTAGTATACAGTAATGTTCTGGCTATTAAAGGGTAGATAAACAGAAACAGTAAATATAGTTTTAATAGTCCTGAACATTGCAAACAATTTGTTTTGTAGTATTCCTATAGAAGTAGCTATGATCTGCGTGGTCTGTATACAACCTTACCAACCTGTGTGGTCTTTGTACAACCTAGCAAACCTGTGTGGCCCATGTACAACCTTACCAACCTTTGTGGTCTGTGTACAACCTAGCAAACCTGTGTGGCCCATGTACAACCTTACCAACCTGTGTGGTCTGTGTACAACCTAGCAAACCTGTGTGGTCCATGTACAATCTTACCAACCTGTGTGGTCCATGTACAATCTAGCAAACCTGTGTGGCCCATGTACAATATAGCAAACCTGTGTGGCCCATGTACAATATAGCCAACTTGTGTGGTCTGTGTGCAACCTTACCAACCTGTGTGGCCCGTGTACAACATAGCCAACTTGTGTGGTCTGTGTACAACCTTACCAACCTGTGTGGCCCGTGTACAACATAGCTAACCTGTGTGGTCTGTGTACAACCTTACCAACCTGTGTGGTCTGTGTACAGTCTTACCAACCTGTGTGGTCCGTGTACAACCTAGCAAACCTGTGTGGCCCATGTACAATATAGCAAACCTGTGTGGTTCGTGTACAACATAGCCAACCTGTGTGGTCTGTGTACAACATAACAAACCTGTGTGGTCCATGTAGCAAACCTGTGTGGTCTGTGTACAGCATAGCCAACTTGTACAACCTAGCAAACCTGTGTGGTCTGTGTACAACCTAGGAAGCCTGTGTGGCTCATGTACAATATAGCAAACCTGTGTGGTCCGTGTACAACATAGCCAACCTGTGTGGTCTGTGTACAACCTAGGAAGCCTGTGTGGCTCATGTACAATATAGCAAACCTGTGTGCTCCGTGAACAACATAGCCAACCTGTATAGTCTGTGTACAACCTTACCAACCTGTGTGGTCCATGTACAACCTAGCAAACCTGTGTGGTCCATGTATAACATAGCCAACCTGTGTGGTCTGTGTACAACCTAGCCAACCTGTGTTGTCTGTGTACAACCTTGCCAATCTGTGTGGCTTGTGTGGTCCATGTACAAACTTGCCAACCTGTTTGGTCCATGTACAACCTTATCAACCTGAATTGTCTGTGTACATCTTGCCAACAATGCTGGTTGAATGAAAATGTACTTTGCACACTTAGCAGTTATCTGCATAAGATTAATGACACATTGTGCTTGGACATTGGTACCTTCTCTGTTGCAGTCAATGTGATATATATGCAATGTGTTACACCAGACAATATAATATTAATAACCTGACCTACTGCAAGACAGATTATATTAGATAAAACAAAATATGTTTTGTTATAATGCATTTAACAGTCCACAGTCAGAAAAAAACATGCATGTATGTATACAAAAATGCTTAATGGACAAAACATGGAGTATCTGCTACTCTACATTAAGGGTAGTATATGCTACTCCACATTAAGTGGAGTATCTGCTAATCCACATTAAGTGGAATATCTGCTACTACACATTAAAAGTAGTATCTGCTACTACACATTAAGTGTAGTATCTGCTACTCCACATTAAATGGAGTATCTGCTACTCCATCTTAAGTGTAGTATCTGCTACTCCACATGAAGTGGAGTATCTGTTACTCCACTCATGGTCAAGTATCTGCTTCTCCACTGCATGAAGATGCAGTGGAGTATCTGCTAATCCAGATGCAGCAGAGTATATCTTGACCACCAACTAAGATGGTATCCCAGGAAGTCTTGCAGCTTTTCCCTCCCACAGTAAACACCCTCAGCTGCTGCTGGACCATCTCTGGTCTCCTGCAGTGAAGTGATGTAGATTGGCTGCACTTGTAATTAATTAATCAGTCTGTCCATATACTTGCTTCATTGGACACTTTGCAAAACAAACTGCTTGATCTCTGATTAATGCCACTGGCAAGTAAGTTCCTGGCTTACGTGGATTGCCATGTTGGTAGATGAAATCAACAACATATGGCTTTAATGTTGCTTCTGATAGCCTGTTACATCATATTGGCATTCAAACACTCAATGACTCGCTCGCTCGCTCACCCACCCACTCACTCGCTCGCCCACCCACCCACCCACCCACTTGGTTATTTACAATATGATGTGTTTCTGTTAAATTCTAATCTATATTCATGTTACTGTTTCTTCCTCAACATAACTTTACCTCCACATGCTAAACAGGTAATCTTTTATCAAACCTCCAGCCTACCTTCTCTATAAACTGTCCGTCACTAGTATTTACAATGTAACACCCAGGGAATGTCTATTTAAAGCAACAATTTGTTTAGTGAATGTGTCGTTTGTGGTGGTGTATTATGACAACAGCAGGTCTTACTCGAATTATCGCTGCCTGGTTAGAACATTAATTTTATATGTTGTGACACATTTCTTAAGACTCTGCTTTTTCTGTTGCAGATGGGTCACAGGTAGCACATTGAGTAGACAGGCGCCAGGCTGGAGTGGACATTGACAGGTGGGTGGAGAGCAAATCAGGTCAAGACACTTGAGGTCAAGGTCACATACTGGTGCACTAACAAGTTCTCTCATATTTCATGTTCAGCGGGGCAACTCAGAAAAGCAATGGGTGGTTTCTGTGTAGATGTGGTAAATCATGCAAAAACATGCTTCTACATTTTGTCAACATGATAACTGCACAAATAGACAAGTGCCGATGAACTTTCCTCCAGCATGTTTTGTTTGCAAATTGTACGGTGTTTTCCTGGAAAGACGAAGCCGCTGATGCATGACTCTGTATCTGTAATTATCATTGAAGCCATTCAGTCGCTGTGCATCCAGTGCAGCATGTAAGCTGAGCTTTCTGACTATTTGACCGCACAACAGTCCTAGTAGAACAGAGACAACAACATTATAGACTTCACTATCATTGCTTAGCCCACAGCAATGCACTCAAGAAGTTTGTTTTAGAGGTGAAAGTTTTGCACATGTTCTTATTTAATTACATGTTGTGCTGACATTTCCATATGGAAATGACAGTTTTACTGAAATATACGAATTAGTCAGATTGACTGCAATTTAGTTAGCTATATCAGTAATGGATTGTTAAGTTTTGTGAGACAAGACTGGTTTGAGAATGCTGCGGGAAATGCATTTGTTGCTAGCCCTACCACTGTACTAGCAGCAACCACTACCAGCATCCATCCAATGATGCAAAGTGGTGTAGAAAAGACCACAGAGCGTCCTGTTGGTAGCTGGATAGCTTCTTCGATATAAAAATAGGTATTTCCCAAAGTCCAAGAAATAACATAAGAAATTTTGCATTCAGTGTATATTTATTTTATTATGCAAATGACTCTTTTCAGTTCAGTAAAAAAATCATTCAAATGCGTAACATGACCATCATCAAACAACCAGTCAACTCCCTGACCTAGAACTTGACAGGTGTCATGGTAATAACTTGTGTGTCTGCAGAGGTTTTACTTGGAAATGGAGGAGAATTTATGGCAGAGTACCTACACGATTGCAGTTGGCTTGCAGGAATTGTGATGTAAGATATACTACTTTACATTCTTGGTACCAAACTCAGGGTCATTTGTATTGAAGATAAAATACCTGTTATAGTCTCTGTGACTGCTTAGCGGAGCTGTCACATGACATTCGTTCCAGTGAGATAGTGAGAAGGTCATATCCCCTCTCAGAGATTCAACCTTGACCGTGAGAAAGGTATCTGAGCTTTTTTCAGTACTAATGGGGTGCACATGTGTGACAGTGGGTCACTTTAAAAATAGCTTTGATGGTGTGTCAGTCACCTCCTTGTGGTCTAGAGTCTCAATGCCTTAGAAATAATAAAAGAAAGATAACGTTTTCTGTTCGCAAAAATGCTGTAGTCAACAATGTATTTGCCATTCATTGTCATTGTAAGAACAGGGCACTGTTCGTAATAGGGACAGACAAGATTGAAAACCCTTTATAGATATTTTTGAAACTACATTTCCTCAAGCCTGTTTTGAATAAAAACTATTTTTCAATGTTGGTTCTCAGATATGAAGAAGACTTCAATTAATTGAGTGTCTCTTATTCACAAATGTTTGACATTCATGATTGTAACTACATGGACATCTCTACTATGCAATACGTGTTCACACTGTTCCTCTCTCCATGAAACAGTTGACAGAAATAGGGCAGATCCGTAGAGTTACATCATTAATCATCCCCTATACTTTTACTAATGGGTGTTCTATTTATGTCTGTGGGTAGATCACAGTGCAATATTGCATTAGTGGCCATGTTGACATTTTGTCTGATTATCAGAAAACCGGGCCATCAAAAAAACAAAAACAAAAATTCACTGCCATCGTGTCATTGATATTCTGAACAAGTTTGTCAAAATCACACACCTCCAGCTCTTTTAATCATGTCACAAGCGCACCTACCCTCAAACATGGCAGTTTTGGCCAAATATTAACACAAATGTCACCACCAAAATACCTACACGTCTCTGAATCCGCTTCAGACTGCAACATCTCACTGCCAGAGGTGCAATGTTTTGAACGTTCCACAGTTACTTCTTGGCAAATAAAATCACTGAAATCGGCTAACTGGTCTGGTGGCATCTATTGTTATGAGACAGCTGGAGTACATCAAGAGAAGATGGAGTCTTGCCAACAGGATGTTCAAGGTATCACTGCCACAGGTGAGGCTGCCACTGCTTAGATTGTCTCTCACCTGTGCTCCAGTCTGGTGTTTGCGTCCATCAATACACGTTTACAATTGCGTTGCGACCAGACTGTCTGTGCAAGTGTGTGGTATCCATGGGACCTGATGTTGTTGTGTCTTGTTATAGTGTTTTAGAGATACCCATAGGTGTCAATATTGCCGCTTTTTGACAGGGAATACTGCTTGTTTGCCTTGGTCCTGCTTTCGCATGCTTTTTGTATGAAATGTCCTGCTTTTTGTAACGAAAAGAATTCACAGTAGAATTGATCTATTTGTTGCACATGCGGCCATTCTAGGCAAATGTTATTTTTTATTTCTTTCTTCAGTGATTTAAATTTTTTTCGCACAAATGAGAACAGCACATGAAAATGGTGACCTGTAAAAAGGCCAAAAACATCTAAAACCATTGAATGTTGAACGAAGGTGGATGTTTTCAACTTGAGATGACTTGTTTACCTTACCACCTGGCACTGGGGAAGGAAGTTGGGAGTCTGTTTTAGTTTAGACCATCCCACTGGCCACTGGGCATACACACAATGAACGCACAGTTTGTAATTTGTCTTGAATCACTACCAGAGAATTCTCACATAGCAAGCCTTCTGCCCTCCAGCCAGATTTTGTTTCTGGTTTTCTTGGAACTTGCAGTTCTTACCAGGTAGAGCCATCGGTGAACCGCTTGTCGGCAGGTCTTGCTGTAGGTCGTATGGTGGCCATTGTTTTTTGAGTCTAGTATGTGCCGCTGTGTGCTCCAGTCAACCACCTGGTTTGGGAAAACCTGTTGGTGAACGCTGGGAACATTTCTGACATCGCTGTGTTACTGTATGTTAGTAACTATAACCTGGCTGTTGTTTCTGAATATTTAAATGTTTTGACCATTTTCTAATAGCTAGCTACGCAGCACAGAGGTCAGGAGGAGGACGGACCAATGTAACACGAGACATCAAAACAAGAAATATCACAGGGCAGATGATTGGGTTGAACCAAATAAGGAAGACTAGCTGAATGACGAAAGAGGGATGGAGTCGATCAAGAAATGAAACAGTTTGATACGACCGGGAAGGAATGAAGCGTATTAATACTGCTTTTGGATCACGCTTCCTCCCAAAATTCTCCAAACGGTTGAGTTGGCTGCAAGTCTAAACAGTCGTCTCCCGGGGGACCGGGGTACAGAAACCCTGCCCCGAAACGATTGGGGTTGCTTCGTTGATATTTCACAGCACATTCAGCTGTTGTGGTGTTACTCTCAGCAGTTGGCCTGTTACATAATCATGAAATGCACTGAAATAACAATGTGAACAAGGTCAAAGGTAACAGCTGTGTAGTGTGCTTTAGTGCAGCCAAACTTAAGAGGAAACAGCCACAGAAGTAGCCCCTTCGGAGAGTGCCAGCACACGGCTTGTTCCACCACATCATCAGTCTTGCTGTGGGATTTGTAGCTTGTTGGCTGCTTCTACTAACTGCCTCACTTTCCTGATTCCTTATTTCCTTTTACCATCTCAAAAATCACCCCTCAAACAATGAAATCTCACAAAATCACCCCTCAAACAATGAAATCTCACAAAATCACCCCTCAAACAATGAAATCTCACAAAATCACCCCTCTAACAATGAAATCTCACAAAATCACCCCTCAAACAATGAAATCTCACAAAATCACCCCTCAAACAATGAAATCTCACAAAATCACCCCTCAAACAATGAAATCTCACAAAATCACCCCTCAATCAATGAAATCTCACAAAATCACCCCTCAATCAATGAAATCTCACAAAATCACCCCTCAAACAATGAAATCTCACAAAATCACCCCTCAAACAATGAAATCTCACAAAATCACCCCTCAAACAATGAAATCTCACAAAATCACCCCTCAAACAATGAAATCTCACAAAATCACCCCTCAAACAATGAAATCTCACAAAATCACCCCTCAATCAATGAAATCTCACAAAATCACCCCTCAATCAATGAAATCTCACAAAATCACCCCTCAAACAATGAAATCTCACAAAATCACCCCTCAAACAATGAAATCTCACAAAATCACCCCTCAAACAATGAAATCTCACAAAATCACCCCTCAAACAATGAAATCTCACAAAATTGTCCCCAGTTTCTGCCATGAGCTCCAGAAATGTGGGTTTTACGGATGGTGAAAGGTTATGTTGCATTATACTGGCTGAAAAAGGCATAGAGATTCTGGTGAAAATTTGACCAAAAGATGCATCAATATTAGTGCGATCGATTGCAGATAGTATGCTGCATGTGAGGGCGAAAAGTAACCGGCCCATTGAAATAGTGCTGTGATATTGGACAAAATTATTGCCTCTTTCCTCACAGTAGTGTGTGATCATATTGATTACCCCCACATGGTGGGCTTGAAAGCCCCTTTGTTATTGTTAATTTGTAGTAGTATTGATTATTAATATCATGAGGAAGTCTGCTCAGTAAGCTGCCAGTTGTGTTCAAGGACAGTGGTGCGGAGATAAAAACGTTTACTGAACAAATCCATCTTCTGATACAAAGAGTGTTTTTCTTCTGGCTGGAATGCAGGAAATGGGATGGTCCCATTCAGTGCAGTTTGTTATGTGGGAAACTAGATCAGTAGACTGCCGGTGATTTGGTACCAGACTGAAATATTGGCGTTTCTTCATTAATTATTTATTAACTCCCTCCCTCCCTCCCTCCCTCCCTCCCTCCCTCCGTCCCCCTCCCCCCTCCCCCCTCCCTTCCTCCCTCCCTCCCTCCCCTCTCACTTTAGTTACTACAAAAACAATTTTTCAAGCTCCATTATATTGATAAACCTATCACACCTGTAGTTAGCACATTTAAGCTACCAAAGACACTGTTATTTCAAGCTCCATTATATTGATAAACCTACCACACCTGTAGTTAGCACATTTAAGCTACCAAAGACACTGTTATGAAATGTTTACATCCGTTGTTGATGGTGCTTTTATAGGTTAGCATGACCAAGTGGGATATATCACTTCCAGGCAGGGAGATTTAATGAGGGGCACTGCATGTAAATAGCTCTGCCAGTAAATACAGCTGTCACTCCCACCTTCCATGCACTCAATTCATCTTGGTTGACTTGATGTAATGCCTGACCCGTTTGTCACAGTCTATTGGACTTGACAATGAGCCAGACGTTGTTATCAGATTTTGCCTTATTTTTTATATCTTTTGATACTGTTTCATACATGCCCATTGCAGTACATCAATACAGTGACTTGAACGGGTGTGCTGTATGACTGTGCCATCCTAGTGAACCAGTAGTGATAGACACTGTTATCACCCTTCGTGGGTCCACAGACTCCACACACACAAAAGTGGAATTGAACTTTTGCCCAGTTATTACATCATGAGTCCACACACACAAACATGAGGCACGGAGTTGCTTTGCTGAGAATTCTCTTGGTCACTTCCAGACAAATTATTTTCGGCAAGCATAGCTCACATAAATTTTTCAAAATCGCAGATGCATAGAATAATTTTAGTAGGCATCCGTCCGTCTTGGGAGACGATGGACTGCGTCCGGGTTGATGGTCATCACTGGGTGGTTGGACAGCATCTGCTGTGGCTGGTGAGTCCAATGCGAGAGTGACGGTCAAACCAACACGGATGGTCTTTGCCGGGCTCTCTGTAATTTCAGGTGTTCAGTTCTCTTCTCCTCTGCTTTCTTGGTGCCCCTCCCTAACTCATTCTCCAGGTGTCCCGGTCTGGGGCTACGTCCTCCCTCCCAGTGGCTCCAATCTATGTCGCCTTTAGGTCATACTTGCAGATGTCTTTGTAGTTCAGACGTGGGTGGCCAGTTGGTCTTGTACTGTTGACAAGCTCGTCGTAAAACAAATCTTTGTTGATTCTGCCGTCCTCCATTCTGTGGACATGGCCCAGGTATCGAGTCGTTGCTGGGTCGGAGAGCGTCCTGCTTTTTTAATGAAATGTCCTGCTTTTTTTATGAAATGTCCTGCTTTTTTTTATGAAATATCCTACTTTTTTGACAAAATGTCCCGCTTTTTTAATGAAATGTCCCACTTTTTTGATGAAATGTTCTGCTTTTTTGACAAAATATCCTGCTTTTTTGATGAAATGTCGCACTTTTTGGATGAAATGTCCTGCTTTTTAGATGAAATGTCCCGCTTTTTTAATTAAATGTCCCGCTTTTTTGATGAAATGTCCCACTTTTTATTAGTTTCATAATTGCTCATTGTTTACGGTAAAATTTACCTATTTGTTTCCCACAAAGCCATTCAAGGCACATGTTATTTCTATGGCCTCAAGTGATTTCTCGCGTATGCGTGCTTGATTACATTTCGTGTTCCGACGTGAACAAGAACTACAAATGTAAGAGGTAACCCATAAAACAGTTGATGCACTCCGTTAAAAATCATCGAACGTTGGGTGGAGGGGGATATTTGCCGCTTTTCTATGAACACTTTCCACTTTTCCATATGCAGATTTTGACAGCTGTGACAATGGCATGTGCAGAGAACATAGTTGCATGAAGGATTGGAAGACTGATTGGAGATTGGATGCCCATGGCAGTGACTCAGCCACAATGATAGACAGAGCTACCTGCCTCCCAGTTATTTATGTAAATGGGTTAGTGCTTCAGGGCCCAGGATTTATAAATGCGAGTGGCTATTTTTGGCATAGTTCATACCCATTGTGGCAGGCAGCTGTGGTACTGATTTAGGCATTTAACATAAACAATGGCACTATCTATCTACTCGGAGTACTGATTTTTTTGCTCACCAGAGTTAACTAAGCTGGGAAATGCATGCAACTTTTGTAAACATGAACCGACTTGAATTTGAAGGACTTTTGAACACCAGGTTTTGACGTTTACAAACAGAGCAGAGAAAATAACATGAGCTGTGCCACACAGGTCAACAATTGTCAACTCGAAATAAGCCAGTGGATTCCTCATCCAGTCAACATTTGGAACGTTAGATGACTCATCCAGTCAACATTTGGAATGTTGGATGACAGTCTTGTTAGATCTTGTTAAAATGAGCACTGACAGTAACCTTGTAATAAACGTGGAGACAAGCACGTGCCACTGATAACAGATTACGCCTCAATGTAATGACAATCTTCCTACCAATTATAACAATTGAAGGATTGTATTGTTATTGAATCCACTCAATCTGTTATTCCGTGTATTAGCAGGACCATGTCATGAGATATCAGTCAGCGCCTGGTAATTATCTTAAGCCAAAAGCGGTGCTTCTTTTCACAGAACTTCTATTCGTACATGCACTAAAAGCAGTCTTAGTACACAGCACAGCCTGAACCAGTTCTTGGATGTGAATCACTTGATGTATTGTGCTGCTGGCTGTAAATTACTACTTGTAAAGAGGCCCCTGCTGACAAACTGGGTCAGATGTGACTAGCAAGTAATCTAGATACCAGGAGGCTGACGTGAGTATTTTCTGCCAGCAATGCAAGTAGACAGGCATTAGACCTAAGCATCTTTGATACTTGTTTTTTTTTCAGGTGTCTAAGCATTGATAAATGTCGCGTTTTAATCGCTCTGGGTGTTTTGTCAAGCAGATGGCGTTTCCTTTTTATGCAGATGATTTATGACTATGTGTTATTGGCTTAGCAGAAAACTTTTGCAGATGTATTGCCCTGGAAGGAATATCTTCAGTTGTTTTTCTGTCTATTTTTGAGACTGCTGGGAAAAACCAGATTTTTATTTTATCACTAAGAATAAAGGCACGTGGACTCTTTGGAGTTTAATTTGTGTTTTACTCCGTTTCAGTTGCCCATGCCAAGTTCATGTGATGGCTAGCGTAAGCGAAGTTGGGATATCGCCAGTGCTGCTGCAAGCGATAACACATACGTTGTCATCGAACTCGATCTCCCCAAAGCTGGAAAATGGCCGCGATTCGAAGCAGCACATGAAAAATGGCGGCGGTGAGGGTGGAACGGGCGACGGTAAAGATCGTCCAGTCCTCCTGAAAAAGGTTGGGAAAGTCGGTGGGCTGTTGCATGATATGAACGAACCGGTCCAAAGCCTTGGCGAAGCAGTCCCCCATATGGTAACGCACACACTGCCATCGGGCGAAACAATCATCATCGTTCAACCTGGCAACGAAAACCAGGAGTCGCCACATATTGCCAGGGTGAATTTAGATTCGTTGGAGCATGGCACGTCTCCTCGCTACATCATCAAGGACACATCGTCGTCGCTGCCGCTGTTAAGCAACAGTGGCAAACAGAACTGCTCATATGATCTCAACATGGGTCAGGTGTTGACCGCGATTGCGTCGCACCTGAAAACGTCACAAGATGGCGCTGCAGGTGAGGGTGTGGTTGTAGAAACGGTGCGGGAATCTCTCGCATGTGAATCAGCACAGATGCCACCGGTCACATATTCATCGGTGTCGGTAATGAGTGACGGTGGCACCCCCTCTCCCGTGAACTTTGCAGTGAGCGAGATTGACAATGATGTGCCTGACGTTATTGTACAAACGTCGATGCCCGAACCGCAGATGACAAACTTTGAGCAGCCATGGACGAAGAAACAACGACTGGAAGAGGTGAACAGGAACGAGGACGACTCTATGTACATGGTTGCCCCGACATCATGCTCCGTACCCGCAGGGAAGGTCGTCCATATGATGCAGGCAAAAGACGGGGAACAGATCTATAAGATGGTCACCTTTGAGGAGCTGTTGGAGCCGCCGCACGCTTTCATTCCCTGTCCGATCTGTGGCGACCGCGTGTCAGGTATGCAATCACAAACTTTCTAATTAGCATATTTCTACTATAAATTACGTCAGTTTTACTACGCATTCATTTATGCCCGCGTGGGAAATTGATCAACAGGTCTCCAAAATAACGTTCTCGGGAGCGTTTTCAAAGTTGTTCTTTATGCACGACATATCGCAATACATAATGCTGATACACACATCTGGGGTACATTGAATTTACATTCTTACATAATCAATACATATTGTATCATTTATTATCGAAGACACTTTGGAAATACTAAGAAAAGAAACTTTGAGTCAAAAGCTGGCCTCAGGGTGAGTGTACTTGCCTCAGGGTGAGTGTAGCGTAAATATGTAATGTGGTTGGTCATGTTGTGTTAATGTCTGCCTGAGCAACATTAATTATGTAGTTACAACATTTATATAACTTGTATTCCTCGTGATTGATAATGTTTACGTGCCACATGCCTACATTGCTACGATGTCGTTGTTTGTCTGAACAACACGGACCATGTTCATGGTCATTATTGTCATTGATTAAAATTAATATTCTTTAAGAACAACTTAATTTTGGGGGAACCCAAATTGGTGCTCAGATGGCTCTTAAATGACGCACCTTCAAGGTTTCCCACAACCGCCTTCGTCAGTCGCAGTCGGGGCTTTGCCACGACATCATTACTCCGACTTATGGTTGGAAGTTGGCATCTCTGTAGATAGAGTTTCTAATTAATTAATAATTAATTAACATGTTTATTATTACTAGGGTGGGTCCATCTCTGTGTTTCCCTGCAGACAACTATGTGTTGTTTTTTGTCTCTCACTGCCATCCACTGTTACCACAGTAAGCCTCAACATTATCCACTTTTCGTTTAGCCTTTCTGATCTGCTTTCCCTGCCGTGTGTGTCACTCGGTCCTCATCCAGTATTCTCTCCTCCATGTTCTCATTCTTCTCCCTCACGTCCACCTCTAATTTCAATGTTTTCACTCTTAACCTTTCTTGGATCACAAACTCCCATTTACTCATAATGTAATCTGTCTATACAGGTATAACATCTGATCGTTTCTATTGAAAAATCATCTTATATAGCATAAACATAACCATGTGTATTCTAACAACGTGACTGCCCAAATCTGTGTTTTAATTAACCACTATTGTTTTATATAATTAGACCATTATCTCATTACGAATATCAAATACATTACATTTACGAAGAGCTATCAACAGTTTCCAATACCTTTGAACATAGTTTATTAGGGTCGGAGGTCAGGGGTTTATGGGTTCATTAACACCCATAAAATTACATTCCTTCAGCATGCAATGTAAATATGATTTTCCGACCAAAACATTCAACAAATAACCGTCCAATTATATTATGAAATAAATTGTGGTTCATTAATGCTTATTTGGGCCAGACAGGAGACAAGATGTTAGAATAGAAATAGTTTATATTATATAACATGATTTTACATAAAAAACAGTCAAGACTTTGGATGTCTACGGATGTTTTATACTACCTTGCAACGTACTGAATTCTGTCTCTGTTAGTCAGCCAGTGGTCAGTTCTAGGCTGTAAATATGAATGCATTGACCTCCCCAGATAGGAAGTGGCTCATAATGAGGTCAGGCAAGGCAGTTTACAGTGCAATTATGCTGTCCACTAATGGTTTTTATGTGGACATCCATTCTATGGCAAGTGGGTCAGTGTCCTCAAGGAAGTCTGACTCAGTGCTGCCATCTGGTGAATGGTGGTGGTGATAATGGCTGGTACCATTTGTTTTCCATGAAGCCAAGAGTTCTCCAAGTTGCCACTGTCTGTCATTCATAGCTCTGGCAGTCTGTGCAACGTCTGGTTTTGAACTCTAACGTTACTTGCAAATTTAGCAGCATTAACTCTTCAAATAGGTTTTTGGGGCAAGGTGCGAAATTATAAATATGGCTTATAAAATAAATATTGTATTATTGCTGTCTGTTGGCATCTGATGGGGGAGTGGTGGGGAAGACTTGGGGGGGCAGAAGGTGATGGAATCGGGGGAATTGGGAATTCCAGGTTTGAGTTATTCTATAATTCCATTTAAATTTGCATGGAAATACTTTACTAATTAATTGTAAAATATATATTAGGGCTGTAATGTGTGTCTAAGCATTAGTGAAATAGAACCTTTTCTTGCACCTGTTTGTCTTGTCAAATCAAACTTAAATTCAACAAATAACTAGGCACACACATTGATTGGTCACTACAACATGGCTACACTTGAATTTCACATTGCCATAATAACTACAACGTATTGGGTTACAGTATGTTGTGAAATTCACTCAAGTTGTTCAAATAAAAAATAGTAAAATTTTACAAATATGATTTAGTGTTGTATTAAGGTGTTAAACATGGTCTATTTTTGTTACATTTCTAATTGTCATGCAAACGATATATCCTGTGTTTTCTGTCAATGGAATGGACTTTCTTACTGTGTTGCAGGCTACCACTATGGGATTTACTCATGCGAGAGTTGTAAAGGCTTTTTTAAGAGGACTGTTCAAAACAAAAAGGTGTTTGTATGCCATCGGCAGGCCGACTGTAACATAAATGTTGGCAATCGGAAGAAGTGTCCTGCCTGTCGTTTCAAGCGGTGTCTCGTCAAAGGCATGAAGCTGGAAGGTGAGTTCTGTTCCACGTATATGTAGTCAGTTTTATGGACACCTGTACAGTTTGATGAATTCACAACTATGCATAGCATATGATGACTTGCTTATAGTTGGTTGCTAAGAAATTACTTGTTGGCAGATTCATGGAAATATGACAAATTGTATGTTATAAGGTTCAACAATACAAAGAATCAACTCTATCCATATTACAAACAGTTTGTGAAACTAGATATGTTTGCTTTAAATAATATATTCATATGAAAGTAAAGTTATCATTCATGTAAGTAAACATAAACTAACATAACCTGAAGTCTGTCACTGAAATGATGAACTCAGAAGTTGATTTAATCAATTTAAAAAAAATTCCAGCTGATTTTGTTCAGCACGACAAATTATTTTTCAATGCCACAAGGAGAATATTTTATATTGTTGTATTTTCATATTTCTCACTTTCCATAGCCATGTCACATGTCAGGTGAATTGTGGCTGTACTTCTCTGTGGCTTCTGCTAAACCCAACTCAACACTAGTATTGACTATTGTGTAAATACATAATTGTTATCTGCCGCCTCAGCAATCCGGGGAGACCGAACGAGAGGAGGTCGGAGTTCATATGATGGTTGCACTCCGAACCGCCGAAATGTCAAACAGCAGCGACGAAAACCTGAATTGCCTGTGGAGGTGATCACCAGCAACAGTCAGCCCGCCGTCGTGAGCCAACCGCTGGACGCCGCCAGTCCTGGACAGATGGCGCCACCAGGCACGCATGTCGTCACGATATTGACGGTCGACAACAGTGGCACCGTCGTTGATGTCGAGCAGACGGCGCGACTTGACGCTATCACACATCTTCAGCCACAGACTCCGCAGCTTCTCGAGGACCTGATGGCCGTCGAGTCGCTCATGCATGACAACGAGGAAGAGGAGGAGTGCTGTGAAGGCAAACTGTCGGAGAGCGACACAAACCTCTTTGCCTCGCTGCTTCACATCGCCGATCACTGTCTGTACAAGATCGTGCGATGGGCACGAAATCTGCCTCACTTCGGTAACATCTCGGTAAGTGAACAAAATATTGCCACTTTATGCTCAATGCATGCATGTGTATGTGCATGGGCGTTTGTGCATGCACGAGTGTGTCAGTCTACACTGTAAACAATGGTAATAAATATATTGTTTCAGTATTTCCAAACTATGTCTAATCATTTTTATGTTGTAAAATCATCTATTTTAACATCTTGACTACCAAATGTGTTTTAGTCAACCATAATTTGTTTAACCATTTCAGTACGACAGGCTGGTGTACCGGCCTCGCGGTGTGTGACGCTATCGTACGATACGCCGGTATACCGGCATTGGCTACGTTCACCATTTAAATCGCTTTTACTCATAATTATCCACTAAGTGAAGCCACTTGTTATATATGGTTATAATGGCGAATGAATTAGCTATTTGGTAGAGGCAATCGTTTATTATCGCTCAATATAATTTTACGGAGATTTTCGTGTCTTTTAATGATGGATTATCAAAATCTGCTATGGCCGCAATGGCGGACAGCTTTACTCCTACTGGCGGTTTACCGCCGTATGTTTTGGACGGATTATTTGATAGTTTTAGCGATGAATCTTTGTCGGATGCTGACGATCGAAACAACATGATGTTAGCGAACTTAGCGACCAAGCCGGAGGCAAAACGGATACCGACAGCAGGAGTATTTTTGATGGCTACTCGGACGTCAGTGATGATGAATTTGATGGTGTAAACGCTGAGGATGAGCTGCGCACTGTACTATCAATGCTGGATGATGTGTAGTTTCATTTTTGTTAGAAGAAAAAGGTGTCTGAGAATCCGTCAAAATGCAAAGTTTGATTAGAAACGGTCCAGTAGCAATGAATGTGTTAGCAAATATACAAATGAACACTTCTGTCATATATGTTTAAAATACAGATGTATAACTTGTTTTTCACTTTCTCATACTCCACAAAATGTACTTTATATTGTATTTTATATCAGTACGCTCCTGTAGCATGATCAACATGAGTAGTTTACATTAAATATGTACATTGTCATTGCCATTGGCACACAACTGCATTCAGCAACTGCAAAAACGTTGAAACCGTGGCGATCATCTTGGATTGCTGGTTACCATGACGACGAAATATAAAATGATATGGCTCATTTTACTCGCTGATTATCATACTTTCAGAATATATATAATATTCCTATTCATAAAATGCATGTTGCTGAAATCTTGAAGTGATGCAATTGATTTTCTTGCATATTCACTGGGAGTGCAGTATTTAGTGGTCCCAGCAGATCAGGGCTGTAGTACTGAAATGGTTAATGTAATTAGTCCTTTGTCACTGCATTTAATAAACATTTCACTTAAAATATAGTCATCACTGATACATACATAGTGTGAATTTGGTCTTGATCATATTGCATATCATAACGATCGAGCAGTACCCAGCATGCACTTAATTTTGATCTATTGTTTGTTCCTTGTGTTAAAACTTAAACTGGAACTAGGGCTTTCTTGCTTGCCACACCAACTCTTTGGAATTGACTCTCTCTTGGTTTTCAGTTACTTTTTTAATTACATCATGTATCTTTTTAACTCTAAGTTATTTGCTACAAATATTCAATAAAATGTATTATGTTGCGTATATCATATTTGTTCGGCATTATGTACCATAATATGTAGAAGTTAATAGAAGCTGCTCTAAAATAGGTGTTATTTTTGGTGTTGTGTATTCTATGGTTGCTGTTCACGCACTTTTATTTTGAGGTTGAATTGGAATTGGTAATTTTGAAGTGGACTTGGAAGATTCGAGATTGAATAACCTTTGTGTTGATGCGCCTGTGAGCTTGGTTTGTGTTGATGCGCCTGTGAGCTTGGTTTGTGTTGATGCGCCTGTGAGCTTGGTTTGTGTTGATGCGCCTGTGAGCTTGGTTTGCGGGGATTTAGTTGCAAAAGAAAGGTTCTTATTAGTATTGTGTGCGCGACTAACCCGTGCATGCACCACGTATGTCGCACAGACGGACGACCAGATCCTGCTGCTGCAGAACTGCTGGGCGGAGCTGTTGTGTCTGTGCACAAGTTGGCACTCGGTGCGGGGCCACGACGAGCTGCGTCTCTCCCATGACAAGGTCCTGAGTGTGAAGCGCGCCCAAGCTACCGGCATGGCCGACATTATACAGCGCCTGCTTGACTTCACGGAGCACCTACGGCGACTCGAGGTGGACTGCTATGAGTATGTTGCTCTCAAGGTTCTCATGCTGCTGTCACCTGGTGAGTGTCGCTGGAACTAAGGTGCTGCGGGGGCGTGAACTTAACACTTTGGCATCTTCACTAGTAATACGGTGGACTCAAAATTGTTGATAACAGAATCAGCCGTTCAGTAGAATCAAACTGGTTGGGACGGAGTCATTCTCGATTGCTGCTTTGTTAAAATGTGCTGCTTACTAGAATGACTTCCACCAATTAGTAGAATCACGAAAAATTAAACAGTACCATGAAATAACAGATTTAGCGCCAGTGGTTTTTTGATGATGTGTGTTTTTACATGAAAAATTATACGTTGTACAGGTAAAATGGCAAAGCATTACATAAACTAAAATATTATAGACAGTAGCCATTTCAATGCAGACAAGCCTTTATGAGGTTTGCATAACTAAATTGTAACTTTCGTCTTTCTAAGACAATTTTATATTCAAGAACATCAATTTACAGAACTTTTTAATCAAATAGCTCTACTCCAAAGTGATTCTATTAAACAAAGTCCATCTAAAGTGTGTCCTATGATAATATGTATGCATGTCAAATGTGTATACCAAATTACCAACATAGCATGAAGGCCCATTTACCAGGGCCGAAGAAACATCACTGGGTTGAAGAAACATCACTGGGTTGAAGAAACTACACATTTGCTTCATGAGCAGCAGCTGAATATACAATCCACCGAACTGAAACCTTGAAGCAACTTTTCTAAAATATTGTGATGAAATTGCTTGCAAATGGTGAAATAGACAGTTGTTCACTGAATGGTTGAACATGAAGGTCACAGACATGACAAACAAATCAACCAACTAATTTTAATTTGGTTAGTCTCCTGCATCTTTTAAATATGCCTGTGTAGCTCAGACCATCTGTCTGACAGTAGCTTTTTGTTCCCAGAATTACGCTCAACCTGGGCAAGTGCACTTTCTCTTAGCTGGCACTGGCTGTGCTAAAAATCTGCAAAAATCTCAAGACTGTCTTTTCAAAATTGTTTTTCCATCCTAAATCCTCAGCAGTCCCAGACTTTGATGAGGACTCTTGTGTGTCCCTGTTCACAATACTGTGATTCTGATTTGTTGTGTATCTGAGCTTGGGTTGCTGAGAATTTAGGCATTATAAAACTGTAATTATAATGTATAATTATATTTACAGCTTAGAGACTATTATGTAGTGGGGTGCTGTGGTGTATGCGGTGAGAACATCGGACTCTCAATTGAGAGAACACAATTTCGAATCCTCTTGCTTCAGTTTCGAAACTTTGGCAGTCTTTGTCCAGTAATTGCAGGATGGCTGAATGCTTCCCAGAGAAGTCGAGTTGGTGTTGGAATGAACAGGTCTGCAATATTTACTGTTATCAGTAAAGATTGAAAATAATAACAAAATATGTCATCTACTGTGTGTTTCAGACGTTAAGAACCTACAGGATGAGTCATTGGTGCGACAACATCAGGACCACGTCACGGAGGCCCTCATGATCTACACGAGCACACACTACCCGCAGAAACCAAACAAGTTCTGCGAGATGCTCGTCCGATTGACGGAGTTGTCGCGGACCTGCGTCCTCGGCAAGGAGCTTCTCAACCAGCGCCACAGCTCCGGGGACATCTCGCCACACAGTCTGCTCAGCGAGCTTCTCAAGGGTGACATTGTCGTGCAATAGGGCTAAAGGCAGCGCGACAACGGGTCTGGTAAAACATACGCACAATGGAAGATGGTGGACCACTTTGTGTACGTCATTGGAGTGGATGCTTCACATGGCATTGTTACTGGTGTTTTGGACATGTAGTATATTGGTGTTGAACCTTCGGGGTCGCAATAGCATCTCGTTCATTTGGGTGGGTCAACAGTCTGGTGCTGTAGGTGGGTAGAAATCACCAGAAGAGGAGAACAGAAACGGTTGCAGAAGGACAGACAGCAATCAGTGGCAACCAGCCGTACTTGATGAATTGTTATCTTGGAGACCATTTCCTGAGTTGGTTATGGTGTCATGGTCAGTGGATTTGTTGGAGTTCACCAATGCCGGTGAAAAAACAGTTTTTGGGAGCAGCTCCCGTTGCAGATTTGCAGAAAGTGCGTGTAAGATGTGTTGGCCATGTGCGTTCAAAGCCCTGTAGTTTGTATGGTGAATGGAACTGAGCCATCACTAATGTGTTCTGCATTGCCTGCAGGATATTTCGTGACAGCTAAATGAGGACACAGAGATGTTATTTAAACGGAACATTCATTGAAGATGCACATCACACCATATACAACTGCACATGTATGCGTGTTTACATGTGCGTACGTGCGTGCGTGCATGCGTTGTATGTACCTGACATATATATATATATATATATATATATATATATATATATATATATATATATATATATATATATGCATACTCATGCTTGCATGCATGCACACACACAAATTTTCATGTGTACATTTGTTTGTATATATGTCTGTGTGCTTGTACGTGTGTTGTATGTACATATTATGCATGCACTCACACGTGTACACACTCGTGTGCACACACACAAGCTAGTTTTGAATGTGATGGCTGAACCAGATAGCTGAGGCCACTTTCACCAAGATTGATATGTGTTCATACAATGTAATTTTCTGCTAAAGTATATCCCCGAGTTTTGTCTTGGTGATATGGTAAACTACTATGTGACGAGACATTTGTTCATATATTTTAGATGTAGCATTTTCAATACTTATGAAAACAAATTGTTTTAAAGATAATTTTAACATAAAGTCATATTATAAGTTAGTATATTAGATATCTGTTCTGACATCTTCACCGCTCAAATATTGTTTTAATGAACCACGTTTTTCATATAATTTGACCTTTATGTCTAGTTTGAAAGTTTTGCCCCGAATATCATTGCATGTTGAACCGTAAGGTCGACGTTGACAAACAGATAACGGTAAAATTATAATGAAAAAATTGTTGCCCAGTAAAACACATTTCAGTGGTCAAGATTTTAGAATAGATATAGTTTATACCATATAACATAATTTCATGATAAAATCAATGAAACTTTGTATGTTTAAAAAGATAATAGGATGAAGATGTTAATGAGCCCTTTACCTTTATAAAACTAGCCTTGTGATACGTTATAGGAACAACCGCCATCGTGACCATAAAACTTTTACCTGCAGGTCACGACAACCTTCTCACATGACATTGACCTGTTTTTTTTTTTGTGACATATCATTAGCAATATAGGTAGTAGTTGAAATACGGAGTAGAGTGAACAATTATTGTACATAGAATGTTCTGGTATTGTTTAATGTGTATTTCAGCGCCAGACATCATCACTATTATACGTTCCTCATTGCATGTTTATGAGAGTCGGAGGGAAGATTTGCTAATGACTATTATATATATTTTTTAAAGAAATATCACAAAATGTATGAGAATGTGTATATACTGTTCTTACCTGTGTCACAAGTCCTGGGCAACGGTGCAGCCCACGTTTCGCCTTGGTCATTGGCACATTACGAGTAATTAACTGACTCTGATGTCCAGTGTCCAAAATGAAGTGGTCTCTGAAGAAAACCCATAATAAGGAATCTGGTGTTTGTTTTGTGGTCACAGATTTTAGTATATTTTTTTCACACGTTAGTCAAACTTCTGAATTCACCAGCTTAGTCGTTTAGTAGTTCGTCTTTGTACACTTTGCATTGATTAAATTTGCAGTAATGAAATCTGGATTATTTTGGTAATGCTCACAATATTATATTTGTTATTTATTTTCCAGTTCAAATAATTAGTTCATTAGCGTAAAATAAAAGCAGCTGCAACAACGCACAACGACTGTTCAATTGCATGTTCTTGGCATTCACATTAATAGAATATGAATTATTAATTATAATAAATAATGTTCTGTTATACTTGTATAGTCTTAATACTTGTTGCAACATGGACCAAATACGAGCCCTACTGCAATATTGCCATAACAAACATCTAATCGATTCTTAATACCGTGAATAATGCTGGTTTTAAAAGTACAGAGTCTGATAGTTTTTATCATAAAATCAAACTATATTCCAACATATTGACTGCCCAAATGCGTTTTAATTAACTACAATGTTTTCACATAGTTTGACCGTTATCCCTGTCAAATATCATGTTTACATTGCCTGCTGAATGGCAAGGGCACTATTTGTAACAGATAATGGTCCAGTTATATTTTAAAACTGGTTCATTAAATTGCATTTGGACAGTCAAGATGTCGAATAGGTAGATATAGGTATAATATTTTGCAATAAAAAAAAGCCTTTGTACTTTTAAAGGCAGTTGTCAGTGCAGTAGGTGGCGACGACGATTCTTTGGTCACCATCCTCCTCCGCTGCTTTATTTCCCCAACATTATTCCTCCCATCTCTACCCACAACAACCCTTCTGGTATCCCACTTCATGCACTTCTCCCTGTCTCTTCAACAATAATAAGTAGCCTTCATCAGGGACTGAATTCTGGGACGAGTACTTCTTCTGCTTGCCAGGTGGCATAGCAAGCAGGTCATCCCATACATGGCTGGGTCAGTACCCCGTCGATAGTTGTGATTAGATTGTTATTTCATATTCCCTAAATTGTTACTCCATTATTCTCTACCAATTTGATGAACTTTCATTATTCTTTATTAACTTGATGAATTTTCATTATTCTCTACAAACATGATGAACTTTCATTATTCTCTACCAACTTGATCACAAAATTAACAGGTATTTGCTGGCAGGACAAAGTGATAGAAGCACTTGTATCTCTTTAGTAATCTGCTATGCACATAGTAGATATGTATTATTTAATACAGACATATAATTATTGTTAATATTTTTTTCGATTTTCTAACGTCCTTAAAAAATCCAAAATTGTCCCTTATAATTATTGGTGTAACAATATGTCAAACTATCAATGCACCTCTATTTAGGTAATTATCTTGAGCAGTTATATATATATATATTTTTTTATTTACTTTAATCTGTACTATTTATGATCACTGTATGTATGTTTATGTATGTAATAATAAGCTAATTTTATCTAATAATGTTAAAATATTAGTCTTAGTTATACAAATTTCATTATCTACTGATTACTACAGGTGATCCCACTATAAGACCTTGTAGGTTTCCCAGGGATCACCTGAGTTGCATTTCATTAAAGGTAAAGGTACGTTCTTATATAGCGTGGTATCCGGTCCACAGGACTGCTCAAAGCGGTTTACACTTCACCCCCTGGCAGACCTGTTCATTCCAAGGCCATCTCAACTTTGGGAAGTATTCAGCCACGCTGCAATTGCTGCGCGAAGGCTATTCGTTCACATATCCACCACTGTCTGTATTGCCAGGTACTCATTTATACAGCTGAGTGAACTGTGGCAACGTGAGGTGATCAAACTTGCCAAAGGTTCGAAGCGACCGCAGTGGGGTTTGAAACCGGGTTCTCTCGATTGAGAGTCCGGCCTTCTAACAGGTATGCTATCACGCCCCACATTTCGTTGTACCAAAACTGATGTAAACCGAATAAACATTATTATTATTATTATCGCAATAGTCGACGTGAAGATGCAGTACTACGGATAGTAAATTTAATTATCGATAGTTATCGTCGGTGGTACACTGAAGTATCGATAGTAACGATGACAAAACAATTCAGCAGGACTACTGTTAGTAAATATGATTTTTCAACTTCACTTTGGTAATTTTACTTATTTATTGACAATCGTCGATCAGAGCAGCATCATTCACGGAGTCACCATTTTGAATCAACTGTCTCGGAGGGCACGCGATGGCACCACCCGTTAATTGTGGTTTTGGAGTTCAAACTGTTGGGAATCATTTAATGTTATTATCACAACAGTTATGGACCTATGCATTAGTAATACAGCTATCACAATAGTATCGCAATAGTAAAACTATCCCCGATAGATACTGATATATTTGTACAATGTTCTATTCGCAAGCTTCATTGTCGAACACACCACATGGATTTGTTTTACTGTTGACAGCAACACTTATGACAGTAATTATGTATTATATTGTTATTTAGTTGACGTTCTGTTAGTTCAACCTTGCACCTAATACCCTTCTGGAAGGTTGCCTCCTCGTGTTCGGGGTGACTCTATCAGGGAAGTCGGAGCACACGTCCACGGGCGCGTCCGCTACACGCACAATATTCTCGTATTGCGCCACGATCGATCTCGTCCGTTCCGGAGCCAAGATCGTCATTTCGTCGTCGGGAAGGAACGGTTGTAGGTGGGACAAGTCTTTTTCGATGCTGCCTATCAGCGGAAAGCCCCAAAACCTCACGAGAGGGCAAAGATTGTAACGGGCAGCGCCGGAGAACCGCCTCACCCATTCCATCCGCTTGTCGTCCTCGGAACTCGAGTTGTCACGATCTCGCGAAATCTCGTACTCGCGGAAGACCTTCTTGTAGCAGCGCCACCCGAAGTGGTGCGCTAGTTGTGCGTACATGCCAAGCGCCACTCCGGGGTCTAGTTCCCAGCATGCCTCGAACGGCGCGCCCGAGCGAAGGTACTTCCGAATGTTGTCGAGCTGGTTAGACAGCCACTCGTGGATCCACGGATCGCGATTCGCGATTATGTGCATCGCGTACAACGTGAACACATTGCACGTGACCTCGCGCGTGCCGCGGAACGTCCAATCCTCGCGCTGCATGTTGTGCCCGATCTCGTGGAAGACGCCCCACGTCCCGCGTGTCGTCAGCGCATGCGCGTCGAGCAGGAAGTCGGCGCTCGTGGGATCGGCGACGTCGAGGTGCGTGACGATCGGACAGCCGGAGTGCATGTAGCCGACCGACGGTTGTTCGTCGGCGACCACCCACGTCCGGCGTTCACGTCGTGGGTCGGTGCCACGAAGGTCATGGTACGACGTCACGACGCGGTCCCACGTCGCCATGGCGACGCTCGGGTCGTCCAAGTGACGAACACTCGACGCCGGCAACGTGATCGTGACGTGTTCGCCGGAGACGTCGGCCCACAAACCCGGCGTCAACCTACGTCGACCCCAGTCGGCCACCGAAGCCGGGTCCGTCAGGTCGAAGTACGGGGCTTCCACGACGTTATCCAGCTCGAACCGGATTATGCCTCCGTCGTCTGGACTCTCCAAGTAGACGAGGCCGCCGTACGGGGACATCACCGTCGTACGTTGCTGTATTATCGCCCGGGTGACAACGACGTTGGGCCATCGTCGCTGCGACGATTGCGAATGCTCCAAAGTGTCTCGGTGGCACCCCACACTCACAGACCACGTGCCTTTGACACCAAGCGGCGTCACCGTGGTAACGACGAGCGACTGCCCGGCGGGAAGGTAATACCCCGTAGCATGGTAATCTTGCACGCGCGACTCGATTTCCATTTCGACGTGCATCGTTGGGGGACAATGATCAAAGTCGCCCGGGAACTTGCCGATTCCCGGCATTTTAGCGCAGCCGATGTTTCGCCGTGCCATCCAGTCACACACCGCCGACAGCGCCTTGTCCTTCTCCGTGTACAGAGGTTTCTGTGGCGACGGCGCCAGTTGCTCGATGTCGGCGCGATGTCGGTCGTACAAGGCGGCGACCGTCGGCTTCAAATCGCCCTGGACGTCGGGTGGGAGTCGACACAGACACTCGCACAGTGTGGCCCCATGCGCCGACAGCGTCTGCAGGTCGTCCAAACACCGGTGGATAAGCTGGCCGAGGTGTGCATCCGAGGCCTGACTGCGGTCCACGGGATACCCTGAGTCTCCGGCAGCGCTGTATTCGGGCGAGTAACTCACACCAGCCAGTCGCAGTATCCCAACCAGCGGCATATCCAACAGTGTCTTCCCGGGGTTCAACTGCAACCAGCCCCACGGACATATGGCATGCACCAGGACGCCGCCGGATATGACGTACTCAGCCACGGCGTCAGCGCCTTCGAACGCACCTCCGTACCACACGGCGATCTGACACCGGCCTCGCTCAACAACAAACCGGTCGACGTCGTTGAGAACGCACACATCGCCTTCGACGACGCCGTCATCGCCGGTCGCCCAACGCCGGATGTTCCTGTGAAGCTGCGCTATCGACAAATCCGTCGCTGCGCCGGCGGCAAAGTCCACCATGTAGCCGTCGTGGGCGATGACAAGGACACGACCGGTGCCCACCTCGGCTGCAGCAATGAGGACGTCTGCCGGGTTGTTAGCGGTCAGCACGGCCGAGGCGGTCGCCCCGTGCACGATCACGCAGCCCGGAACACCGACCGTCGGCAACACCTCTATTCCACGGAGAAGGTCAGTGTGCGCTGTCATTGCGAGACACGTATTACGCCGTCGAGTCTGCCAGAGGCTGAGCGCCGTCACCAGATCTAAAACAACGAGCGATACACCGATTGCGTTAATGTGGTCACATAAGATCTCCGAGTCCAAAACGTGCAGCACTACGTATTGGTTGGTGGTGGTCGTTTGTTTGGTCGTCACCAAGTTTTTCGGAGCAAACTAATCCCATAAGCAGTGGCGCCACATAATGAGTGAACAGGGTATTAATGCACATTGACATGGTTAAAAGTTCTAATGGCCAGAAAAAATATCAGCAACAATAACTAAATGAATCCTGATAAAGTCAATTCTCTACTTTCTTCTTTTACACCTGCCACAGTTGATGAAGTATAGAAAATAATCGTCCTCCCCAAATAAGTCTTGTGATCTTGATCCATTACCGACTACATTGCTGAAAGCATGTCTTGATACAATACTTTATGCAATAACAAATATTATAAATGAATCACTGTGATCTGGTTTGTTTCCTGACAATTTCAAACAAGCGCAAGTCAACCCACTTCTTAAGAAGTCAACTTTGCCTAAAGAAAACCTAATCAGTTATATACCTATTTCTAATCTAAACTTAATTTTCAAGGTACTAGAAAAAGTTGCACTAAACCGTCTAAGGTTTCACATTGAGTTAAATTTGCTTGTCTAATGTATTACAGTCAGCTTACAAACAGTTTTATTCTACAGAAACTGCTATTTTAAAGTACACAATGATGTCACTCTAAATATGGACAAAGGTAGAGTAACAGTTCTTACCTTGCTTGATTTATATGGTGCCTTTGATACTATTGATCATACCATACTCTTTTAACGCGTGTCAATGTGTTAAGTCATATCTGACATAACGATGAGCTGAAAGATACAAGAGTGAACATAGCTAGTTGCTTTTCAGCGACACTTCATATGGTGTTCCTCAGGTTCTGTTCTTGGATCATACTTTTTATACTATTCTACTCAGCTCAGTTATTCACAACTCACAACTTGGATCACCTATATGCAGATGATACACATATTTACCTCTCCTAGGCCATACGTGTGTGCGTGCGCGTGCGTGCGTGTGTTCAGTTCATGGATTGTCTCTACGATATCTTCCACTGGATGACTGGCAGCACATGTAAGTTCAATGCAGATAAAACAGATTTTCTTATTATTGGTACACAAAAGTAGCGTGGTAAACTTGATTGTTTTTCCCCCCGACACATGTGCTCAGGCAGCATTTTGCACCGGCATTGTCAGCACGGAGTCACCTTTGATAATGTAACTTTTAGACAGCACATTTCACAAACTTGTCGTTGCTGCTTTTATCACATTCGTGACCTTCGTCGTATTCGCCGGTATGTGTCTTTTGCAACTGCTCTTGTTAGCAGTAGACTTGACTATTGCAATTCCCTTTATAACAATATTGCTCTCAAGGACATCTTGAAACTTCAACATGTGCAAAATTGTTTGGCAAGGGTAGTTACCCGGTCTCCCCGTTTCTCTCACTCAGTACCACTTCTTAAATCATTGCATTGGTCTCCTGTCCTATATCACATTATTTTTTAAGATCTGCACCTATCAAGCACTTTCATCCAAACAATCAGCATATTTACACTCACTTTTCACTCCTGCAAGACAGCCTAGACAGCTTCGACCATCTAATTCTAATCTACTTTTTGATCCCAGTATTAAGACAAATGTCGGAACTAGAGCTTTATCAGTTGCTGCACTGACTCTGTGGAAAGTTAGTGTTAAGTCTGCACGAAATATAACATTTCGCAGTAAACTAAAACTCACCTGTTTAAACTTGCTTATCCTCCATAGCTCCCCAACGTACCAATCCAACTGTTTACAACTGGAACTGTTTATCGATTAGGAACTGCTTTTGTTTTGGTGCGCTGCCGACCTTGGTTCATCCGATGATTTTAGCGCAATAGAAGTATTTTATATTATATCGTATTATTGCATTAGTTAAACAAAACCACACCTTTTGGTAACCTTTTGGTGCGGGACATAAGATTACGCGCATATTGCCAATCAAAAAGCACAGCCAATAACCGTCCGTTTCCTATCCATGCATGTGTATGTATGTATGTATGTATGTATGTATGTATGTATGTATGTATGTATGTATGTATGTATGTATGTATGTATATATATATATATATATATATATATATATATATATACAAAAGTTATTTGCGTGGTAACTGTGTTGACTGTATATGTATGTATGTATATATATATATATATATATATATATATATATATATATATATATATATATATATATATATATATATATATATATATATATTTACAGTTGAGCTTCCTAACGTGCGCCTTGGCTTGTCATTTACAATATACTGCGAGCTGATAGCCCGACATCGGCTAGTGTGCTGCGGGCTTTAGAATGTGAGATGCACTGATACGTTAAAAGCGATTAAACGATGAACGTCTTAAACGAATACAAAAACAAAGAGTTTCCCTCAGTTGAAAGAAAAGGAGGCGCATCGTTATTTAAATTTCTCAGTAAGATGTGGGCGCACACATTCGTCTCGTAGCTGTGTCATTCTGTTTGTCAACACAGTTACCACGCAAATAACTTCTGTCCAACCATTATTTTCGCAGTTTCACAAAACGACACATTTTTATTTACATGTGACCATTTGTTGGAACCACCGCCACATTCGGAAGTACCCCACAGTTACAGGTCTACCATAGTTTCGTGACAATTGGCCATTATGCAACGGCCGGCTGGAGTGTCGAACGATTGAATGTTCTGCCGATGTTGCGATCACGTTGCGTACGGCGTGTATCGTAGCTGTTTCCGCGCACGCGCACTCTCAGTTCCGCCGCCGCACGTCGGGCGTACGTCCGGACGACGTCGGCGATCTCGTCAACATCGACGTCGATGACGCTCTCGCAGCCGTGGCGCGACGGCAGCGCGTGGTAGCGCATGCCGAGCACGTGCGCCGCCCACTGGTAGCACATATTCACGTGCGGCGGGTTGCACACGGCTTCGACGACGTACGTGCCGGGCGGCGCGTACACGAGGTTCGCCAGGCCGGCTCCGTGTGGGGCGACGACGACGACGGCGCCAGCAAAGGTCCTCATCGACGCCTCGATCGGCGGCGGAGGCCGGTCCGGGTACAGCTCGAAGGCGAGGCTCGTTTCGTTGGCGACCGACATCAGCGCCGCCTGGATGGCGCGGGCGCGCGTGAAACGGCGCGTGCCCGAGCGCTCGATGAGAACGAGGGTGTTACGCGTCGCGTTCCTGCGGCCTATGCGGTCGCGATACAGCTTCGAGAGTAACTGCGTCGATTGCGCATGCGCGAATCCGCAAGGTGTCGCCTGTGGCATGTAGACTACTTTCGCCCGACAGAGTCCGGTGACTAGACGTTCGGGGTTGAGGCCGAGGAAGCGAAGAGTCGCCGCCGTGTAGCCGCCCGTCTCGGCCGCGTGGATCAGCACGTGTTCGTGGGCGTGAAGAAACGCCAGGTACGGGGCGATTCGCGGAAACCCCTCGAGCATTTTGTGGAAGTGCTCACCACCCCAGAATTGTGTCATGATAAATACTTCGCCGTACACGACGGTTTTATCGTATCCGCGAGGTGGCGTGGCTGTCGTATCCTGGCTACACGCGTACGGGAGGAACTTGAGCGATCCGCTTATAATATCGCCCGGCTCAGTGATGACGGCATCGCACGTGAGGTGAATATAGAAAACGTGCTCCGGAAGCCGAGAGTAGAAACGTGTCGGGTAGGCGTCGCCACTGTTCGGCCAATAGTCGCGCACGTTGATTGGTTTGCCGTGGAAGTACACGGGCTCCAGTGACGTCGGCGCTACGCTGCGTGCGGCGTCGGTATTGCACGTCCGGTTGTAGACTGCATCCCAGCGTGCCTTTGTGAAGCCCTTCTGGCGAATCCACGTGCACAGCGGATCCGAGGCTGTCCACTCATAGTAGTCTTGCACCAGCACGTTCCGGCGATCGAGGCGCGATGTCCACTTCCGGTTCCGGTCACTCGGCGCCCACGCAAGCGCCACCGTGATTACTTCGTCACGCCACGAGAGGCACTGCATGAAATCGTCCTTGTTTCCCCACAGCACCGCCAGTTTCGCGCCTATCGGCTTCCACTGTGCAACGAGAGGTCGTGCTGTGAGAATCTCACGTCGCAGTTTCCCGATGGCATCGTTATACGCCTGCAACCGACGGAGGAAGTCACCGGTTGTGTTTACCGTAACGACGTTACGCCCACTGTATGTACACACAGTCGGCATCGTTGGCACGACAGGGGGCGACGTGGGTACGATAGATGGCGCTACGTGTTGTACGGGCTCGCTCGGTGACGACGTCCTGAACGTTATCTGCGCATGCGTGTAGTTATTCAACTCTCCTGATTTGTATGACAGGGCATAAGTGTTTGTGTTATTACCCCCATTGGCTAATCGATACTTATGTCCATTTTCTGAATGTTTCAGTGACTCGCGATTAGTGTCTTTCCAACGACCGACGTGTTTCAGTAGTTCGTGAATGACGTCATTCGGGGGACCATTTTGTTTCAGTGGTTGGTGTATTTTGTCATTAAGACGATCGTCATGTTTCTGTGGTTCATGTATGACGTCATTCGGACGATCGTTGTGTTTCATTGGTTCGTGTATGGCGTCATTCCGATGATCGTCGTGTTTCAATGGATAGTGTATGGCGTCAATTGGATGATAATCGTGTTTCAGTGGTTTGTGTGTGGCGTTATTCGGATGATAATCGTGTTTCAGTGGTTCGTGTGTGGCGTCATTCGGATGATAATCGTGTTTCAGTGGTTCGTGTATGGCGTCATTCGGACGATAATCGTGTTTCAGTGGTTCGTGTATGGCGTCATTCGGACGATAATCTTGTTTCAGTGGATCGTATATAGCGTCATTCGGACGATAATCGTGTTTCAGTGGTTCGTGTGTGGCGTCATTCGGACGATAATCGTGTTTCAACGGTTCGTGTATGGCGTCATTCAGACGATAATCGTGTTTTAGCGGTTCGTGTATGGCGTCATTCGGACGATAATCGTCTTTCAGTGGTTCGTGTGTGGCGTCATTCGGATGATAATCGTGTTTCAGTGGTTCGTGTGTGGCATCATTCGGACGATAATCGTGTTTCAGTGGTTCGTGTGTGGCGTTATTCGGATGATAATCGTGTTTCAGTGGTTTGTGTATGGCGTCATTCGGATGATAATCGTGTTTCAGTGGTTCGTGTATGGCGTCATTCGGACGATAATCGTGTTTCAGTGGTTCGTGTATGGCGTCATTCGGACGATAATCGTGTTTCAGTGGTTCGTGTGTGGCGTTATTCGGATGATAGTCCGGTTTGAGTGGTTCGTGAATTACGTCATTCGGACGATCGTCGTGTTTCACTGGATAGTGTATGGCGTCATTCGGACGATTGTCGGGTTTCAATGGTTCGTGTATGGCGTCTTTGGGACGATCGTCGGGTTTCAGTGGTTCGTGTACGGCGTTATTTGGACGGTCGTGGTATGTCAAAAACATATTTGACTTTTGTGTTTTTAAAATGTAACTTCCGTAGAATACCATTACTGCAATACTCAGCGATATCAGTAGAGCAAGCAGTTTTTGCAAAGGCGTCATATCCTATGTTAAGAAATGTGTCTGATTCTGAGCTTGGCAAATCTGTCTGAGAAATGCTGATCATATTCGCCTCAATACTTGTATCTGTCCTTGGTCAGACGATAAACACAGACGACACTACAACTGCAAACTTATCATCAACACATCTTCATTCGGACAACACCAGATAATTAACGCTGTTCTGAAATTTAAAGTGAAACAAAAGTCATGCTTTTGGGCCTATGCACTTATAAGAGTTACTAAACCATTTGTAACTACAATTCAGAATATCACGCAAGTAGTTTATCAGGAAAAACATTTTGAAAGCACAGTATCTTAATTTCATGGGCCGCGCCATACTGTTAGATCACGAGTGTCAAAGTGTAGCAAAATTTGCTCGCTAAATGAAAATATATTTGTATTATACACCTACTCCTATACTTGCTAATAGGATATGGCCATGCTGCTTGTTTACTAAACTTGTCCTCCTTCTGACAAAGTAACATGTTTGTTTGAGACTTTGCGGTGGTTCCGTATATGCTGACCTCACTTAATACGTCATGCGTACTCTAAGCTACCCGATTGTCATAGAACTGCGCATGCGCTTATGGGTAGCTCTGGTTAACATGTCAGCCCTCAGTCAATCGGAGAAATGACTGGAATCTCCCACTATTAGAACACATTCAGAGTAAACTACTGACGTGATATTCTTGATTTCAGTTGTACATGGTTAGTTTTTATTATCTCAGTCATGACCAATATTATTGTGATGTCACTTTCGTCACAGAAACAAAACCTCGCTGTCTGTGTTTATTTGGAAACTGCTAATTGTCTTTGTTTGAGACAGCAAAACTCCTCATATATGAATAGGGGACTTGTAGTGTCCAGTCCTTGCTTGCATTATACAATCAGTCATCTGTTACACGTGCTATGTATTTATCATATGGAAAAATCCGCCGTTGAATATGAATGAAGCTGTTGGACATAATGTATATTATGACATGTTCGTGGTCACGTTCAGGGCTTTCCAGAACCAGTTAAGGTATTTAAAAAGACGATGGAGAAGGCATTGCAACAGGTCGAGTTCACCCCTGATGTGGAATTGAAGAAGCTGATGCACCTAAAACCATATAAAGCCCCCTGGAGTGAACAACTTAAATTCAACAATACTCCGAGAACTGGCCCCCGCTGTTGCATCTCCACTGAGTGAGATCTTCACTATAAGTATGGCAAAGGGGAAAGTACTGGAAGATTGAAAGTGTGCCAACATGACCCCATCCCGACCCCATTATAAGAAGAAGGGTAGTAAATCCCGATCTGGAAATTACAGAACAGTAAGTTTAACATCACAGATATAAAAAATTATGGAATCAATCATCAGGTATGCGGTTGTAGAGCATCTACATATACATAACCTAATTAAAACGTCACAACTTGGCTTCAAACCTTTTAGTGTATCTAGATAAGATTACTACTTAGGGTTGCCAGTCGATGCTATTTATTTAGATTTTAGTAAAGCCTTTTTAACCGGATTCCAAACCGCCGGTTAACAATGACGTTAAATGACGTTAAATGCACATGGAATTGGAGGAGACGTAAACAGGTGGATAACGGGATGGTTATTAGGTAGGGCACAACGTGTCTTTATAAATGGAACAAGTTCGGGGTGGTCACCTGTTAAGAGTGGTGTCCCCCAAGGGTCAGTCTTGGGACCAATTCTATTTGTAATTTACATTAATGACATAGATGATGGAGTGCAGGGTTGAAAAAAATCATGATTAAAAATATAGATATATATATATATATAAAAAATCGGATTTTTTAAAATTTAAATCGGATTATTTTTTTTTTTTTTTAAATCTGGTATATAGACATTTATATAGATGTTTATATTTATAAACTCTTTCAAACGTGTTCTATTCAAATCGATTTGGGTACTTGTCTTAAGAGATTTTTGCTTATATAAAGACATTAGGCAATGTCCACAAGGCCTCACCCCCTGTAGTTGCATAATCTGTCTTCTAAAGGAAAGCATGCTTTGTGTCTGTGGCTGTAGCAGTACTAATTATTGTTTGCTGAGAGGGTGGATTAGCACCTGTCCAGGGCTCTGTGTACTCTAAGGGTCTCCAACCAGACTGCAAACTGGTACAGTATTAAACAATTGTCACCAAGACTGTCTCACTTGAGTCAACATACTGAATTGGTTACAAATAGCACAAGCTCTAAGTGGACTTTAACTCAGGGCTTCTGACTTGAAAAGATACTTCTTCTTGAAGACAAGTTTGTGTGGCTTCACTACATTCAGAAAGGGTCAAAAATATTTTACTATCAGGCTATCTGGTGACAATACAACTACACAAGTGTGTGCACATTGTGCTTTTGTATTAAAAAAACATACAAAACTTTGTTGATCTTGATGCTTGTAAACAATTATTTGTGTTAAATTCATATAAATCAGCGATTAAAAAAATCGGAAATAAAACAAATCATAAATCAATGATTTTTTTGGAGTGATTTAAATCATGATTTAAATCAATGATTTAAATCCAATGATTTAAATCAAACAACCCTGATGGAGTGTGTAACAATCTTCTCAATTTCACTGATGACATAATATTGTTAAGTCGGATAGCATGAAGCAAGGATGCTGAGGTGTTACAGAGAGACCTTAATACCATGCATAGGTGGAGTGCAGAATGGTTAATGCTACTCAGTGCAGAGAAATGCAAACGTGTGCGTTATGGCCACAATAACAGGCTTTACAACTATTGTATGGGTGAAGACCCCATTCAAACATCACATGAAAAAAAGACCTAGGTGTGATTATAACAAACTTGAAGTAACCGAGCAGTGTGCTAATGCGCCCAAGAAGGCAAATGTTCATGGCACGATCAACAGAGCCATCTAATACAAGATCAAAGAGGTAGCGCTACAGTTATACAAGTCCCTAGTTAGACCGTATCTCGACTACTGCATTCAGGCATGACGTCCAATCAAAGAAAAAGACAAACTTATCAGAGAGTGTACAATGAAGCACAACCATGATAATACTAGACTTGAGGCATATGGACTACCCTAACAGGCTGCAAGTTTTAAACACCACTACTCTTGAGACTAGGCAGTTGAGAGCCGACCTACTAGAGGTGTTCAAAATGTTCAATGAGTTAGAAAGTATTCTGCCTGCTGATTTCTGACTGAGTAAAATCACTAAAATGCACTCTAGACTAGATCTAAGGAAATATACATTTACTCAAAGAATAGTAAATGATGCTCTTCCGAAGACCCCCTCTTCTTCCAGTTATGATATTTCCTGTCTCTAATGCTTATAACCTGCTGATAACAGATCACACTAAAACAAAAACTGTTGCCTGTCACACCAGTCAGGGTTCACCGTCACTGGTCATCGTTCGGACGCACCAATAGGCCTGTAATAGCCATCACGGCATGACACTGTCAGCGGGATCATGCCTCAGTTAGACTTCCTGGCGTGTTACAAATGTAGGGAATAGTAAGTTTGGATATAGGATGTGTTTAAAAATTCATATCATCTGACATAAGTGCCTTTGAGCAGGGATATTGCAACGTTTGCTGATAGAACCTGTTGACAGTGTAACTGTGGATTTTTAGATGATTTTAGTAGGCTGAAGAATTGTTAGCAATTAAACTCGTTAGCATGTCAGTGACATGATGACAACAGCAGGTAAGAAGTTGAAAAATTGTTATGGTGCCGTTTTCTTATAATCATGCAAAACGTTAACATGGTCACCAATGGGAAATGTAACTGTAGGCTGATCCCAAGTAAGCTGACGTCGTGATCACAGCACGGTTACTAAATATTGATATGCTTATGTTTTAGGCATTGTTGTTAGCTTAATTGTGGATATTGCAGATAATTTTGATGAAATTATTAGTTTGTTATAACACATTTCTTAGAATATTGATAATTAGCAATTCCGATAACACTATGAGGGGTCATATTTTCAAGATTTAACAAGATTTAACAAGATTTGCCATCCAAGCCAAAGGCCCAGATGGCAAGTGGACAAGGAAGCCATTGGCTTATCGAGAGTCCAACAATGTTCACCTACTTATAACCCGCCCTTCTGATATATGTGTCAACCTTGTTTTTAAACATATTCACGCTGCTAGCAGTTACACAATCTGTAGACAGTTTGTTCCATTCATTTACTGTCCTCTGTGAGAACGAGTGCTTCCTGATGTCCAATCTACATTGATCCTTTACTAATTTTACCTCATGTCCTCTAGTTCTGCTATCCTTCTTGAGTGAGAAAAACATATTTCTATCAATATTTTCATACCCATTCAATATCTTAAAAACTTCAATCTGATCTCCTCTTAACCTCCTTGTCTCTAGAGTTGTTAAACCACATTCTTTCAGGCGTTCTTCATAACTAAGGTCTCTAAGTTCTGGAATCATTTTAGTTGCTCTCCTTTGTATGCGTTCAAGCGTATCTATATCCTTCTTACGATATGGTCTCCATGCTTGTATACAGTATTCTAAATGAGGTCTAACTATTGCTTTATAAAGAGGTATAATTAACTTTTTTCCCTTGTATGTTATGTTTCTTCTAATCAATCCAAGAATTTGATTACCCTTTGAAGCTGCAATACCACACTGCTCTGAAACTTTCATATCAGCGCTTATTGTAACTCCTAAGTCCTTTTCTTTTACAGTAGTACCAAGAACAGTAGCTCCCATTTTATAGTTTACATTCAAGTTCCCATGTCCTGTATGTAGGCATTTACATTTCCCAAAATTGAACAGCATCTGCCATTTCTCAGACCATTTCACTAATCTGTCTAGATCGTTTTGTAAATGTTGTTTATCACCATCAGTATTAACCTTTCTAAACAGTTTTGTGTCGTCCGCAAATTTCAGTACGTTACTTGTTATACTGTCGTCCAAGTCATTGACATCAATTAAGAATAATATAGGTCCTAATACTGATCCTTGAGGTACCCCACTCAAAACCGATTTCCAATTTGAAACTTTGCCATCTACTACAACTCGTTGTCTTCTGTCAGTCAGCCATTGTTCTATCCAGTCAGTTATGCTATCCCCGATACCATGGGCTTTTAATTTAAGTAGCAATCTTTGATGTGGCACTTTGTCAAAAGCTTTCTGAAAATCTAAGTAGATAATATCTACTGGCGATCCCTCGTCTATCCACTTAGTGATTTCTTCCAAAAAACATAACACATTTGTTAAGCATGACCTCGCTTTAAGGAATCCATGTTGAGATGAATTTAATAATTTATGCTTAACGAGGAAGTCCACCATATGGTCTTTAATTAACCTTTCTAATAATTTACAAATCACTGACGTTAAACTCACTGGTCTGTAATTCTCTGACTTATTTCTCGAACCCTTTTTAAATAATGGTATGATGTTTGCTTCTTTCCATTCAAACGGAACAACTCCCTTTTTTAATGACAAGTTGAATACTCTTGCAAGTGGTATACTGATTTGATCTACTGTTTCCATTAGTAATTTTGGAGGAATCCCATCCACTCCCGGTGATTTGTTATCCTTCATTGCCTTTATTTTCCTAGCTACCAATTCTGGAGTTACAACTAACGGTCCTAAATAGTCAGATTTAGTCCCCTGAAATTTAGCATCAGCAACTGGTAATGAACTAATATCTTCTTTTGTAAACACTGAACTGAAGTAACCATTTAGGTCTTCCGCCATTAAAAACCCCTGTGATATTATATTTCCAGCACTGTCTTCTAGAGGTCCAACCTTGTCTTGTACGTTTTGTTTACTCCTGACATATGCATAAAAACTCTTGCTGTCAGTTTTTATGTTACATGCCAGTTTTTGCTCATAGCTTCTTTTTAGATTGTCTGATTTCAGTTGTAGCTGCATTAAGTGCCTCTTTGTATTTTGCATAGTCTTCTTCCTTTCTGGTACGCCTATAAACCCTCCACATAGTTTGTTTTAGCATTATTTTTCTAATTGCCTCTTTTGACACGTGTTTCTTTCTACACCGTTTTCCTTGTTTTCGGAAGGGAACAAATTTATCAATGATACTCTCAATTTCATATTTTAGAATATTCCAACATTCAATTGCAGTCTTATTCATCAGCATGTTATTCCAATCTAGCTGTGCTAAGTATTTTCTCATATCTTTGTAGTTACCTTTGTAGAAGTTTCTCTTGTACGTTTTCTTATTTTTACTTTCTGATTTTACATTGATGTCAAAATGTATTTGATTATGGTCACTATTACCCAATGGTTCAAATATTTTTACATTGTCCACTAATTCTTTTTGTGATGACAAAACTATATCTAATACATTTTCTCCCCTGGTTGGTTCTAGTACGTGCTGAGTAAGAAAGCTATCCTGGATTAAACATAGAAATTGTTGATCCTCAATCCCTGTGCTCTCTAGAGAATTCCATTGTATGTGTCCATGGTTAAAATCTCCCATTATGATACATTCCCTTTACTAACTTCCTTTATAGCGTTTTTTATTTTTGTGTTGTCCTCTTCGTTTATGTTTGGACTTCGGTAAACTAATCCAACAGTTAATTTTGAATTTCCTGAAACAATTTTGCACCAAACAGCTTCATCGCAATCTGCTTCCCTTTCTAGTTTCATTTCATAAGCCTGAATAGATTCTTTAACATATAAAATAACTCCCGCCCCTTCTTCCTATTCGATCTTTCCTAAACATTACGTATCCTGTCAGTCCTAATTCAGCATCTGTTATATCTATGTTGGCCCATGATTCAGTTATACCAATTATGTGAGGGTCAATATCTTCTACCATAATGTTTAATTCGCTTTTTCTTATTTACTATGCTCCTTGCATTTAAACATACGCATCTATAACCTTTTTCAGAGATGTTTTTCGGATGATTTGATATTGGTTTATCTGTGCTAGTGGTCTCTTGTTCTGCTTGAGACACCTCTAGGTAACCCCCTGCACTTCTAGTTTAAAGAATGTTTACTTCCAAAATATTTGTCATTGTACCCAAGTCGCTATCTACTGCTGCTGAAAGTTTGTCCGCGAATACTGCCGCCCCTTTCCACTTAAATGAAGCCCATCCTTCATGTACATATCACCCTCCCAACAAAACTTTCCCATAAATCCACAAATCCAACTTCCTCTTCCCTACACAGCCTCTGGACTAACATGTTAATTGCCATCCCCGACAATTTCGATATTTATGACCCTCCTGCCCATCACAGGTAAAATCCCTGACAGTATTACCTGCTCAACCTGCGTCTGTTTTAGTGTTCTGACCAACTGCCTATATTTCCTAACTATGGCAGTTGTACCCTCCCTCTCTACGTTATTTGTCCCTACATGTACTAAAACAGATCCACCCTTACCCGAGCCTACGATGTTTTTTACCCTCTCAGTTATCGCCTCTATTTTGGCTCCAGGCAAGGAGACCACCACATCATCTCCCTTGTTTAAGACTCTGTCGGTCTTCCTAACTATCGAATCCCCACAAACACCCTCGCTCTCTTCCTCACCCCCTCTATCACTGCTGCAGAATAACTCTTCCTTTCGATCCCCTCCATCACATTCTGTCCTGACCCCTTCCCTTCCGTCTCCCCACTCCCTTCTCCTTCCCTCCTGTCTCCCCTACTCCCCTCCCTTCACTCCGGTTGTTTTCCCTCCCGTCTCCCCCACTCCCTTCTCCTTCCCTCCTGTCTCCGCTACTCCCCTCTCCTTCACCCCGGTTGTCTTCCCTCCCGTCTCCCCCACTCCCTTCTCCTCCTTCCCTCCTGTCTCCCCTACTCCCCTCTCCTTCACCCCGGTTGTCTTCCCTCCTGTTCCTTCCCTCTTAGCTTAATTGTGGATATTGCAGATAATTTTGATGAAATTATTAGTTTGTTATAACACATTTCTTAGAATATTGATAATTAGCAATTCCGATAACACTATGAGGGGTCATATTTTCGAAAATAAATAAAAACGGCTGCTAACCTGCGCCATGTTGTGTGTATTTGACTTAGAAAATTATCAGTGTCATGCTAGTTAGTATTACATTATTATGTATATTTTATTGATTTCATTTAACCAACAAGATCATTATTTATTAAGCACCGCTATTATTTAAACATTTTAACCGTCTCCTTTTGGAGGTGTCCTATAACTGACCTACTATGTAGCAAAAATGTCAAATAAATATACATTTTAATGTTGTGCTATAACGTTCGATGTACATCAGCTGATATGTTATGCAATTTTTATGTTTAATAAGATATCTAATTGTATTGTATTGTAATTGTTTTTTTCTCCATTTTTTCATGAAAGAGCCTATGATAAGCTAAACACTTAAGATAAGCACTTTTTGTATAGAAAATAATTATTGCGTTCCATAAATGTCTATTCACCACACCTCAGTATGCATTTCATGTTGTGTGTAGTTCTTTTTAAGTGCCTGGGCACAAAGGAAATAAAGAAGTGCAACTGAAACCATTGCTAACCCTGTCTCTAGCTAGCCGAATCCTTGGCTAATCCCATTTCTAGCTAACCCCATTCCTAGCTAACCCTAACCCTGAAGTGGTTTACAGAAGATATAACCATTCCCATAGGCATAGGTTGATAAGAAAAGTGACCCCTCATAGTGCTTGCTTGGAAAAGGCAGAGAGCAGTAACAGTCATGAATACCATGGTACAGAGCAGATGACAAAATGGAAATTTGGTCAAAATTAGAGGGTACGGCACCAATTTATGAGGGAGCAGGTAGCTATTTTGCACAAGCACAATCATTGGTGATATTTGTTATGTGGCCCAGGGCCATTGTGTAGAAAATTTTGACAGAATAGTTGTGTTGGTTGTGTGACAGCCGCTAGAAAGATTGCATTGATCATCATTTTCAAGTCTGGCCGCAAAGGGTATCTGGTCATGTGGCGTATTGAAATCAAACAGTACGTCTTGTATCTTATCAACTAGAAGCATGAAAGCAGTCACATAAACAATAAAATAAGTATTAATTTGAAAATAAATTAATTGGTATATTTATAGAGACAGTAAGCAGGCTTCATTGGTTTGCAGTGTTCTGGAAATCTAGTGTACATAATCTTTAATTTATCAAGTGTCAAAATGGACCTATAATTAAATTATGTGACTGGTTTTCAGCTAATATTATGGGCAGGGCATTGTGTTGATTTGGCTGTCAAACAAATAATGAAGAGACAAGCTGGAGTGTTCCATAATATGTCTGCATATGCATTGTGCCGCAACATGATATAAAATTGGACACTTTCTCAGAAAAGTTGCCCTATTTGGGATCATGCCTCAGTTACACTTCCTGGTGTATCACACACAAATGAAGGGCATAGTAAGTTTGGATATAGGACATTTAAAAAAATTCATATCATCTGACATAAGTGCCTTTGAGCAGGGACATTGCCATGTTTGCTGGTAGGACCTGTTGACAGTGTAACGGTGGATTTTTAGATGATTTTAATAAGCAGAAGAATTTTTTGCAATTTTTTCATTGATGGGTATGGCATGTTCAGCCATTTTAAAAGAGTTAGAAATAGGTGATTTTGACAAAACTCGACCAGCATGTCAATAAGATGATGACAACGGCATGTGAGTTTAAGAATTTTTCATGGTCCCGTTTTCTTATAATCATGCAAAACATTAACATGGTCACCAATGGGAAATATAACTGAAGGATGATCCCCAGTGTCACTGTCACTGCCACAGGACCTGGCAGGCAGGTCATGCCATGGCCCAGGACAATCGATGACAGAGATTAGCCTACAGCTCAGGGGTGAGAGTTAATGGTCGCCCGGTCGCCAATGGCGCCCAAAAATGGCTTCAGGTGACTTAAATTTTTTACTACAGTAGTTCGCATGGCGACTCAAAATATTTACAGAGCCGCAATAATTTAGACCCTGAAAAAATAAGCAGAATGCTAATAAACATCTCAGAAGTGTTGTCCTGGCTATATTGCATTTATGTTAACCATAAATCGTGTGTTTGTGACACGTTTGACATTGAAAGAAATGTTGCCAAACCGTAGCCGAAGCGATATCAATAGGAAGCATTCATTGCATTTTTATAATGTGGTAGTTTATACATGACAGTTATGATAGCAATGTTTACGAAATACCTTCAGGCCAATATGCTATCAATATGCTCGAACGCATTACCAGAAACAACTGCGTCATGCACGTGATGCAATACTCGTTGCATGTTCAAAATGTAGAAGGTCGCATGAATTCAGACCCATGGATACTTGTGTTGGTTGTAGAATAGTAGAATATCTGCTTTCTACTGTCTTTTTATTGTGTATCGGCCCTCGGTCTGTGACACGTGGTTTCTGCCATTGTTGGAAGTTAACGTTTTACAAAGTGAACATTTGATTTACCATAAAAACCACTAAGAAACCTTGATATATATTTTGAAAAAATAAAGGCGTTACGATTAATTCGTGTGGTCGTAGATTAATCTCTGAAAGTTTGGCGCCCGAATTGCAAGCCGTCTAGGAGGAAAACGTGAACATAACCACATATAAACATACATACCAACATACGCTATCTCGATTCTACTTACAGTTAGATATAATTATCTCCATGGTGCGCGGAGCGCTTCTGGTAAATTAATCAGGAACCTGGTTAAAGTTTCTCTAGGCTAGGGTAAAATCAGGTCCTGTACAAAATCAGCAAAATTGTTAAGTTCACAGGACCTGATGTCCTGTGACGCTTGGAGACTTTTCGCGTAGACTGTTGGTGTACCATGTTATGAAAGCAAAACAACCTGTGTACAATTGTATACTGTATTTTATTCAGTACTATTATGTATCACATTGTATTGATCCTGCCTTCACAATAAATGTTTCAAAATTGTTTGGTTGTTTTATAATTATGTTTTTTATTTGTTGTTGATGTCGTTCATACATTCTACCTTCAAAGTATTTACTTTCTATCATCAAATTATTGATTAACAAGTGGGCTACCCAAGAAGCTATCGGGCTGTTTCACTTTGCAAGCTTGGTAGCCCACCCGATAACCCGACTGACTACCTTCCATGACTTGCTAAATCTCACCCCTGCAGTTATATTTCCCATTGCTATTAGTAACCACGTCAACGTTTCTCACGATTATAAGAAAACGGGACCATCATGAAACTTCTTACCTGCCGTTGCCATCATCTCATTGACATGCTGGTTGGGCTTTGTCAAAATCTAACTCTTAAAATGGCTGAACGTGCCATACCCGTCAATGTTTACCAATTTTTACATGAATTACTACACATGCGTGCCTTGTGGCAAAAAATTTGCCAACAATTCTTCCGCCAATTAAAATCATCTAAAAATCCACAGTTAGGGGAGAGTTGCCAGGATTGGCCCAGTTCCTCAATCAGAGCAGTGCTATATATTCCATATTACTGTATACCGTGGCATCCTCTATCGATTATCTCATTCATCAGTGGCATTTCGGATGACACGGTAAGTTTCGACTTTTTAATATTTATCACCAATAGTATCGTTTCTATGTCCCCGACATAATAATCAGGCCATGATCGGTCATGAGTACAGAACCCTTGGTCATATTTACAAGCGAAAATGTGTGTCCATCAAGAGTATTTGGCGATAATAAGAATTTTAAAGTTGATGTCGTCTGCTTGTGATGACAATGCAATATTTTTAACATGTGAAAGTCCAAAATTGGACCACTGCAGTTGCCACAATTGGACCAGTGACCCACATAAGGGTATGCCATCATTATACATGTGTAATTATTCCAACACAGTTTATTGATTACCTGAAAGTAATTTTAGACAAGGGAACAATTATAATAATGCAAATAAAGGAAGTTGCTAAGTGGTCCAATCGAGGGAACTTGTAACAGAACACGTTTGGTCTTGTCTTGTCTTGTATTGTTACTGGCCAACACTCCTATGGAGTCAAACGGTCAGGGTTGTGTGTGGTCACAGGTAAATTTACATTGTTTCGGACTAACAAAGACTTTATTTTAGGGTTTACATAAATTTAGCGCCAATGGTCATATATAAACGGAAGAGGATGAAAATAGAGTTGACAAATGTTGGAGCTCCAGGGGCAAAGGCTGGATGTCCAAAGAGGGGTTTGTTACTTGGCTTTGACATTTCGTCGATTTTGTTAAACCAACTGTTGTGCTCATATTCGATAGCCACGTGACCCACACAAAGAATTTGGTTGCAACTGATATGGCTCGGGAAGCTGGAGTGGTCATATGGTCTCACTTCTGTCACACATGACTCAACAATTTTAGACTTTGGACGGGGCCTTTTTCGGACCGTTTGGAAATGATGCGTTGAAGATGTGGATGAGAGGATGTGGATGAGAGAACATGTAGGCAGACCAGTGACAATGTGGCAAGTTGCCGAAATTCTTAATGTGGCGTACAGAAAAGCGGCATCCGTCCAGAATGCTGTTAATGGCTTCAGGAAGGCGGGTCTGTGGTCATTGACCGGAGACGTATTCCAAGACTCAGACTTCGCAGCTGCTACGGTAACTAATGTAATCACGGAAGCTGCAGACGAGCACAACCCTATGCCACCTCTGACACCAGTTGTTGCAGCTCCAGCACTGACAGATGTTGCCATGGAAGCTGTACCAGAGTTATGCCCACCGAAGAAAGAAACTAGCTAAACAAAGCAAAGTCGGACCGGAGAAAGCTATGCCTACTAGGCCTACACCCATCCAAGAGCCCAGTACTTCTAAGACCACTGCAACTCAATCGAGAGCACACAACAGTTCTGATCCACCCAAACCTAGTCGATTGCAGCTCATCAAGGACATAAAAGGCTGCAGAACTGGTCAATGGTGCACCATTTTGTACAATGGTAAAATCTACCCAGGCATAATGCGAAGTCATGGATTTGACGAAAGAAACTGTGGCAGTGCAATGCAAGTAAATTGTGGGATAGAACAGGTTTCGGCGGCCTCTGAAGGATGACACAGCAGTATACGAATTGCAGTTGACACTATGCAGGAATAGTGCGACGAGTAATGGATGTGATGAAATACTCTGTGGTGCCAGTGCATGCAGTTGCGAGACAGAACACGTTGTGGTTGGCTCTAAAGGACGTCGATCATTTCCGCTAGCCTATTCCGGAGCCATTGACAGAACACTATGAACATCAGGCCCAGTTAACATTTCATATGACTATTGATTAATTTTATGTTTCTAACGAACACTGAATCTGAATATCCCACTGCAGTTGTTGTATGTGGGTGCATCACAGAAGCTGATCACAGCTATTAATGTGACGTTTGGGGTGTACGCAGCGCATTCGGATGAATATAATATAAAATAAAATACTTTATAAAACATAGTTAAAAGAATAAAAACATGGAGTAGGTTGCTAGACGTTTAATGCAACCCTCTGCCTCCCAACTGCAGACGAAAAGGGGTTGGGTGTGGGCAGGTTGATGATTTCATCTGTGAGGGTGTTCCATTCGTTGACGGTCTTTACAAAGAATGAGCCTCTATATTGGTCAGTCTTGGTATTTTGAAGCAGCGGCTGTTGTTGTTTGCTTGACTTTTTAGAATGTTGTGAGTTTCGTACCCCTCGTAGGTGGTGGCCGGGTCGGATCCTACGTCTGTTTATGTTGGCTGCTGTGAGGAAGGCATCAGCAGGTAGGGTTGGGACCAGGCCTTTTGCTATCTTGTACAGCATTGACAGCCTAAGTTGCCTGCGTCGTTCTTCCAAGGGTGGGAGGTCGAGGAAGTCAAGCTTCCTGCCAATGCATCCAGGTTCCCAAGATCTGTAGTCTCTAGTAATGAAACGTGCAGCCTGACGTTGAATGCATTCAAGCTTTTCCATATCTTGTTTGAGGTATGGGTCCCACACTACAGCCCCATATTCCAGGGTGGATCTAACGAGAACGATGTACGCAAAGCATCTACACTCCTGAGGGCAGTTCCGGAGATTCCGGCGTAAGAAGCCCAGCGTTGATCCAGCTTTCTTGCCCAGGTCGGTGATGTGTGATGTAAGAGTTTTGCTCTACATGTTTGAGAATGGTGCCCCCAAGTCTATAGTAGAAGCGTGATCTGGGTTTGGTGGAGAGGACGTAGCAGTGACTGCTATGGTAGCACTTCTGCACATTGAAGCGCATCCCCCACCGGGCTGCCCATTCCTAGAGGTTCTTGAGGTCGGAGTGCAGGGTTAGGTGATCTAGAAAGGAGCGGACCTCCCGATAGAGTAGGCAGTCATCTGCGAAGAGTCGTACTGTGGACTTCACGGTGTCCAGCAGATCATTTTACTCACGTATTAATTCAAACTTTGGTCTACATAATTTGTTTGTTTGTTCAGTCGAAGAAGACATGGGACATTGTGTAGGGTGGATGGAACTACAAAGATTATGAACACTGGTATTTATTAGTATATTGTATTTAGCCAATGATAACTATTATTGTTATAATGAACACTATATCTTACTTATGTATCAATTCATAATTATGCTTAGTCCTATATATAATAATTTTACTTGTGGTCCAATCGAAGACATTGGGTGGTCCAATCGAGGAAACCGTGGCCACGATTGGACCATTTTGTATTTTTTTTTAAATTAATTTTTTTCAAAATTCATCAATAATTTTCTTGTGATTATAATAGCTTGTTGTTGAAAATAAAATATAAACTCTATGTTAGTATATTGTTTACATCAATTCCATTTGTTTTCGCGTTTATATTCAAGTTTATCGTTAGGGGTCCAAACCCGGCAACTCTACCGCCCGGTCCTACACTGTCAACAGGTTTTACCAGCAAACATTACAATGTCCCTGCTCAAAGGCATGTCAGATTATATGAATTTTTTAACTTCCTATATCCAAACAACTAATACTATAGTCTACTTTATGTGACTATTCTATGTCTATGACTATGCCCTACAGTCAGTACAGCCAGGATGATGAGGATACATTCGCAACACACCAGAAAGTCTAACTGAGGCCTGACCCCGACAATGTACGCCTTATCGAATGCATAACGTTTATGATATTTTATACAGTTCCATTCTGCATTTACTTTTGCTATGTGCAATTCTGTTATGACGGACCGACAACTTAAACACATTAGAAATTAGGCCTTCGTAGAAATTACGGCTGCACCGGCAAGCGCAAAACAAAACTTACTTGTCACCTGTCAACGTGTGCTGTGGTTGGTTGAAAATAGTAACCATGTTTACTGCAAACGGAACAGCACTGACAGCAAAATAAAATTCGCGTGACAAATGTTCGTTAATCTGATGCTACTTCGTGAGAATAACCTGAGTCCAAATCCTAAAAAGCTATGCAAATGACCATATTACACCTTTTACCTAGAAAAGTATTGAAACAGGAAGACGTCTGCAATGTCGCATTACTGTATATGCAAGTAACAATGTGTATACAATATGTTGTGATGATTGATAAATATTAACTGCTTTTTAATATGCAATTTTGATTATTAAAGTTCTGCAGGTATAAATTTGTATTTGTACCGGAGCACTTTTTGCGTATAACTGAATTCCCTAACTGCACTCTGCTGCCTTTTAAACTTATTTCCGTGTAGTCCGACTCAACGTCACCGACCCCGTCAACGCGTCCGACCTCCTCTTTTGATGGCACAGAGGGGAGACCGCACCTTGAGTGGGGTCTACTTCGATCCCACGAAGGTAGGCAGTTATGGCGGCGTCGCTGGCTTGCGACGCGTCACGCGTCTGCCAGAGAAGACCGTCAAGGCATGGTTGTCGGCACAGGACACCTACACCTTACACAAACCAGCGAGACGTCATTTCAAGAGACGACAAGTCGTCGTGGGTGGTATGCATCAGCAGTGGCAGGCCGATCTCGTGGACATGTCGAAGGTCAAACGCTTCAACAACGGCATGGCCTTTCTCCTCACGATGATCGACGTCTTCTCGAAAGTGGCCTGGTGTGTTCCCATGAAGAACAAGTCCGCGGCGTCGTTGGTGGCGGCGCTGCAATCCACGTTCGTCGACGTTCGCCCCCAGACCTTGCAGACGGATAAAGGCACAGAATTCCGGAACAAATCCGTTCAGGCGCTATTGAAGCGTTACGACATACATTACTTCTACACGCACAACGCGGAGACGAAGGCAGCCGTCGTGGAACGGTTCAACGGAACGTTGAAGAAGCGCATGTGGCGCTACTACACGAAACACCAGACGTGGCGGTTCATCGACATCCTTCCGGACCTGATGCGATCGTATAACAATGCCCGCCACCGCATGATCGGTATGGCTCCGTCACAGGTGAATGCACAGAACCAGGAACAGGTGTGGCAACGTCTGTACGGTCACGATGGTAAGGGCGTGCCCAAGTTGCACGTGTCGGATCGCGTGCGTGTCAGCAAAGTACAAACGCACGTTCGAAAAGGGCTACGAGACGAACTGGAGCGAAGAGTTGTTCACGATACACGAGGTTCACCCTCCGATCCACCCGTGTATCGGCTGCGGGACGATCTCGGCGAAGTGCTGGAGGGTACCTTCTACGAACTGGAGCTGCAGAAGGTGACGGTACCCTTTGATAAGGTGTACCGTGTTGAAGCGGTACTGAAACGCCGTACGGTCGGTAGACGAAAGGAAGCTCTGGTGAAATGGTTCGGCCATTCCTCCCACTTCAACAGCTGGATCGATGCCAAGGGACTCGTCAACTATAAAGACTAGCCTCGCACATGCCGCCACTGCATTCGAGCAATGACACACGACGCGACACCCCCACAACCGACCTGCACCACCACCATCATAGACGAGGAGAAAGAGGTGACCGAACACGAGGACTGTACTGACGCTGCACCGAACGAGCCAGACAGCACTCCCTGGCATCTGTTCGGTACCGAGTGCCCCAAAGAGGAGATCGTGTTTCTGTGTCAGGTCGTCGTCTTGTACACGGTCATTCTGATCAGCATTTACAACCTGACGAAAGGTCACGTCGATTCTAATCTGTGGACGGCTCTGTTGAGTAGTTCTTTGGGTTACCTACTGCCCAATCCCACGTTGAGACGTCATGGCGACTGATTTCTACATGACGCTGCCTAGCAACGCTTCCATGAAGATGCACCCCGGCAACACCTTGACCCATTACGTCACGGCCTTGCCTCAACGCATCGATCTTACCGGCGAGTGGGAGTGTGGGTTGGCTGAGATCCAGTATCCGCACACTTGGTACAACGTCACGGAGAACGACGTCTGGTTCTTCCTCAACACGCTCGATGCTACGGACTCGTCCCACCGTTCGAAGTTGCCGTGCGGGTATTACGACGATCCGATATCATTGATGTATCACGTCAACAAGGGACTGTACCGTATGCAGACGGAGAAGACAAAGGCTCACATGAGCTATAGTCCCGTCACTCGGAAAATTACGTTACACATGACAGAGAACACCCTGTTCACCATACCGCACCACAGCGCGACCGCGTCCCTGTTGGGATTCCGTGAACCCGTAGCCAGCGAGTCGAAGGCGGTTACGTCATATCCCGTCCTCCCCGACGACGGCACCCAACATCCCGACTCGGCGTACCCCTTCCACATCGAGGCGCCCGATGTGGTGGACCTGACGCAGGGGTTCGACACCCTCTACGTCTACACGGACGTCGTGGAGTCTCGTATAGTGGGTGACACTCTCGCGCCTCTGTTGCGTACCCTTCCGATTAGCGGACGTCACGGTGACAGGGTGACCGCTAGTTTCACTAACGTGCACTACGTGCCCCTGATGCGCTCGAGCTTCAGCTCGATCGAGGTGGATATAAGGAACGACATGGGTCGACGCGTGCCATTCGAATACGGTAGAGTGTCGGTGACGCTTCATTTTCGTCGACGCAAGACCGGACTGTTCTGATGAATTACAACGATTATTACGCGCGTCAGGCTGGCGGTGCGCTGCCCTATTTCGCCGGTGCGCAATACCAGCGAGGTCACGGACTGGGCAGTCTGTTCGGCGGTCTGTTGCGCAGCGCCATGCCACTCATCAAGAGAGGTGCCGTGGCGTTGGGTAGGGGAGCGTTGAAGACCGGCGTTCGCATAGCTGGCGACGTCTTATCGGGCCAGAACATAAAAACGGCTGCCAAACGCCGCGTCACCGATGCCGTGCTGAGCAGTATTCCGCGACCCCCTGGTAAACGTATAAGAGGAGCGGGTGCAAGGACGGTCGGCACTGCAGTAACGAGACGTCGCAAGAAACGGACGTCCAAGAAACGCACGGCCGACATATTCGACGACAACGATGGCGTTCGTGCATAGACAGTCGTGCGAGGGGGTCAAGACCGAGCTGGATCTCTTTACCGTACCCCCCACTCAGAACTGCATCGCCGACAGTCACGTGGTGGAACATCAACCCATGGCCTCTCTGGACTCTGGAGGTCCGATAGAATTCTTCATCCCCGGATCGGGTGACGACTACATAGATCTCGCCAACACGATGCTCCACCTGCAGGTGAAGGTGACGCGCGCCGACGGTAACCCTATCGATGCGGGCGAGCCCGTGGGACCGGTGAACAACTTCTTGCATTCGCTGTTCAGCCACCTCGACCTCTCCATGAACGACACGCTCGTGACCTCTTCGTCCTCCAACTCGTACCCGTATCGTTCATACATAGAGACGCTGATGAGTTACGGATTCGATGCCAAGTCGACGCAGCTGACGAATCAGCTGTGGTACAAGGACAAGGCTAGTCGCATGCACGCCGCCGAGCTGGCCGCCGGACCCGATCCTAACCCCGGGTTCGTGACTCGACGAGACTACATAGCCGGCGGTCGCGTGGTCGACATGATGGGTCGTCTCCACGTGGATATGTTTCTGCAGGATAAATTCCTGATCAACGGTGTCAACCTCAAGTTACGCCTGGTGCGCAGCACGCCCGAGTTTGCGCTGATAGCCGGTGGAGCGAACGAGTACAAGATAATCATCGTCAACGCGTCCTTGTTCGTCAAGAAGGCTACCATCGCTCCGGCCGTGCAGAAGGCTCACATCTTGGCTCTCGAGCGGGCCACGGTCAAGTATCCGTTACGACCCGTCGAATGCAAGGTGTACTCCATTCCCACGGGCGCTCTGTCGCACACGCACGAGAACCTGTTCCTCGGCTCCCTGCCGAAACGTCTCGTACTGTGCTGCATCGACAACGACGCCTACAACGGCACGTACGCCACAAACCCCTTTCACGCCAAGAACAACGACATCAGCTTCGTCTCCGTGTACGTGGACGGTCGTCAGATACCCGCCAAACCCTTCCAGCCCCACTTCGCAGACAACCTCTTCGCCAGGAGCTACGCGAGCATGTTCACCTCGACCGGCAAGCTGTGGCAGGACGAGGGGAACGGTCTGACTCGCGACGACTATCGAGACGGATACACCTTCTTCTGTTTCGACCTTACCCCCGACCAGTGCGACGGTCCCTGCTTTCATCTGATACAAAAGGGCAACCTGCGCTTAGAATTCCATTTCCGCGCAGCGCTTCAGACCACCGTGAACGTCGTCGCCTACGCCGAATTCGAGTCCGTGCTGGAGATCGACAAGAACCGCAACGTCATCCACGACTACTGAGATGGACACCCTGCAGATCGCCCGTCTACTGGCGATGGATCCGACCACCAAGTCCGTCTTTGGCGGCGTCGTACCCAAAGACGGACTGCCTGCAACAATTGACGCTCTGCCGATCGCCTTCGTGTGCAACACCGACGACGCCGACGAACCCGGCGAACATTGGATAGCGCTGTACCTGTCCTCCGACGGGCGCGGCGAATACTTCTGTTCGTACGGTCTGCCGCCTCGTCACGCGGCGTTCCGCAACTTCTTGAACAAACACTGTTCCGAGTGGACTCATAATAGCAAGAGACTTCAGAGTCCTCTGTCTAACGTTTGCGGACAATATTGCGTCACTTATATACTGTTTCGTTGTAACGGCGCTCCCATGAGCACTTTCGTCAATGCTTTCCGCACCGATCTGGTCGCTAACGATTGTCGCGTGTTCGATTGGATTAAGCTGCTGAAAAAGGGTATACCATACTATCGCACATCGTACTGAGCCTCTGGCGCGGTGGTCGCTCCACCCGTAAGCTCGCCCTAGAACCTCTGGCGCGGTGGAGACACCCCTAAGTTCGCGACCTCTGGCGCGATGGTCACCATTCGCAAGTCGCCTTCATATTCATCACACCCTGCTGCCGCTTTGTTGTATCCAATCACGCGCGATCGCCTCGTTTGTACTGCTGCCGCTTTGTTGTATTCAATAAAATACGTGTGCACCGTACGATCGTGTTCGTCTCCTTACCACCACCACGTTAACGACCCTCCCGTAAACGTAACTAGGTCCATGTTCGTTCCTCCTCCAGTCGCTAGGCGACGATCCGGTAACTATGTCAATATTCGTTCCTCCTCCCGTCCCTAGGGGGCGCTTACCTTACCCAGCATGCACTACGATCAACTACGCTCGCCAGGGGGCGCTCTACATTCGCTGCGCGCACTCTTCAACGGCTGGGCGATATTAGAGGCATTTCCTTTGATCTTCCTTTGATCTCTAGATTGCGCCGATAAGGGGGGTATGAGAAACCTCCGTATACTACTTGCGTGCGTACGTATGTTCCCTGGTATCTACGTCAGTTTCGTAAAAACTTAACTGGCTAGCGCAAGAAGTCATAAGCTATTTCAGAGGTTGCTTTTTTGCCCCGTGCATCGCCGGGCAACTCCGCTATAGGTTTATAATAACAGTTTGGCGCGGCCCATGAAACAAAGATGGGGGGGCTACTGTGCGTTCAACAGGGTTTTCCTAGTAAACTACAGGCGTGATATTCTTGATTGTAGTTGCAGATAGTTGTTTTATTAAATCATATAGAAGCATAGGCCAAAAAACATGACTTTTGTTTCCCTTTAATGACATATATTGGCCCTTTTTCACCTCGGCATACCTATTGATCAGAGCATCCACTGAAGAATCTCGAAATATAGATGTGTATGACGTATGTTTCATAGAAAATTATAATTTATTTAAAGATAACTGTTTTGTCATGTGATTATTAATCACACGATGTGCATTAGCGATGATAATAAATTATTATTATTTATTATTGCATTGCAGTTGTACCGGCCACCGGGTCATTCAACGTAGGTCTAAAAGCTATCCATAGTTGCGTTCGATGGCATTCCAACATTTTTCAAATACTAGTTAAAAAAAATTATTGCAAACGTTTCCATTTTCTTAATTTCAAAATCTCTGTTGTTCGCTCACTCCTCGACACCAGTTGTCGGGTATATCCTGCTTAGTTCAACTTATCAAGGTCTCCTACACGAAACATATATCCCACTGTTTAAACATACAAACATTTACAGCCGAACTGGTACCAAGTGTACTGCTCTGTATTCGTTTGGACTCCAGCACTGAGGCAGAGAGGGGATCGTGCGGCCTGCATGGAGAGGAAATATCGGTGGCACAAACCATTGTCTTGTGAAATAGAAGGATGCTGATAACTGTCATTATATTTTTATTATTCATATTTATTGTCATGTTTATATACAAATGGCTGTCACGATGTTGTCATCTAAACAAAATAAAACTCCACCTAATCCTTAACGATGTCGACGACTGTCTTTTTATTTTATTATTCCATTTTTGTCATGTTCACACGCACGCACACACGCACGCACGCACGAACGCACGCACGCACGCACGCACGCACACACACACACACACACACACACACACACACATACACGCACGCACACACGCAGATGGCTGTAGCGATGTCAGCATTTGAATAAAATAAATCAAACTCCCTCAATCCTGGACATTTTTATGATAACATTTTTAAAAGTTAGGATGCCTGTAGGGGAAGATCACAGTACAAATTGTATTGGTGGCCATGTTAACATTTTGTCTGATTATAAGAAAACATGACCACTAAAAAATCTTAAACGTTTTCACAGCAACTGCCATCATCTCATTGACATGCTGACCAAGTTTTGTCAAAATTACTTACCTCCAGCTCTTTTAAAACGCCCCGACGTGCGATGCCCTTCAATTTAAAAATTGCCGTGTATTCAAGCGCCCACGTGGCCCATAGCTAGGTATATTACAAACAAATTCAAAATCGTTTTATAATCATTTAAACACTTCTGTGTGATAAAGTATGTTATGCGGTTTATCATCCTTTTTGAATTTTTTCAATATCTTTATTATTTGCGAAGTTATTCCACTTTTTGGTTTCAAAAAAAGGCCTATTTTGTCTTATGGAATCGAGTCCATTTCTTGTGACCGGTCTGTTTGTTGGGTGCACTGCCACTGAATGCAGGGGAACATGGCATAATGTGTATTAAAGAAGACATTGAGGTGGAATCAAAAGTTAGAGGACCCTAAAAATGTTGACCTAATAACGTGTGACCTTGACATGACCTACTTATTTGACCATGACCTATAATGACCTATATATGTTGAAAAATTGCCAAATTAAGTAATTATGTATGACATGTGGTATCAGGGAGGGGTGTAAGGGAGAATTTATGTACACATTGACCTTAATACCCAATAATGACCTAGTTTATTACAACTTGACCTTTGACCCATTTACATGTCTTGATGGCCTATTTAGTTTTTAATCAAGACTGTATTGGAATGCTATCAAGTCAATACAGGCCGTGATTGTTGACCATAATATTGACCTTAGTGACCTGATTATTTGACCTCCATTGACCTTTGACCGATTTATGTTGATAAATGACCTGTTTCAGTCATAAGTAATTGTGTTGTTTTTAAAATTTACTGAGGTATGTTAAGAAGAAATGGTGTACATAATTAACTTTACTACAGTATGATATTTTGATGACATAATTTATTGTAATGTGACATCTGCATAATAACAGGTATTAATGGCCTAACTATTTATAAATAAGTGACACAAGAAGCTGGCAAATTCATATAATTTGTATTGTTTATTGTAAAATTATAAAGAACAATATATTCTTGCATGGTGAAATTTTTTTTGGAAAAAATCCACTCTCCTTCCATAAAACAAACACAATTTATTAATTTTTGAGAGCTTTGGAATTTTCTGCATGCATAACAATATTTATAGTTAACTGTCAAAACTGGTTCACAGTACACTGCATGTTCGGCACATAAATTTCACTGTTTCGTGTCCTGCACTTCAACATGAAATAATGTTTACATACTGTTTACAGTAGCTGATAAGGAGACATGGAAAAGGACAACACACGAAGCAATGCAGCAGTACAAGAAATAGTTGGCTTCACCCTGTTACAATGGAAGTAACTATAAGGAAGAAGGCTCAGTACAGCAATATTCACAGTTCACTGTTTGATAAATCCACACCAGTGTATGTGTCAGTGTTCACATGGTAGTGCAGGCTTAGTGCAGAAATATTCATATTTCAATGTCTCAAATTAATGTCATGCATTTCAACATGAAGTAGTGTTTATAATATTCACATTATACTATCGACTAACTGTACACATACTCAGAGTTCACTATTTCGTAAATCCATGCATGTCTAATGTGTCAATGTCCATTGTAGACTCGGTGTACATATATTCACCATTTCTACACAGTCTACACAAGCTTTGTCTGTCTTCTGCTGTGTGTAGTAGGGTCTGCAAGCTTTGCTTGGTCCATTCCTCTATATTATCCAGTGAAATCCGTGAAAGGTGTAGTGTGTCTTCAAACATGCAGTGGAATCCTTAAACATGAAACACAAATAAGAAATATATAAAGATTATCAAGATATGTACAATGTTTGATACAAAAAGATAATGTTGTTTTACTACTGTTAATTATAATAACAGTTTCCTTAACAGTATTCAAAATCACATAAGAATTTGTTATATTGTGTATGTTAAATAAGTAACACAGTTGTGTGCGACAGTAAAATTTAATTTTACAATTGTGTTATTTAATGCAGAATACGAATTTGGGTCATTTCATAATTTGTTTAGTTTAAAAATCTGATTTTACTTAATTTATTTCCCAATGAAACAATATAAGAGAAGGACATCCAAAATAACATAGGATACCTGAATATATATATATATATATATATATATATATATATATGTGTGTGTGTGTGTGTGTGTGTGTGTGTGTGTGTATGTGTAAAATTGTCAGCACATAATTATAAAAGTGCAGATGCCGTGGATTTAAATTGTTAAATATCACAACGTCTGGTGCAGCCGAAGTCGCGTGAATACCGGAAGTCACAAATATAATGTTAAAACTGTGAAACTATTTCATTTTAATGAGCGCTACAGTAAAAATAATGAACAACATGCAACAACTGCACATTTATAATTACTATGTTTGCATTAAATTCATCAGATGGCAGTTTTAAATAGTACGATTCCGTGGATTTTCGAATAGCTGTGCGGCGCTCCCAACCCTGATGAAGTCTGAGACCCATCCAATATAGCTTTGTAAAACCATAAAACTATCACTTAATTTTACTAACAAACTATAACAATTGTGCACTTTTATTACTAGTTCACAAATAAAGTTATCAACAGTATTTTGCATGGCGCGCACACCAGACACAATGAATGAGGGCGCTGGGCGACACCTGGAGCTAGGCTATAAACGCCAACGCAGGCGGCGCTACCAAAATTTGAGCGTGGCAGGCCTGTTTTTCAAACTCGAGCTACTTTTTTTGCACCTCGGACAATAGTCATAATATACATATCATTATAAAGCTAATATACTAAAGTATATGTACACCCAGACAATTTTTCTGTAGACTTATTATTTACCATTATTTTAGCTATATTACGAAACATCAAAGTTCACAAACGCTTACCTCGGTGAAAATCTCTTCAGACAGGCCCGCCAAATTCTGTATAGCGTCTACAACTATTCATTGGTTGATATCTGTGTCGGTTAAGGTCAGTCGTTTGCTTGCGTAGTTGTACGAAACGATCTACCGCGACCCCCAAAACCAGGTCAAGCCGAAGTTCAAGTAACAAAAAGTGATGCGTAAAACCCGGCGTCGACGGTGTCGCACCAAGCGGAATGTAATATACCTACCATAGCAGAAAATTTCCTATAAATCCCACCGCCTAAAAATGCACTATTTCACAGCCAATGGCTTCTACAAAGAAACCTGTGAATATGCCTGCTCAATTGCACTTACGTCACATATGAATTGTTTAAATTCACATATCACAATTTAATACGCCCTACATTCGTGTGAAATAGTGAACAGGAAAGTCAACTGTGGTCATACCCAAAATCGTGGCGCCACATCACATCAACCTGGATAGGCGTTTCAGGGTATTAGTTCTAACTCACTCGACAGATGACAGCACGTTACGGCCTCCATTCGTTACGAACATAGGAGCTATGACACTTCAGCAAAGGCGCATCTATTAATAGTCCGAGCCGCCGTCGGTGTGGAGCGGCCGATGGCTTCCCGGTGTTTTCGCCGTTGACAGGTTAAAGAACGTCGTTACGCCAGTTAAATACAAACACTGTTACCATGTAAACACAGGTTTCGTTGTACGACGGTCGTCCGTGATTTGGGGTAAGTACAAGAAAGTTTGGGTTTGTTCGTTAAGTAGGTGCCGGATTATGGCCTTTCACCTGGCTTTTCGTTTCGCGGAAACCAATAAATAAACAGTTACACTTACACCACAGGTATGTCCTGCTGTATTCCTCTTCTTTATGTTAGGCAGCCAAAATCTGCTTGGAGAATATGCTGCTCTATACAATGAGTGAGTCAATCACAGACACAGGTATTTTCCATGCATGAGAGGGGTGAACGAAATTGCCCAAGCTTAGTCTTAGAAACGGCAGAGGTGGGGTCGAACCACCGTCCTTTCGATCTACAGGCGGATGCTCTATAGCCATTAGACCACCGTTACCAACAGCTATTCGGCTGTTATGGGGAGGTAGATTCTACACAGTATAATTGTTGGCGTGTTATTGTTAATGTAATCGTTGTAAAAGTTACAACAAAATATTTCTTGGATCAGACTTCTATTAATTTTATCTTCTGAGACCAATCCAACTTTACTTTACAAAGTGGTAGATGGTGGGTCACCGGTGGATGTTGTCGAGTTAGATTTTCAAAAAGCTTTCAATAAAGTGCCACATCAAAGATTGTTACTTAACCTAAAAGCCATTGGTATATGTAATGATGTAATCAACTGGATAGAAAAGTGGCTTACACACAGAAGACAGAGAGTAATAGAAGACAGAGAGTAATAGTAGATGGTGAGATTTCAAACTGGAAATCTGGTGTGAGTGGGGTACCACAGGGATCAGTGTTAGGCCCTATACTGTTTTTAATATATATAAATGATTTGGAGGATGACATATCTAGCAAAGTACTCAAATTTGCAGATGACACAAAAGTATTCAGAAGGGTTACTAATGATACAGATAAACAAAGTTTACAGGATGATCTAGAAAAATTAGTTAAATGGTCAGAAAAATGGCAAATGTTATTCAATTTTGGGAAGTGTAAATGTATACACATAGGACATGGAAATATGGATGAGGAATATAAAATGGGGGATGCTGTACTAGGTAGAACCACACAAGAAAAGGACCTATGCTATTTTTAATATATATGATTTGGAAGATGACATATCTAGCAATATCTGACATTTGCAGATGACACAATAGTATTCAGAAAGGTTACAAATGATACATATAAAAAATTCACAGGATGATCTAGATAAATTGGTTAAATGGTCAGAAAATTGCAAATGTTATTAAATTTTGGGAAGTGTAAATGCATACACATGAGACATGGAAACATGAACGAAGAATATAAAATGGGGGATGCTGTATTAGGTAGAACCACGTAAGAAAAGGACTTAGGAGTAACATTTAGTGCTGATATGAACATTTCAGAGCAATGTGGGATTGCTGCATCAAAAGTAATCAAATTCTAGGGCTAATTAGGAGAACTATCACATATAAGGAGAAACAGCTAATTCTAATAGTTAGAAGACTGCATTTGGAATATTGTATACAAGCATGGAGGCCACATCGTAAGAAGGACATAGACAAGCTAGAAAGAATACAACGAAGAGCAACTAAAATTATTCCAGAATTGTGAGACCTTTGTTAATGAAAGCCACTTGTAGTTTGACAACACTAGAGACCAAGAGACTAAGAGGAAACTAAGTAGAAGTGTTGTAAATAGTGAATGATTGTGATGATATTTACATGAGTATGTTCTTCAAATTTAAAGAAAGCCGTAGAACTAGAGGACACAAAGCAGCATTAGTTAAGGAACAGTGTAGGTTGGACATGGGAAAGTACTCATTCTCACAGAGGGTGATAAATGAATGGAACAAATTGTCAATATCTGATAAGGGCGGGCTACATATAAATGATAAAATTGTTGGACTCTCGATAAACCAATGGCTTCATTGTCCACTTGCCATCTGGAACTTGTAGTTTTTGATGGCTATCTGGTTAAATCTTGTTAAACTTTCTTCTTCTTCTAAAATACTGCCTAGCCTCAACATGCTAAGGGTACAGACAGACCAATAGGTGAACACAAAAATAATTAACTTATATACAGTAACATTTTGTATGTACCGATATGAATATATCCAAACTGTTTAGACTAACAATGTGTTGAAGGAGGGAGTACCAAAGTCAAATATATGTATCTTCTGTGAAAAACAAGAGTGTTTCCTGTCCAATTTGTTGTGTGGAAAAAGTTCAGTTTCTAGCCTCTTTGCAATATCTTTGCAGGACTTTGCCAAATATATGTCCAAAGTTCAGTTTCTTTTGTGAAAAAATGTACCATTTCTAGTCCAGTTTCTCGATTTTGTCACAGAAGTATTCTGTTACAAAAATGAGTATGACAGTAGGTGTGCATGCATGTATCATTCTTTGTATACTGGTTGGTGTGGTTTTTGTATTACATAATATAATATGCTGTTTCACAAAATCCAAAGACACTTTTACTCATTGGATCAATATTCAAAACAACTAACAGTTATTTCATCAATCGAGTACAACAAGTTGTTAGAAAAGTGAGTGAACTACTAACCAGTATCGAAAGGTGGAAACATACATTTCTCAAAGCAAGGCTAGCACAAAAACCTGCCTTAAGCAAAATAGCGTCTTCGAAAAAGCCTCCCTGTATGGTAATATACAATGCATTAAATGCATAAAAATCACGAGGCTGTTCGATTACTTTCCTGTAGTGATTATTACAAACAGTTACGTACATTTTCGTTCGATAAAGTGGTACTACATATTTACAAAATACACCAATGTGTCGCACCAGTAAGGCCACCTGGTGAGTAATGTTGAACTAGATATACAAAAATATGTCTCAAAAATCTGTTTATGCATAATTTCTCTTCAAAAAAGTTAGCTTTGTTAGACGTTTATACTCCCAGTGACCGATATATGATTTTATATTGGACTTATGACGTATCTAGTTTGAGATCTAGTGATATCACGAAATGATGCAAAAACTATGCCAGTAACTATGTATTTACTATGATAATTTGCAAATTGTTATGATAATGTAAGCAGTAACATCAGTTTCATTGTTTGGGTGCAAGCAAATGTTATAAAAGTAGTTTTGCTGTAAATATTTGCAGTTAACGAATAATGGTGTTTACGTTGTAGAAAAGACCCGTCACCATTAATGCTGCATTAACGATATATGGCAAACGTGCTAATGATTATTCATGAATCTGTACACAGTCAATTTTTATTTAATATATTATGATAATAGTTAACGCCACCGCACAGCACATTTATCTAGGCTAGGAGATGGTTTAGTACATTAAGGCAGGATACTTTGTTCAAAATTATCTAGGAGATGATTTAGTACATTAAGGCAGGATACTTTGTTCAAAATAATTTATTTGTATTTTTATATTGTATATATATATACGCATACAGTTACATGCAGTGTTAGTTTTCTGCCCGACAGAGAGGAATTTCTGCCATACTGGAGGCAGAAATCCAAGGGAGAAACTGTTTCTGTCGGGCAGAAATAGTTTCTGTCAGGTAGAAATATAGTCTCTGCCGGGCAGAAATAGTTTCTGTCAGGTAGAAATATAGTCTCTGCCGGGCAGAAATAGTTTCTGAGCTGGACAGGCAACAATAGGGATTATGTGGCAGTTATTAGCAAATGCAACCAGATGAACCAAGCTGGTATTACTTCGATTAGTACCAGTGCAGTATATAATTTGTCCCAAGTTTACAGTATGTACATGTATGTGTTAATATATATATATATATATATTTAAATATAAACATTATGTCGTACATAATGTTTATATATCACGATGTAACAGCACAGCAAAACATTTCAGACTTATGTTTACAGATTGAAGATAAGCTGCATCTATCTGGGGTTTATAAATTATAATAACTGAACAGTGTAACAGCTTGAGGTTAGTTATGTCAATCTGCACATAACTGGCTTCACCCTTTGCCCCATTATAAGTGTGGACTGAGTGGAATAAGGGGGCATCTCAAGCCAGGCAGCACAGTGGTGTTTGTACCCACTGGAGGTATAGGAGGGAAACAGGGATGTTCATTTTTATAGTAAGATAAATATAATATAAAATAATTTTTGTGAGTTTTTGTCGTTAGCTGCAATGGTTTAATGGCACGGTTTCTTGTCAACCCTTGCTAAGTGCATGCACGCATGCACGCCCACATGCACGCACCCACCCACCCAACACACACACGCACACACACACATGCAAGAGCTATTCTGGTTTTACCTTGTGTGTGATTTGGGATTATGGGTGTATAATTATGCCTGATCGCTTAACGTATGCAGAGGAGATAATTGGGGCCATAACAGCTGACCTTAAAATCCGTTTCCATGGCATAACGAAGATCAGAGACAACCCATTGCAGTGAATGAATGCTATACATTTCACTCAATCCCAGTACACATCCAGTTACGCCTGTCTTGTTAATGACGCACACAGCAAGAAAGTGAGACTAACAGCATGTGGCATAAGTCTAAAACAAGTAGCATTACATATTGATGGGTGGTGGTTTAGTCATCATCACTGGACAAATAAATACCCGCAGCAGTGGCACCACCTAACAAGTGAAACTGGTATTAATTGCACATTAATGCTGTTGTGGATATCAGAGTCAGACAGTGCGGTGGGTAATGTCTTGGTAGCTATGTCATGTCAGTTGAATCTGTTTATTGGCATATATCTGCATTTCTTAATGCGTTTTGTATTGTGTATTAATATATTTTATTTTAATGTTTGAATAAATTGAAGAGTAAATATTGAAACTTCTTGTTATATGGTTTGTATTCATGGTTGCATACCCTTGATTTTTTTGCGTAAAACTATAACAGATACTGCTTTAAATTAAAATAAAATTAAATTTTTATAAATATAAACCATACCAAATGTGTCGTTCGTTTCTTAAAACTAGCAGACCAACAAAATAAAGTAATAAATTTAATAAACATTTCTATGTTACAGTTACAGTTGTTGAAAGTAATATTGTGTTCTCAATTAACTCAAAATCAAAGCATCCAGAGTTCACTTTCACAGTGAAAAAAAGGCCTTAATTTTGAACACTGCACTATATGCAAGTAATCTTATGGTCAACACCACGTATTGGTGGGGTGGGCAGTAGTCTGAGACTGAACCAATATCACACTTTCGGACTTTGCTAACTTATGCGACCACCCCTACCAATAGTAACATACCACGGGAAGGATAAACTCACCAGCAGGCTGATTAGTGTAAATGCAAAAATGTAAGATTTTTTGTCTCGGCCTATAAGGAATTCACAGTTGATAAGGAATGCAGTTTGATGGCAGTGAGTTGTTGACACAGTCAGTGCACTGCGTGGGTGACTCTATCTAGTGATTGAGTCCGTCAGTAAGGTAGCACCTTGCACTGACTGCAACTCTACATTGTTGACACATAGGTTCATTCTCTCAGGTACATTTAATGCAAATTGATAATGTCAATAAGGTACCATGGCGTTTGTGCACGGCTGACAATCAAAAAATCATTTTGCTACAGTTGGACACCACCAAGATACGCAAGGCTGTTGATGTACCCACTTTGAGGATTATCATTTCCACAGTATATTCCGCCACTATTTTGTGACGTTTAACAATTTTGAATTGCAGATGACCATGGCTTGAATACAGGCTGCGACACTGCCAGAAAGGTGAATGCTCGAGACATATTTATCTTCTTCATGTTATATTGCACGCCTATTTAGCAGCTCATGTCCCAGTTTAAGGTCTGTGCCACGGCAGTAATATAACACTGTTTAGTGTGTGCAAATGTGGATACTGCATATCAGCGCGATCCCTGTTCAGCAAGGCTGGTTTTTCCACACACTTACTGGTGTAGATTCGAAGTTATGCCAAACACACTGATGTAGTTACATTCAAGGCTGCAAGATACTCACACTTCCACACAATGTTCTCAGCTGCCATTGATGAAGACATCATTTAAGTGACTGGCTGACACATTGAGGAAACAGTCATGCTGTCATCGCATTGACTTCAACATTTCCAAAAGCATACTGCTTTTGTAAGTCATGTCTGCAGGACCTTCTACTATATGGAATTACTGTTGAGATACATGAATTATTTGCCTAAGAGATATATCATTAGCAGAATAGTGACAGTCTCAAGTTTATGTGTAAACGTTTCTCTAAAATAAAAAAACACAGTCATGTTACATGGATGGAAACTTTCAAGACTATTTAATTAGAACTTTACTGAAGATTTTACTAACTTTTGCTTTAAATATTTAGCCTACTTCATACAGAACTTTTCAAACACATGTAATCAATGTAATATGTTTATTATTACTTAAGATAATTTCATTGTTAAAATTGTGAGTTTCATCTAAGTACCGAACGGTAGACTTCACATATCCACTAGAAAATAATGTTAAAAGGACTTTTATAATGTTCCCAGCACTTTGTTTCCATGTTTTAAAACATCTTTAACCACTGGCAGCTTTACAGAATCTAAGAATTTAATATGTTTAAAAATAGAATTGACAGATATTTGATAAGGGTGGGCTACACATAGATGAGAAAATTGTTGGACTCTCGATAAGCCAATGGCTTCCTTGTCCACTTTGCCATCTGGAACTTGTTGTTTGGGATGGTAATCTTGTTAAATCGTGTTAAAGAATTAACTAGGTTTGGCCTGAACTACCTGTATGCACTGGTGAGGGTGGAGGGAAACATCAAGCCTGCACTTGTGTGAAGAGGTTGATGACAACAGGAACATACTGACTGACTCTCACTGCTTTAGTATCTCCCCAGATCTGGTGTCAGCTTTGACCCTGCAGAGTGAGATGTTATGTTGCCATGGAAACACCTGTCTGCAGGCTCTTCATTCATCCTAGCAGCCTGGAAGCTATATTTAGCTTCCTACCCAGTGGTTTGTGTATTTGGAATTGAAAGGCGTGTTCCTCCTTTGGGAGAATTATGACCTTGTGGGAGGATATGCTGGGAAGGCACCAGGGATGTGGAAGACTGGGAATATATTATATGAGTAGGGTAAGTACTTAACAACATGTACAGTTGGTCAGCTACCTATGGGAAATAAGTAGTGTACTTACACAACAAGTTCCTAGAAGGTGAACCACCTAAGAATGTACTTAGTATGTCTGCTAACTGTGGAAACACGATATCATCTTCAGTTTTTGCTCAGTAATTACTTCATGGCTGAATGCTTTCCAGAGAGGTTGAGTTGGAGTTGAAAAAGGTCAGCCAGGGGTGAAGTGAATGTGAAGTACTTTCAACAGTCTTGAGTAGATGCCATGCAGTATGAATTACCTCTGCCTTTTGCCTTCTTCATGAAGCCTATCGCTCATGTCTATGCACATTTTATGATGACATTATTAATGATGTTGCAGATGCTGCTCAAGCGATCCCTACTAAAGCTTATATCATGTCTTCTAAGCTGTTCTTGGCTGGAATGCCCTTCACTCCCCTGTGGTAGTCTGTTTTTAGCGACTTGGTCATAGTCCTTTCTATGACATGATTGAATATTATTTGCCTGTTCCAAACTTAATGAAACATACTGCTTAAAAAAGTGCTTTTAAAAGCTAAAGCTGAATGACGAGTAATAATTTATAAACATTTCTGGAAGAATATACACACCTCTTTGTCTCAGTTCACAAACCTTAACAGGTGGTGTTTTACTTATCCAGGCGGCCTCCTTTATCTCTCTAGCCTTTCGTTCAGTCAGTAACTGTTGTCAGCACATGTCAGCAATCACAGGCCATATCAATGGAAATAACTGGGAGGGAGCCAAGGTGTTAGATAGGGCAACAACAGAATGTCTAGATGGATAAAGGAAGCCTTCTGGATAAGTAAGGCAACACATGCTATGAACTGGGATCGAGGGATCGAGGAACAAGCCGGAAAATTACAGACCAGTAAGTTACTCGAAACATTAATTAGAGACCACATGGTGGAATTCCTTGTAAAACATAAATTAATAAACACATCTCAACATGGGTTCCTAAAAGAAAGGTCATGTCTAACCAATCTCTTGTTTTTTTTGGAAGAATTTACAAAGTGGGTAGATGACGGGTCACCAGTGGATGTTGTCTACCTAGATTTTCAGAAAGCTTTCGATAAAGTGCCACATCAAAGATTGTTACTTAAACTAAAAGCCCATGATATAGGTAATGATGTAATCAACTGGAAAGAAAAGTGGCTTATACACAGAAGACAGAGAGTAATAGTAGATGGTGAGATTTCAAACTGGAAATCGGTTTTAAGTGGGGTACCACAGAGATCAGTATTAGGCCCTATACTTTTGAAAAGTTTGAAAATATTGATAGAAATATTTTTTTCTCACTCAAGAAAAATAATAAAACTAGAGGAGATGAGGTAACATTAGTAAAGGATTAATATAAATTGGATATCAGGAAGTACTCATTCTCACAGAGGACAATCACTGAATGGAACAAATTATTTACAAATTGTGTAACTGCTAGCAGTGTGAATATGTTTAAAAACAAGGTTGACGCATATCGTAGGAGGGCAGATTACACATAGATTAAAAATGTTGGACTCTCGATAAGCTAATGGCTTCCTTGTCCACTTGCCATCTGGGCCTTTGCCTTGGATGGCAATCTTGTTAAATCTTGTTAAATCTTGTTAAATCTTGTTAAATCTTGTTAAATGTGTACATGGATGAAATAAGTGTAAATCTGAACAAACTTCAAATGAATTGTCTTTAAATATGCAGGCACCATGATGAACACTGTGTCTTTTGGAAGAGACACCAAACGCTGTTGGTCCATTCCTCCTCGTGTCTACAGAAGTAAACTGTCCTACACAAGTGTAAATGTGTAACCGGTTGTGGATTCAAGAATCACATAACATTGGTCTCTATCTCTAGCCCACTGGTTCGTGCTCCCGCCATCATCGGATGACGGAGGGTGGCGGCTGGAGCTGCTTCCCGGTTGGGTGTGTGAGACGCACTGAGCATTACTGGTGTCGCTGACTCCCTACAGGGGTCTGTAAAAAATTTATTTTCAGTATCATGGATGGAAGATATAGCATCAGGAATTAGCCGAACCAGGCAGTCCATACTACCAGTAGGCTGGTTAGATGCAGCCAGTCCATCTGTTTCCTAGAATGCACCTGGTTGGATGAGATAATCAGAATATATCCATGTACTGCTTATCCCACACAGATTATCTTCTGTCTGGTTTATTATGTCTGCTGTGGGTAACCAGAATAAATAGCATGCTGGCTAACATTGCCTATTCATACTAGGGGCAGTCACGGGGAAATAACTAATGAAAATAAATGTAATATTGTTTTACAAAATTAATAGTAAAAGTTGTTTTTACTTCATATTTACACTAAAGAATCACTAAAGAAAGTTTGTAACTTAGTGTAACTGTTTGTAGCGTTAGTGTGTTACAGTAACCTGGAAACTGTACACATACAGGCAGTTATTAAGACGTTATTGAAGCAATTTCAATGAACTCTTACTTGAGTGTGACAAAACGTAACCACACCAAGGAAGGGCGAGGGCAGAAGAAGCCGTGTGGCCCGTGTGCATAGAGAACTTGATAGAGCAGTTCCAACCAGTGACTCAACCTGTGGCAAAAATGTGTCCTTCTATTATTAGAGTGTAAGACTGAGATAAAAAGTGTTCTGCAGATTGGTTCTTGAGCTCGTTTATCTTGTCTTATGGGTGGTTGCTGTTGTTGTATGGTAACAGTCAGACTGTGGCGTATTTATCGACTGTACAGTTTGACATTGTTTCTGAACATGGAAACAGGTGTGGTTTTTGTTAGTTAAGTGTGTTCGTGTGTGCGCGCATGCGTGTCCATGCGTGTGCATGTGTCACAACGAGATGCTGAAACAGTTATTATTGTACAAATCTACGATCAGCGAGCAACTTATTCGCTGTTATTATGCGCTGTCGAACATAACATGTCTATCTCAGTCGCACAAAAGCATTATCAAGACCCCAAGACAGAAACAAATCTGAAAGCAACATGTGTGTGTGTTTGTGCATGTGTTTGTGCACTATTTTCTTAACTACTCTGCAATGACTAAATGTTGTTAACTGATGTATGCCTATAGTAATTATAAAACTTCATTCAGTAATTGTGAAAATATATGATCCTTTTCGTATATTGCTTTAGTTTAATAAAAGGTAAAATGCTGATAAGACAAACTTCAGATAAATTAAATACACACTTGCATTGCCGGTGTGTAATTAATTTGTAATGCAAAATAGAAACATATGGAGGGCCAATGTGATTCGAGGAACCCAGTCGACTTAAGCAAAGGAACTAAACAAACAAAAATACATATTTATTTGGAAATTTATTTTTCAGTGACCTGCCATTCCATCCACTGCTGCAGCCACCACTAGGGTTGTCACTGGGGCTAGCGTCTGTCACCAAGTAGAATGACTATGCGGGACCATTACGAGGTGTTGGGACTTACTGGGAAGACGTCGACCGAGGAAGAGATCAAGAAGGCGTACCGCTCCCTCGCCAAGAAGCTGCATCCAGATAAGAACAAGGCAGCTGATGCCGAGGACAAGTTCAAGGAGCTGTCTGCGGCTTATGAAGTTCTTAAAGGTAAATTTTGCTGCTACGGTGCTCGTAGCATTTAGAATTGATGTCGCAATTGGCCGTTTATGGCACGTCCCCCAAATGCTCAATGACTGAGGTCATGTTCTGGTTGGTAAGACATTATTAATTAATTAAAAAAACAATATTTTATGAAAAAATTACCTGATGAAGACTTACCCAATAAGCAACATTTTAACATTATTCTAAAACAAATCTGTGCTTTGTACATGTCATTGCTAATATGGCTTTTAATCGCTGGTCGTTATGATATTTTAATAGTTACTGTTCTGATTTCTGTTTCGTAGTAATGTTGACAAATATTATGCAGAACTGTAAATACTATTTTCTAATCTTGAAAAATAAGTTAGAACTTACATGTCACTAAAGGCTGTCAGAATACTTGTGCTTGCTTAACGTAGCTTTCGAGACCTTCACGGTCCCTTCATCGGCATTATAATTTGCAGGTGTCTCGTTTCATGTGACCTGATTATTGGTTGTCTAATCTGTTAACATGTAACAAATCGAGAACTTTAGCTCTGAAGCACCTGACCAACAGACATTAACTGCTGTCGATGTGATGTGGCAACCTTGAGTGGTTCACCCCTGTAAAACTGGGAGCATAAATCCATAAGGCCTGCAAATGAGTCCATATGATTATCTACATCCGCTGGTTGGCCACACATGCTCAAACTGGGATACAGAGCTAAAATTTTCTGAAGAGTCGCTGTTTGGAAATGTTTTGAGCTGGTGAACTGTTATTCACATGTTGTTGACAAACACAGACGGTATCCCATAATGCAAGAGCAGCCTTGTTAAAAATGCAAACAATTGTAATGAATCTCTCTCACATCCGAAAGATCATAACATTTGTGAAAATCCATCAAATATATGAGTAAACTGTTGTCACCTGTTATGGTTGCGATTAATATGTACATGTTGACATTGAGGAAAGTGTTTACTATAAGTAAAACACTTCTACTTTCTTCCTTTTCATTTCAAAATGTCTCAAGTTATTTTTAAATACGTGTATGTTGTAGTTTACTATTTATAAATATTTAATTGAATTATTCTAACGATTGGCTGAAATAGACATTGACTGCTGTCGTGGGACCTGTTGTAGATGCAGACAAGCGGCGGGTGTACGACATGCAGAAAGCAGGTGATGAAGAGGCAGCCAAACGGAAACAAGACCAAAGGAACGCGGCCAACACCGCTTCAATGTCACGGTCCAGCGAGAAAACCAGACAATCAAACGGATACTCCTTCTCATTCAAGCAGACAGCGCCCCCTAAGTTCAGTGCCAAAGACGGGAACTTCTCTTTCTCGGGCTCCAACGGCACACACTTCACGTTCCGCACGGGTGATTTTGACAGTTCCAAAGGCCCCCGTTTCACGTTCCACACGGCTGACTTTGACGACACCGACGATGCGCCAAAACGGACATCGAGCAAACCGCGTGAGACAAAGGTGCCAAAAGTGTCAACTAAAGTGTCATACACGCGCATGAAGCCCCAGTGGAAAAACCGGTTTAATGATGAAGATGAGGATGACGATGACTTTTTCCCTTACATGCACAGAGACACATTGTTCAGAAATCCGTTCCAGGACTTTCACTCTGTGTTCAGCAATATCGCCGATCAACTTCTCCTGGACTCGCCCTTCGGCGACAGACACGATCTGGGGTTGGAGTTCAGATGTCAACCACGACCAAAACCTAAACCAAAGAAACCCGATATGGAGGACGATATGTACGACTGGTCGAAACCAATGTTTCAACACCGCAAGAAGAAGCAGGAGTTTATCTACGATGATGAGGACGATGGCATCAGTAAGTGACACTGCAATTCTACCTGAAGTGTCACGTCACTGATGGTGATTGTGTTGTGTCCGTGCAACAAGTCTCAGACCATGTGCATAAAATCGCTAGTTTTTCATCTGTCCAAAACATGTTGATAACTTGATTCCATTTTGAGGCAATATGCAGTGCCGGTGCCTTAGAATAGAGAGATCATCTAATTGTTGTCATTTGTGATGATTATATAGTTTATCTCAATTCTCCTTTGGACATGTACTGAAATTTTATGTTATGAGTTTACAACCAGACTTGGGGTTAGTTACACTGTAATTGGAATTGAAGCTGTAATTACAGAATTGGAATTGGTATTTTGTTTTTAAAAGCAATTGGAATTGGTGAAAATGTAATTGGTATTTTCAGTTACGTCATGTAACTTTATCTCAAAATAATAATATGTTGATATATCACATTTGTTGCCATTATTTACCTTAATATGCAGAAATTAAATAAACCTGCTCTAAAATAAACCTGTGTTATTTTTGGGCGTTAAGTATGTCTATGGTTGCTATATTCTCATACTTTTATTTTGTTATGGAATTGGTATTTTTTCAGGTGGAATTGGTATTTCTAATTAATTCTAATTAATCTAATAATTGGAACCTGGATTGCTGTAATGTAATTGATCCCAAGTCTGTTTACAACACTGTCAGAAAATATAATAATTTGTGAGACCACTTAATTCCTTATAATATCCTGTAACTTTAGAACACTAATAATTCTCGGTTGGTAAATGTGCTTTTTGGATAAGAAATTTCATGTTACAGTACATGTTTGCACCAGTAATTACATATAATATCTTGCCGCTGTGCTACATATTATGAACTAGAATGGTTACAATGTTTAATGCAATTGAGGAATGCTTGCTTATGTTTTAAACCATACCATTTGTCTCCTAAATGCTTTGTTGATTAACACACTTTTGTGCTGAAAAACATCATTTCTGTGTGTTTCAGCTGAGATTGGAAGTATTCGGATACGATGCACCTACTGCGGGCGAATGTTTGAGCCAACAGCCTGGGTATGTGGCCATCTTCCTTAACTCCAAGTCTTGTGCAATTTCTGTCCCATCCAGCTGATGATGATGATATGCCGAGTGGGTTTCCTTGAATCACAACGTCCCTCCATGATTTTCCTGTTACTGTGATTCATTTTGTCGCAACTACTACAGCATGGTTTATTAGTTTCCTTCTAGAGTTATTGAGTCCACATTTACCCTGTGTGAGAACTTTTTCTTCCCCTGGCATAGACATAGGTAGAACAGACCAATGGCTTTTAGCGTCTCTTCCAAATGTCACAGGCAATATGGGCTGAATAAAATTGCCGAAAACGGCAGCAGGTCCCTCAATCGACAGTTCGGCATTCTGCTGTGCCCCTTTGCATCTAATCTCATGAAATCGTGTCATTGACAATACAAGCCAATGTGTCTAAACTCCAAGAAATCAACCACCGTTGAACAGATATGTGCATTAGGTCATGGCTGGGGTAAATTACTGTTGTTTTGGTAATTAATTTTCATTACAATTGTAAGTGTAATTAAAAGATGTGTTTCATATAAATGCTTAGTTGTAATCCGTTCACTACACTTTTTACCACATCAATAAATAAGACTAACATTTGTAACATGTAATTAGTTTGGTACATTTTTGGTACATTTATAATCTCTATAATAAAATGGTACTGATTGGTATATACAATCTCAGAAGCCAACCAAAAAGTTCAATCTCTGTAACTAGGGTAAACTGAAAACATGTATAAAACCAACATTCTTTAAGAATTGTAATTAAAATTGAGAAAGTTAAAATTTATGTAATTGAAAATAAAAAATCAGAATAGTTGTGCCTGACATTTACCCCTGTGTGGGAACTACCCCTGTGTGGGGCGCCACGGAAAGCATCGCGGGATTGCAGCTTCAAAGGGAAATCAACTATTGCATGAGTTTTTCTTGCCCAGAACCAACATGAGGAAGTGTGTAAGAAGTTACACTCGGGGGGCTGGGGCAAGCAACGAGACAGCCCCCCACGTACTGACAGAGGGGTTCGCAGGACGACTGGCCAGGGCACCACCAGGGGCAGCACTGCAGCAACGAGCACCGCAGCAAGTGGTTCCAGTGCACCTGGTTAGTACAGTCACTCATTCTCCTCTCATTGTAAACAGTGGAACCCCGGGGTCATTTGAAGGGAATGTACAAATATTTTTATTGGTGAACTGAACGACCGTTTTACGGGACATTGCAAGACTTAATTTATTAGTATTTATGGCACATCGTTTGTTTAAAAATAATATCCATACAAAACATTTTATTATCGTGATCTTAGTCATATAAAATACACTATTTGGCAATGAAATAAAATATGCCAGTTTTACAACATGTATTGAGATTGTTGTACAGCAATATAAGCCAGAGCAATAAGTTTACAACTTTGAAGATGAACTACAACGTTTTTCTTTGGATGTTTGATTGGTCTGTCAAATTACTAAAGGTTGCTGCCTTGTAATATTTTTTAATTATTAATTATTTTAAATTATTCACAGAATAGCTGTTATTTTGTTCAGTCATATCACCATTGTATGTAGTGTTGCTATGCATTGGTGAAGTGGTTACTCACCCTCCGACCGACCGACCGACCGACCGACCGACCGACCGACCGACCGACCGACCGACCGACCGACCGACCGACCGACCGACCGACCGACCGACCGACTGATCAATGTTGATGAGATGTAATTGCTGCAGTTAAATGTGTACATAATTTGATAGCAGGGTTTGTTCCGTGCACCTACTGCGGGGCCCTGCTGCAAGCTGAGGACGCCAGGAAACACATACCATATTGCCAGGAACGACAGAAGGCCAAAGCGAAAGAGACGAACAAGTACACAAGTAGTCGAGACAGTCCTTCCTACAGCAAAGTTTACACTTCTTCAGCCGTGCGTTTCTTTTGTGTCAATGTTGTGTCACTGTTGTGTCACTGTTGTGTCACTGTTGTGTCACTGTTGTTTCACTGTTGTTTCACTGTTGTGTCACTGTTGTTTCACTGTTGTTTCACTGTTGTGTCACTGTTGTGTCACTGTTGTGTCACTGTTGTTTCACTGTTGTTTCACTGTTGTGTCACTGTTGTGTCACTGTTGTGTCACTGTTGTTTCACTGTTGTGTCACTGTTGTGTCACTGTTGTTTCACTGTTGTTTCACTGTTGTGTCACTGTTGTGTCACTGTTGTGTCACTGTTGTTTCACTGTTGTTTCACTGTTGTGTCACTGTTGTTTCACTGTTGTTTCACTGTTGTGTCACTGTTGTGTCACTGTTGTGTCACTGTTGTTTCACTGTTGTGTCACTGTTGTGTCACTGTTGTGTCACTGTTGTTTCACTGTTGTGTCACTGTTTTGTCACTGTTGTGTCACTGTTGCCTTAAGAAAATGCTTAAGAGGTATACCGCCCATTGCGTCGTAGGTATTCATTAATCGTACTGATATTTAATCATGAGAAACTGATATATGAATGAAATACCAGTAGAAATCATCTACCAACTGGTGGAACAGTAGGCCGGGTCAGAAGTAAGTAGTGTTCCAGACAAACTGGTACACTTAGCCAGTCTGGTGGGTACCATAAATATTGCATTTAAAGTCGCACACATAATTCAAAGTTGCACCCCAACTTTGGATATAAATTCAGACTTTCCTTCTCTTCATGTTTTTCAGCAAATTACTGTTTTTAAATCTGCACCCCAACTTTGACATAATCTTCATGAATTCAGTTACATAATATTGTAATAATATTGTAGCCACAGCTACAAATACAGTATTTACGGTAACCTGGTTCATTGCTGTGTGATTGTAGCTTCTAGAGTTTTCCACTGGGATGTTGTGCCTTTTGTTACCAGCATTCAAAGTACAGCCCAGGAACAGGCGGCAGGTCACCCTACACAGAGGACTATGAAGACGACTATGAAGATGTGCCTTCAACCTCCACGGGGGTGAATCATTCCTACACCCCTCGCCACACCCCCACGACCTACAGCACCACTCGGCAGTACACAGGTTATTGTTGCTCTCTTCTGTATCCCTGAAGTCCGGGGTGAGGCTGGCACTGATGTCAGTTGTTGATTTTTTATTTCCTTCTTTTTCTGTCACTGATCTTGTTTCACTGTCGTCTCCACCACCCTTCTCCACTCCCTCCTTCCTTCACTCTCGTTCTCCACCCCCCTCACCCTGAGTGCATCCGCTCCCGTCGTCAACCTCCATCCTTGCTTTCCACGTGTCTGGCCCCCTTTAACCCCTCACCAGCGCTTCCTCCTGAAACTCTCTCACACCAACCTCCTCCCTCAGCTCCTCCAGTCGTTACTGGTAGACGGGTTCACCAGGTAAACAAAATATATCCAATAAAGCATTAAAGTTAAGTTTATAAATCTGAGATGAGTGGATGACTATTCTTTATCCAGTGTCATCGAGTGTGTTTTAAAGAAGATATTTGGGATGCCTAATCATGAAATCATTTGGCACATATGTTCACTCTTTCAATTGCCTTGACCAGTTTAAATTTGAGTCCAAAATGTCAGTGTTTAACAAAAATAGTATTAATTAATGTTGTTAATCGAGCCTTTGACAAAACACCAACAGTTATTCAGTGCGTCAGAAACTACCAAAAACACAGGAATGGCACATACTGCAAACAGATGGAGAATAGAACATGAATTATCCACTGGATATGTAAATTGAATTCACTAGATGCATGTGATAGCATAAGCTTTCGAGTGAATTCTTTCACAGCTTAAATTCACGTAGTCTGAATATGTACTGCATGCTGTTTATTCACGTAATTAGAGGTCTCTTGTGGAATTTCAACCTGGGGTATATGATCTCTGAATGTTGTGGCATTGTGGTTAGAACATTGCATTCTCAATCCAGAGAGTCTGGATTCGAATCCCCTTGCTGTTGCTCTGAAGCTTGGGCTGTTTCCACGTTGCTCCAGTTCACTCAGCTGTATGAACGATTACCTCGCAGTGGTGGCTATTACCTTGCAGTGGTGGCTATTACCTCGCAGTGGTGGCTATGTGACCGAATATTCTTCACACAATAATTGCAGTGAGGCTGAATGCTTCCCAGAAAGTTGAATTGGTGTTGGAATGAACAGGTCTGCCAGGGGTAGTGATACAGTGTGGGTTTTTTTCAGAGATAGTGATACAGTGTGGGTTTTTATGCTTGTCATGAACTCTGGTGTTGTTTTACAGCCCATCCCACTACAACAAGGGGTGCGTCCAGTGTGGGGCGCTCATCATATGGGGTACGAGGACAGGGGTATAGCAGGGGCTCCAGCAGGTAGGTGGCAGCACTGTACAATACTGTCACAGTACAGTTAAACAGTTGTAATAATTTGTTTTAAAATGGGTGGTGTTTTAGACTATGAACAACGTAGTCACTATATTATTTTGCCACTATAAACTCATGTTGTTTTCTTTGTGGATTATCTGTGCAGAAAATGAAATACTCTCACTTGAATTATTCAGTCTGTTCGTTGATTGTTTGCACTCACTGAAGGAGCTTTTGTGATGCTTGGTTAATCCGGCAGCGCAGAATGCCTGCAGCGCTCTGTTAGCACATGTTGTGTTATTGTTTAGACGTTGAAACACGCAGTTCAAGTGCGGTTGAAAAGGATGCACTAATTTTTAGGCCTCTAACAATTCACTAAGCCATGATACAATATTCATCACGATACATACCAAAACACAGAAAGAAACAATTTATTGCCACTACATTTCACCGCACAGTGTTCAGGGGAAAAATTGGCATTGACTGCATTTCAAATGGGTTGTGTCAAACAGTTCTCCAAGGCTTGCTTTTGACATAGTTTCAACCTTGAACACGATAACATTTTGGAAAATATGTTTGCATATATCGTATATGTATTGCAATTTTTTTTTAATATATCCAGTATTGCATCGTAAGAAAAGTATTGTGATTCATCGATGCATCGATAAATCACTAAGCCCTACTAATCTTACTGCAATACATAATAGGCTCAACTCGGATTAAAGCTAATATAGTGCTCCATCACCTTCTCGCCTTGTTTACTTTCCTGGGGCATGTTTAGGGTGGCAGATAGTGTCCATGCTATTCGTCACAACGCTGCACTTTTGGCCCTGGAAATTCATTTAGTCTTTCAAGGGAGTCTGTGCTCTGGATCATGTGCCCTCAAATGATAGATTCACTAAAAATAGGCTGTGATTGTAGAGTTCATGTTTTAATCAGAGTATTTGTTAAAGTAGTAATTAATCATGTATTCAGAATTTCATTATTCACAATCAATTACTGTTAAAAATTAATCATAAACATGATTAGTTTATTATATATTTAATGACTTTTTCACAAATGTATTACAATATATTATATAACTGATATATAACAAATATATAATAATAATTTTTATTAACTTCCGAGCAACCTCAGATCTTGATGCGACATGCCACCCTGAACGCACCCCTGATACAGTATATGTCTGGCACCTGTCACAACTGTCTCTTGATTGTCTATTTCTAGCTTCTACTACACTGATCTCCCATCTGTGACTCTCAGTGCCGCTCGCACAAATTTCTCTTTTCCATCTTACACAAGCCTCGCTGATGCACTTCGATGATATCACTAGGTAACCTTTTGTGTGCACCCTGTCGTGATCGTGTCATAGATCATAGCTGCTAGAACTAGGCCCTAGAATGACCCATTTCTGCTATAAACCCCATAGTACAATAGTCAGGACTCTGTTTTTTTCGTAGCCGGTTGTCATAGTTTCTTGTCTGGTTTGACTGATGTACATACCAAAGTAAAGCTCAAACAAGTTCAATCATTGGCTGTTTGTTTCACTATTCCATGGATGCAGTATTTATAACTTGATTTATAACACATTTAGGTTGCTTAAAGGTATTTGTCAGATGCATTAAACAAATTAGGTTGTTAATACTTGCACAATGCAATTCATTTCACAATACAAAAACTTATTGTAATAGTGTTAATTTATGTGCGAACATCTATTATAAATTTGTTAAAAATAGTACTGCCCTTTTATGTAGTTTGTTCTAATTATCAGCAATATCACCTTTGTTCTGTGTTATAATAATAAAATACAATATTTATATAGCGCCATAATCACATAGTGCTCTATCGTGCTTTACAATACAGTAATAGTACAGCTAAATGTACATAGGCAGTTAAATAATTAAAATAATAAAGTAATTAAGAACAATACAATTAAAAATCGTACGTCAAATTAAACAGCTAAAAATACAAGTACAATTTAAATTTAAGGGCATTACAACTAAAATGTATACATGGAAGAAAATAATTTCAATGATAAATTATACTAAGAGCAATACAATTATAAGTATAAAATGGGATTAAAATAGTAAAATAATAAATTGAGGTATACAAGGAATTAAATAAGACAAAATAATAATAATAACTGTTGAATAAGATTAAAACCGGTAAACATATAATTCTATCTTGTATATTCCTGCCAGAAAAGGAAGGTCTTTAATTGCCATTGAAAACTGGCGAAGCTGTTAGAGTTTCTAATGTTAGTAGGCAAATTGTTCCAAAGAGTAGCCACTTCTTTGGTGAACGTACAATCATTGTATGCAGCTGTTCTAGTTCTAGGCACAGTCAGGGAGAGGGTAGATTCGGATCGCAGTGAGCGTGTTGGTTTGTAAATCTTCTCCAAACTGGAATTTGTTTGTGCCACACAGCAGTGTGTGGTTCACTCACTAGGTGGCACCACTTGTGTAGTGGTCTTGTACCATCTTTTGGTACATAATATTTTGTGTGATAGCTACTGGTTGTGTCTCGTGTGTTGTATCTCCTCATTATATATCTGTTTTAACCAACAGACAGTATACAGAGACTGTGAAGCTGCAGCCAGTGATCATCTCCACTCCCTTCCTCGTGTTTTTGTCATGGGATTATTAATATTATTCTTAAAACAGTTGTGTGTAATTGCATGAGGTTTCGTATAAATGTATTAGCTGCATGTGTTTTTGCACTGCATGATGCTGCATATTGTACCATTGGCTCCAGACTGTTACTATGGCCACATGGTTTGTATGAATTCTGCCATTTTTGACATTAATTTTTAACCTCATGTCTGGTAGAAAACTGTACTGGACAGACGACATCCAGACTTGGCATAAACACTCATTTTATCAAGATCTTCATGTCAATTTATTTAGGGTATTTATTTAGATTTTGTTTAGCATGAACCAGAACGCAGCTAATAAGGTAACAAATGCTATGCTGTGTATAAAATCATTACCAAAATCAAAATTTGAATGTACATTTAACAGGACTGTAAGCCAACAGGAATTCATTATTTTGTTTTTCCATTGCATTTGTTTGTTCCTGTTGCTTTGGTTTCACTAGTTCACTCTAATAGAAATTCTTACTTTCACTTTCTATATCCTCATCTGCTTGAAAACGACATTTTATTTTACAACTGCATCATATTTTTGTTTCAGTAAAAAAGCTGGGGAAAGTACAAATTCTTCTCAGACGAAACCTTCTCGATTCTTGCATCATGGACGCAGTCAAGCGAGATGATGCACACATCAATACAGTGATGTTAGAGAGGTCACTTTGGACATATCGGTGGCATTTTTCATAGTATCATAATCCTTATCTCTATGTGGAAAGAATAATCTCCTGTCTGTTACAACCAGGCCGTTTTTGGCAGGAGACTCCCTTGTTTGGAACCTTGTTTTGACCTGATGTTCACTCAGGCATGACATGAAATCTCCTGTGCTTCAAGCTCCCCTTTTAGAAAAAACTTTTTTCGGGCTACCTACCAGTTGAAAAAATTATGTTCTACCATTTTCCCATGAAGTTGTCAGGGTAAATGACAACTTTTATGTTGATTGTGGCAATAATCCTGTCGTTGACGTATCTGCATTTGGTAAACTCTTGTCTTGTGCAAAGGGTGCAATTTTGTATTGTATAAAAATATCCAGCCTAGAAAACCTGGAGATATCACAAAGCCACATTAGACAAGCTACACCAATGGATTTCATTTGTTCAGCAAAGATTTCTTGCCTGGTGACCTCACAGACAGATGTTGTCGCCATGACATCTACGGACCTGTTTTTAATTCTTATATGTGTCTTCAGCGGAAATCATTTCGAAAAGCTGCTTTGTGAAATCGCTGCTGTTAATAAGCTATAAGACATGTTTCGTTGGTCAGTAGACATTTAATTCACCGTTGGATCACCCACAATGGTAGCGCTGGTCAGTAGACATTTAATTCACCGTTGGATCACCCACAAAGGTAGCGCTGGTCAGTAGACATTTAATTCACCGTTGGATCACCCACAATGGTAGCGCTGGTCAGTAGACATTTAATTCACCGTTGGATCACCCACAAAGGTAGCGCTGGTCAGTAGACATTTAATTCACCGTTGGATCACCCACAATGGTAGCGCTGGTCAGTAGACATTTAATTCACCGTTGGATCACCCACAATGGTAGCGCTGGTACAGCAATGAACTGCATTTACTTACTGATGCCATAGCTTTTGTGTTAAGCAACCGTCACATCAAGGGACCGTTTTATTTTATTTTTTGCGTTGTTCCTTATTTCGTTTTTATTATTTACATTTTAAGGCAACAGCGTTTTAGAAAACATGTTCATGACTTGAGATAAATCTACTGTTTCAGTCACAGATGTGAAACAGCCATGCAATATTACAGTGTTTATGCTGTACGAATTTAGCATTTAGTTTGTTGGTTTCCGTCATAGTGTGCGTAATTGGCCATAAGCTTTTAACAAATATGTGGTTATCTTATGAATTGGTGCGTACCTTGTGGGTGTTGACAGTTTTCTGACAAACTCCATAGTTAGTTACTGTTGTACCATGTTATTTATTTATTTAAATTATTTAATTTATAGCTGCAAGTATTAACTTATTATATTACTACATTGTGTGTTGGTGCTGTGAACAGATGTTTTGCTGAGCCCGCATTTGTGTGTTACATAAACGTGTATATTTGTAAGTATTAACAATGATAGCTATACAGAAACGGTGACAAGTGAGGTCGCACAGGTCACAGCGAGGCCACACAGGTCACAGTGAGGTCACACAGCGGACAGACTAAGGGTGACAACCATAACAACAGTCTTGGTCACCGTGTTTGCCTATATTAAATCCTTCGCGTGAGATTTCTTACAAATAGACAACAGTGTTACCATTGTCCTGCGTCCATTGGTAAACACAAAGCGTCTTGCCAGAAAGACTGTGATGTGCGTACTTGGAACGATGTTGCACAAAACCTGCAGAAATATATCTGGCGGACATCCGTCCAAGAGAGTAGCATGGTTTCAGAAGAATGCCGAATGGGACGTGTGGATATCTAAGTAGTAGGATAGTTTAACAGTATGTTGACGGAACTGGTATCGATGACAATATTGTACAATTATAGTCTCTCGTTTCTAGTAAAATCTTACAACAGTGACGTTATGCAAAGTTTACTGCCTGCTATGTTATGAGTTTTATTTAAACAGTGTATGTATTATGTAACATTGAGTTACATTTAAGTGAGAAAGACGGCACGTATGTGTGCGGATGATTTAAATAGCACGTGGAACATGAGTTAGGTTACTGGCTCAATGTCGGGAGATCGCACTAGAGAGGTAAGTGTATCGAAAAGGAAGGAGATACAGGCAGAGGAAGGGAGAGAAATGGGGGAAGGAGAGAGGAGGAAGCAGGAACGAGAAGGGAGCACGAGAGAGTTGTGACTGACACCGCGAGACAGTCGATAAGTATTTCGTACAGAGTCCGCTAAATAAATCCTGGCTATTTGCTGAGTAACTTGTACGGATGAAATACCAGAGCATTTTTACGGATTACTGTATTGTTTGTTTCTTGTTCCTATTGTATAATGTTCGTTTTTTCTGCCGTTGCAACTGCTGTTGATCTGCTTGTTTTACTTTAGGATATTTACGTTTTTGACACTGCTGTTCTTTGGTTTTATCGACCCGCGTGCCATACTTCGGGTAGTGTATCTATTTAGGGAAATAGCAAAACCTGTGATTTGGACAAAACATGTATATCGTCCACGAGGAAGCGTTGGCGTGGTCGAGAGCGGCAGCTTCACTACGGTTCACCGCTTGCGACCGTCATAAAGTTAGCCAATCTAGTTTAGCCGTCGTTGACTTGGTTCAGTGGACCGTTTTAGGAGGTGTTGTGTCGATAGACAAGTGTGGTACTTATAGAATACTTTTGTCATTGTGCATTGGCGATGTTATATGGAATCACATCGTCTAATGAGTGTGCTGAACTGTTTGACGCAGTTTTACATATTTTTGGCTTTGTTTTACCTGTTGAGTTATTGTGTAGGTTGTAAATTACATCGTACACTGCAACCAGTTTATTGGCCGTCGCCGATCCATTTTGTTTATCTGTATACCGTATGTGTAACAGGCAACGATGTATACAGGTATAAGCGTGTCTAGTTATTACACGTGTGTCTAGAGCTGACTTCACCAATAAACCATACCGAATCTCACTCGATATTATGTTACGTAGACCGGAAACAATCAAGTAACAAAATCTACAAGAACATCAGTCTCAATATGCAGTGCGGTTTACCCTGTATTACTAAAACTAGTTTAACATAAACGTTTACACTGATGGCAAAATAGTTGCAAGGCATATTCCACGGATTTGCCTTCGTAATCGCATCGTGTGCATAGTTAACGTGTTGGATATTACCAGGCAACCGTGTTATACACTTGGTATATCATGAGACGTTCCATTTTATATTTATTCGCACGCACGAATACACACACACACACACACACACACACACACACACACACACACACACACACACACATTGATTGTGTGCGCGTTTAGTGTATGTTACTTAAATAAGATTACACAGAAACATCAAGGCGCAAGCCTTCTTGAAATACAATTGGTTGTAGTGGTAATAATAATGTTAGTTCATAATGGTATTTGTTCAAAACGTTGTAACGATTATGATATATCCATTGTTTCATGATTATCAAACTCCTATGTATTATTTGTGAAGAGACTCCTTTTCTAATAATAATAATAAGGAATATTCAATTTATGACTACCCTTGTTTCTGTCTTATCCGCTAGGTGGGGTAACTGTTTTTTTCACTCGCTGGAAGTCAGTAGTTTGTTGACACGTATTTAACTTCATGATCAAATACATTCTAATTGTATGTGTCAATAGACGAAATAAAACAAGCAAACATAATTGATTTGAGCTAATACAAAGTTGCAGATGATTTTTGGTACTTTTCTAGAATCCGGGCCCACCCCAATTTTGTCATTGTTAATATGCATTACGTATAGTAACCTTGTACAATACATGCATATTTATTTATTTACGGAACAATACAAATTATTAAACATGGGTAAAGCATCACGTTTTTCGATGCTCAAAATTGATGCAGGATGGCGCCCAAAGCAAGTTAAATATGCCAATTCGAACACCGATGAGGTGATTAAATGTGTTTTTATGCACAACATGTTTACTAATTTACATGTTCCGTAGACAAATATGCGTTGTACGTAGCTGCTGTACATATCACAATAATAACGGCGAAATTGAGGTGGGCCCGGATTCTAGAAAGGTACCTTCCGTTCTCTATCACCGCAGTCGGTTATCGAGCTGTTTGTGTTGCAGCTGATCAATTTACTAACTCCACCCCGACTAAAAAACATACAATAGGGCATGTTACTGCAAGAAGAGCGAGACTGCGCATTCGAGAATGACAATGGGGTCCGCGAAACAGCGTAAGGTTGGGGCTCGCGAGACTGCTTCTGCGGAAAGCGGAGGAAGATGCAGACGATACGTTGCAAACATAATATCTATTTTATTTTTGCGGCATTGAGAGTTGCAACATGGATAGCAGCATATACCAGCACATATATCAGGTGCGACAACAGTGCTGAATTTACAAAAGATGTATTGTTGTAAGTAACTGTTTTGAAACTAAAAAATACACAATAAACAAAATAATGGTGTAAAAGCGGTACTTGATTATGCAATTCCTGGTTGATAGCGGAGCGAAATGGTTGTCAATAGTTAAAAAAAAAAAAGTACATAGACAAAATCTACTGGTACATAATGCATTGAGTAAGTTTTACTGTTTGCTGTCAACCTACAATAATAGAAGATTTGTAAGTGCAGGATATACCAACATAACATTACAAATGGAATTAAGCTCCCGGTTCCACTTTACGAATGCATGCATCCATTCATGGGCTTGTAAAACCTGACTACGAGCGCACTATTCGAGTTTTTAATGACGTCACCACAAGAGAATTCCCGCCATTATGACGACACAACGAAGGGATGTTCCCGATTGTTACGCAATTACATTTATCTTGAAGAAGCGAAATAACCAATCAACGGGATTCATCAGTTGCGGGTAAGCACGGCGATTATTTTACTTGGACGACATAACATTTATGTTAAACGCCTGGAGTTTTCATATGTCGAATTTCATATATTAACGATACCTTTAATGATCAATATATAAAATGGAGCACTTCCGGGTGACTCCACACGTACGTTTGTCATACGTAGCGCGTACATTTGCGACATTCTCACCAGGTGGCGCGCCGGTTTATTCTCTTCTGGGGCTTTCTTTGGGTGCGAATTGTGGGAAATGTAAGCATGTTCGTCTAGCGTGTTTGTGCGTGTGCGTGTGCGTGTGCGCGTTTGCGTGCGCGTGCGTGCAACGCATATTTGTCTACGGAACATGTAAATTAAAATATATGTTGTGCGTAAAAACATAATTTTTTAGCATCGAGAAACGTGATTACATCTGTCTTAAGGACCTTAAAGTAAAACAGTACGGAAAAGTTTATGGGAGGCGAATCCGCGACCAAAACGTTAACGTTTGTAATTCCGGTTTATTATTTTAGTGTGACTTGTGCCAAAATAATCAATGTATCAACTCAAAAAAGTTTACTCTTATTTGATTAGTTAGCTTGAGAGTCAATTTCATTGACACAATATTCAGAGTAACCAATAATATTTGTCACATTGAAAAGTACACTCTTTCCAGGTTATCTTGTAAAATATTGTGTTAAAACACCAAAAATAAATTAGAATGCATCTACTAATTAGAATGCATCTAGTAATAGGAATGCATACCTTTTCACGAGAACGCCGCTCGCGATATATCGCTGTTCATTTAGTCACGATATGTCTGTCTGTATGTCTGTCTGTCTGTCTGCCTGTCTGTCTGTCTGTATGTGTGTCTCATCGTCTGTCAGACTCGACGACTGGCGGCAATTGACGAACATAGCACAATGAAGCCGCATTGAATAACACATGTGACATGACCTAGCATATTGTCACCGCTTGGTAACTTTGTTAAATCTTGTTAAACCTAACCTTGGATAATTATATTAAACATTACGTGAACGAACACCGGCCGCGACATGTTTGAACACATTTGACGGAGAGTACACTGAGTGTTGAATACTGCTATTGTAATCACAGTGGCTTCGAGCGTAGTCACACATACATCGTAATGGAAACGATATTGTTGACCTACCCGCCATTAGCAATCGTCTATTGTTGCCTGTTCCTAGTCCGGGCCACGTCGTTGGCGGTATAATGTGTGGCTGGACTTGACGGCACGTTTCTGGCGCTGCGCACTGTCTGTCTGGCAGTCTCGCAAAATCGGAGCTTCACAGACGGCGCGGGCAAGACAGACACCATGGCGCAGAGCCCGGGAGACACGCATGCCCTGTGAGTCGAAATACTTTGCCGCGGACACTTACACCGTGAGTCTACTATTTTATACAGTTGGGTACACACTGAAGATTTGTTCCATACAATACAAACTGAAGTACATGTACACTTATACATTGTTTCTTGTAAGTTGCCGTTAGTGATGTAACATATTATCGAGCTTTGTTGCGACTGGCAAGTGCCGTAGTGATTCAGCGGTGCTTGCAGCTGGAACATAGACTTAATTCAATGTTTTATATAGGATTAAACACGGATTCAAGGATGGTTAGGTTTGTGGATACCAAGATATTGTAATCGCACAGAAGTCGAATATGAAGTAGTCATTAAATTCAGAAACCGTGTACCAGTTGTAAACAGTAAACAGTAAATAGTAACTCACTTCTAGACGGCACAAGTTTCGACAGCACAGTCGTCATTACCTATTGTAAATCAACCGCAAATTAGAAGCAGGTGGTAATAATAGAATGAATAGTGTTCATGTAGTAAATGTAACGCTGCTTGACCCTACTTTTATGTGTGTGTGTGTGTGTGTGTGTGTGTGTGTGTGTGTGTGTGTGTGTGTGTGTGTGTGTGTGTGTGTGTGTGTGTGCGTGTGTGTGTGTGTGTGTGTGTGGGCGTGCACACACACACACACACACGCACGCACGCACGCACACACACACACACACACACACACACATACACACACGTGTGTGAGTGCGTGCGTGCGTGCGTATGTATGTATGTATGCGTGCATGCGTGTATACGTGCGTGTGTGCGTGTGTGCGTGCGTGCGTGCGTGCGTGCATGCGTGCGTGCATGCGTGAGTGAGTGCGTGAGTGCTTGCGTGTAAATGTGGTGAAGGTAAAATAATGGATTTATCATATACTCTATCCTATTAGTTTAGAGTGCAGGAGAATATACATGTAAGTTGCCTTTTAATTAATGATAGCAGGTGATATATAACATTGACCCTGCTAAGATTAGCAGCCACTCGGTCGTTATAAACTACTAGCTATTGACCAGGATTTGTGTAGGACTGCGTTTGCTCGCCCGGCCGAACGGCACCACGTAGTAAAGACTATTGATATTCCGTCTTATGCTAATACCAATGGATTGGTCTTTCCTCGAGCACAGGTCCGACGAACAAACGGTGCAAAGTTTATTGCTGCCCACGTCCGTAATCTGGCCCGTTGGCAACGCGTGTGCGGCGCCGTAATAGCTGCTCTCTACACGTCCAAGCACATAAGTTGTCGATGGACACGCGCTGAAGGCGTTTCGTCTCGCACGAGAGAGAACTGTTTTGTCGGACATACGCTAAAATGTGTCCTTTACATGTGCAGATCTACAAATCGTGAAAGAGTATCTGGATATATCGTCGTGGGAGAGAGTCTGTTCGTCGTGAGTGTGAACGGTCGAATCCTCCGATTCCATCAAGAGCGACAGCGTCCTGTTCTGACGTTCCAGAGCCTCAGCACATTGTCTTATTATCGACAGGTCCGTTTTGACGTCACCCGTTAGCTCGTTTTGAGACCACGGCTTGCCACGCAGGATAAACTCGGGACGGCGACTGGCAAGACACAACCAAAAAGACACACGTCTTCTTGTTTAAAAAGCCATTCGGTACACGAGTGCTTTGCCTTCCTTTGACAAAGTGAATTTACAAAGCACAATACACGCATTGTTGTGAGCGGGCAAAAACTGAAACGAGTCGAATCCGAACACCCGGTTAGTCTACCGCGGTCCGTGTTTCCGGTTAACCACAAAAAAGGACATCTGAAGGGGAGCGAGCACCGGAAGTGACGCGGACATAATGGCGACGGAAAAGGTGAATCACCGAGAGCCGAGGACGAGTTCGAAGATCACGGAGCGATTGCTTCCTCGCAAGGCCGTCATGGATCTGGAGCGCGGCGTCGCTGCGGCGAGGAACGTGCAGGAGAGTCAGCTCGGTAGAGCTCTTCTTCGGAGGCTCACACACGAAGACTACGCGTTGACATCCACCCTGAACCACCTGCGTGTACAGAGCGCCCGTACAAAGGCGCACCATGAGCAAGAGCGTAGGATCTTCCTGCACAGGATCGAGGTGAGTGCGGTACACTGTTGACATTCCCACTGAAACCAATGCAAACATGTTTTGAGGCAGTTGCACCCCGAGGGTTAATTTCCGATTCGTTTTTGTATGTATACGTTGTTTTTATCATCGATCTGTAGTAGTGTTTAGGTAAAATGTTACAATTTTCTTTTCGAGAAATTCAAAATGGAAGACGTTCCCAGTCATTTGTCGACCAAACAAACCGCATTCTGTCTTCGTACAAGAATCCTTCCACCAGTGGCACGTGCATATGCCTCTTGACATCACCTTGTCATAGTCTGCAAACGTGCTCTTTTTCATGACTATTTTTGAGTGTGTAAAACATCAAAATCAATTACACTTTAATTGAGTGACATGAACCCAGAAGCTAATTAAGCATTACAGTCAATGGCACTTTAACTGGGTGACATGAACCCGGAAGTTAATTAAACATCAAAATCAATGACACTTTAATTGAGTGACATGAACCCGGAAGTTAACTAAATATAAAATTCAATGACACTTTGATTGAGTGACATGAACCCGGAAGTTAATTAAACATCAAAATCAATTACACTTTAATTGAGTGACATGAACCCGGAAGTGCTCTGTGCCCAGGTGCGTCCCGACCCAACCCTCATCCTGGCGCGGCCGCCGTCGCCGGGCTTCTTGATAGGCCAAGAAGCTCGAGGACCCAGCTACATGCGCTCTACAATAGCTAAGCCCACTCGTCGCCGTGTCAACTTCTGCACCATCGATGCCTACAGCGTCGAGACGCCCCGCAAGATGAATCCATGGCAGTCGTGTGCAGATACGAGCCATCGGAATCCACGCTTCCATTGCATCGTCAAGCCGTCGGTACCACTCGACCACTTCGAGAAGCGCGACCTGATGCACGGCTTCGCGTGCCACCAGCGTATCGCGTCACTCACGAGGATGCCCGATAAGCGGTCGGCAAAGACCGGCGGTGCTCGGAAGGCAACTAATCCGAAGCGACGATTGGCGGTGAAGAAGCGTGCGCAAGCATTTGCGAGAGCTGAAGAAAAGCAACTAGAAGAGGAGGCAGAAGAGAAAGAGGATAAGTTGCCGCCGCGTATCTTCGTTACAGATTCGAGTTACAAAAAGCCCGAAGGCAGCAAATCTGTCAGTTTTGTGGACCTGCCAACAGGTTTGTGTCGGTCGCTGGAATCGGCAGTTTCTGAGCGGCGTGAACCATCTGTTATAAAGGAAGAGACATCCGATACAGACGAAAGGAACCATAAGCCAATTGAGTCTGCACGCACCGACTCAATCAAACCTGGACGTCAGTCGGCAACTCCGGTAGAACCAACAAGGCCAAAGTCGGCCCGAGTAAAGCACAAGAAAGTAAAGCTAAAACAGGAAAGAAAGAAATATCGGCGCTCGGGACTAAAGCTGGTGTCATCGTAGCAAAATACGTATGTGCTTAAAGAGAATGTACACTATGTACGATGATTTTCATTGGTTAACAGAAAAGAGATAAGTTGGGGATTTTATGTAATTAAACCGACCGAATTCTCTTTTTTTTCAGTCCCAAAGTACATTTAAATTAGCTATATCATACTGAGATGTTGGGGATTTCATATAATTTAATTGCTCCGATTCTCAGAATGTTTCGATCTCAAAGTGCATTCAAATTAACTAACTAAATTAACTTTTCATGTCTTGATCTTTTTGCTGTAGAATATTTATCTTCAGAAATTGTACAGAACGGCACTTCAAGAGACCAATATATTCACCTTCAAATGTGAAGATTTATTGATTTGTTGTTAATTGTTGTAAAGAGGTCTCTGTATAAACCAGCATATTGTATAGAACGGCACTTCGAGAGACCAATACATTTCACCTACAAATGTGAAGATTTATTGACTAGTCGTTAATTGTTGTACAGAGTCTATGTGTAAACCAGCATATTTTATTTAATCGACAAATCGTGTATTTTCGAAAATATCAAGAGATGATAGTAAAAACGTTCTGGTATTTATATTATGTTTAATCAACACAGATGTTATAAATACCAATGCCGCAAGTTTCCGTGTATAGATTCATTGTCGCAGTGTCCCGTAAAACAGTCGTTCAGTCAGCCAATGAAAATCGTTGTACATTACCTTTACACGCAACTCCCTGCGATTCTATCAATGTTCGCTGCTATACTTTGTGGGTGAAATAAAACGTCACATATGATATGAAACAGCGTTGATATCTCTCCTGGTGGATGAGGTGATCGCAGACGGTCTCGCGTACACCCCGCTATGAAGTTCATCGACGATGATTTATTTTTTTATGTTTGAAGTAGGTTAGAAATGGCCGTGTCGAAGTCATGGCGAACCGTCTTTGATCGTGTCAACTGATGTAGAGGTTGATTCAGGACACATCGCCCACATTCTGCCTTCGTGTATTCCTCTCGCTCAGACAGTTGACGGCGACAGCTGAGTTGGTTGAATCCCAAGTCGGCCTGCAAGGCCCACCATGCGGATTACGTTCGCGAATATTAAGGGACACGGTAGGTGGCGCCACTCAACGGGACTTCGATAATTATCTAGATTTTCAGCAACGTAAATGGTCATTGTCGATGAATTTAAGAACATTGTACTGATCGCGATTTCGTGCGTGTCGGCAACATATTACAATCACGTTTACTACATCATCATTATCATCACCCGTCCTCCTTGGACCGAATTAAAGCAGCTTCATGTTCCTCCACACGTTCTTGTTGTGTATCAGTGATATATATTATGTTTATGTATCAGTGAGGAGACCTCAACTGGCTAAAAGCCTATATCTCTGGCGAGTAGATCAGATCACGTCATCTGTACCTCTAGCGTGTTTCCAAGACTGGTTGGTCGACTGTGTTGGTAATAATTCCCATAGAGCATAGCGTACGAAATAGTCCGAGACTGTGATGAACAGGTTGTCTAAAGCCCGCCATACACGTACCGATTCTTCAGTTGCCAACATGTTGGCGTCTACTTTTTCAGTTGGCAACTCAAATGTAGTCATTCTGTGTATATTCCCCACCAACAGTTGGCAACACGTTTTGTGGACGTCTGACATCTGAAAAATCGGTCGGCTGACGGTCGGTTGATGGGTAGTTGCTAACTATTTGAATGCAAAACTTAACCAACGATCATGGCGCACATGCAGCATAGTCCGTTTCCTCACAAATCCGGTATGTTGACTTGAACAGGGGGATTGGTGGCATTCATCGTGCGTGCGTGCGTGCGTGCGTGCGCGCGTGCGTGCGTGCGTGCGTGCGTGCGTGCGTGCGTGCGGAAGCACAGGGGCAGGAAGGGGTATGGGGTTCTTCACGCATAATGTATGTGTCCCAAAAGGTGTTTGGTCTAATCAGTTGCAATCTCATGCATTTTTAAATCCAAATGAAACATAAGAATAATGACCCCCCACCTGGCCCCATCTCTAAGGTGGATGTGAAACTTTAATAGTATGTCATTTATGCCGCATGTGTATAACAAGGACTGACATGTTTATGTGCCAGGATTTTGCAGTTCATCAGATTGTTTATATGGTTCAATGACTATGCAACATCACAATTGATTAAAATTTGCGTAGCTGCTGAATTGAAAAAATGTAATTACATTTTGTTTGCCAAACTGATGTCGAACAGTGTGCGTATGCATAGCTACACCCTGCGAACATACGTGACATAATGTGGTTGGGGGATAGATTGTTTGTAATGCCAGCAGCAAAGATTACAACAGCGCAACAACACTAAGACACCGAGCAAGATTGTTTTAATGATATAGCACCACAATAACACATTACTACAAAATATATCTAACTGCCGAGACTCGGATCATGAAACTTAACCAAAAACAGAATAATCGTCATATTAATAGCGCATGTTCGTCCAGCTATAAAACGATACAATGATATTGGCATTGTTAGTCAACAGTTACGACGTGGAACAAGTTTACCACATACGATTGCTACAATTTTTATCTCTTCTGTAACAACCCGACGTATGTCAATGCCGAGTGTAGATCATTGCCTTTTCCAATGTATTAGTAATATGCAGGGTTCTACCTAAAGGGAAACGTGTTGGAGGCTTGTTTGTACCAGCTTGTGTGTATAGGATGTGGACACACACACTGACAGAGAGACTCGATGTGAAGCTGCAGGTAGCAAACAACTGGGTTCGGAGAATATATAGAGTGGAACGAAAAGGGAGAAGGAATATGTAGGTATTAAGAGAAGAGATGTGAATGAAGAAACACCACATACATACAGATAATGAGTGAGGAAATACTGATAAAGAGAAAACAGAAGAGGTTGGTAGAGAGACACTAGGATGTAGGTTTCTCGTTTTCACCGGATTCCTAAGTTTTACATGCGACTAAAATTCAACCGTATTTCATGGTTTGGGCGAGATCCTAGAAACGAGGATTAAACAAGCTTGACGAATGTCAATTGAAATGCTTAAATACTTTCAAGTTTACTTGGCTGCACAAATACAACATATCTAAATTGTTTATATCATTGAGGTAGTGGAGTGGGCAACCCCTCCTAATAACTGGTATGTACCGCTAACTCATATGAATTGCATTTTCTTTTACACTTCGCCAGTTCATGCTTGTTGGGAATGCGTCATCCTCACTCCCAAAGCATGCAAGACCTTTAGAAAGGGATATCGAAACTCTCACATGTAACGACGCTTGTCAATACGCCAATAATTTATCGTATTTGTATTTGGATTTACACTCATACAACCAAACACTATACAAACTCAGCGTTATGTTTCACATGGTCAGGTGAGACAACTGGAAAAAATTGACGTTGACCTGGGACCTACAGTTTGTATCGCAGTGTTGCATTTTCCATGAATGCCAACTGAGAAAGATTACATGACAGATTCTTAGTGCACACATCACTAATAAATAACTACGTGCCAAACAAGCAACTCATGTTGCAATACAAACAGCTATTATTTCACATCTCTCTATGCACCATCGGACGGAGTGAATCGTATATTCAAACTGTTTCCTTATTCGACAATTCTACTCGACAATGTTACATCAAAACGGCAAACGAATTTCATGTCATACATACGTCCGAAAAGGAAGCTTTAAATAGAACAAATTCATTTGTCAACGAGAGACATTTCATTGCAGCTACAATCTACAGTTTGTGATGTACTATATCAATACGGTGTGCACCATTCAAACATAGTTATATTGTCGATAACGAAAACATACATCATAGTCGTCAATGGAACCTAATGATCAAGGAAAGTATTTTTTTAATATTACATAATGGTTGGAATTGTCCGGTGATGTTCGGGTGAACGTTTCATAGTGGACGTCATTTTTCAAGATCCATTAAACACGCATTTTCATGTATAATTATATTAAGAATATTCCTTTTCAGCACGGCATTGATTTATCACAAGGCAGGCCAAGTGTCGTGCACAACATCAAACCTGCGTTCAGAAATAGCCACACACGCAACGCAGCAACACGTGTTATTCCAGGACGATTGTGGGCCGTTGAAAATACTCCAAAACCATACGTTTTTGATGGACGGGTTTTGACCATATGCTGACAAATCGTGCGATCTACCAATGTCCCCGTTGTCCGGTTAAAGGCGATTTGTTCAGAGACAACTTGCGGTTGAGTTTACATTCGAGTTGACACTGCAATGCACTCTACCAACGAAAGGCCACATTTTTACCAACGTTCAAAATAAGACTATAAAACTATACACAATTATATATATATATATATATATATATATATATATATATATATATATATATATATATATATATATATATATATATATATATATATATATATATATATATATATATATATATATATATATATATATATATATATATATATATATTGTATATATATATATATATATATATATATATATATACACACACACCCGTATATACATACATACATACATACATATTTACATATATGCATAAATATATTAATATAAAATAGGTATATTATGTAAATATATTTATGTGCATACATGGATACATACATACACACATATTATGCATACACACACATACACATATATGTGTGTGTGCGTGTGTGTGTGCGTGCGGCATGCGTGCGTGCGTGCGTGCGTGTATGCATACACATAATTACAATGTCACATAAACATCAACCGATAATCCACATTTCGATCTGCTTCGTCGTATGATACATATCTTGTCAACGTCTGTGCATCACTTGCTGGCTGTGGCTGTTGCTTGCCAACCTCGAAGGACCCTCACGTCACATCCCAGATGGGAGTAATGGGTATTCGGTAGTTCCATGTGTAAGCGCGTGTGGACGTAGCGTCTGGTTCTGTATATGTCCCCCCACCCAAATTAAGTTTATTGTTGCCACCTACAGGCGATGGTCGTCACTATGAACTTCTGGTTGTGTGAAAGCCAGTCGTTAGTTGCCTTTGTTGGTCTGAAACAAAGATGAATGCTCGTGAATTTTAAGTTGATTTACAAAAACAACGAACTGTGCGCCGCGAGGATAAAAACCATGTTAGAATTACACACACATAAACGCACGCACGCACGCACACTCTGGCTATGTTTGTATACACACTGAGCAGTATATGACGTTACGTTGTTAGACGTGAAAATCTTTTATCTAGGTGGACATTCTGTTCTGCCGCATAACTGATGATCAGATACGTTTGGGCACATTCGACTTTGACCGGAGAGAGTTACTGCGGCTTTCCTATTGGATGCACTACACCTTTTAGAATGTATTCTGTATCTACAAGGAATGGCGCTATAATATATGTTTGTTGGGATTTGTTTCGAATATAACTTGCCTGTTTGTCTTTCTCCGCTTCCTTCATGGTCTCGTAGCGGTCTCGAGCGATAATGAGGGGCTGCACCAGCACATCCGACAGCTGTGGAAATAACTGCGAAACACGAGAAAAGGTTTAGAGGCTATTCGCTGTGTTGTCGATGGCACTAGCGGCATCTATGTGGTGTTGATTGTGGTGGTGAAGGTGGTTGCGGTGGTAGTGGTGGTGATATCGGCGGTGGTTGTAATATTGGCGGTGGCAATAACAATAACGGTTGTGATGGCAACGAGTAAGGCTGCAGCCAGTGATGCAGATGGATCTAGTGACAACGACGCATTGATGATGGTGATGTTGTTGTTGTTGTTGTTGTTGGTGGTGGTGGTGGTGGTAGTGGTGGTGGCGAGGCGGTAATGGCGGTGGTTGCGGTGGTGGTGGTGGCGGAAGTGGCAGTGATGATGATTATGATGATTATGATGATGATGATAATGATTATGATGATGATGGTAATGATTATGCTGATGATGATGATGGTAATGATGATGATGATGACGTCGACACAATGCTTATTGCGCTTACTCCGTTATCAGACCACCTGTTGGCAGTAGCTAATGCTGCGCCAATCTACACACATTTGGTGCAGTGTGAGTTAGAGTTTGTGAGTCGACGACAACTTATACAGTCACTCTTTGTGTGGAATCGTTTACTTCCCTTGGCATAGACAACTTGCGGCTATTAGTGTATCCTTTGAAAGACAAGGGCAAAGTGGGGTAAACGAAATTGCCCAAGTTTCGAAACGGCAGCAGAACCCTGGTGCCATCGACCAGTAATCCGATGCTCTAATAGAAAACTGCAACATCGCGAGTAGAGCCTGTCCCGGGTTACAATCACCAGAACAGGCCTTCAGCAGGCCTTTGATATTACGTCCCATCCTGGTCTACTCACCTTCGACAGGGCTTCAAACATCGGGATCAGAACAAACTTGATAAAGCCAATCTGAGCTGACGGCTTCGTCACCTTGTCTCTGTCCATAAACGGGGCCACCGGAAGTCCTTGCATCTTCTCTTTGTCAGACTGCATGGTGGGACAGGTCAGGTGATAGACATCGGACATATCTGGTCATTGGCTTTAAACATGTTGTTTTCTTTCCTATATTTGTAATCAGTTCATAAGTTTGTAATCAGCTTAACCTACAAATGTGGAGACAGACTGCCAGATCATCAGAGGTTATGGGATAGGTGAAAGCGAAGGTGACCTTAACCTGGATCATAACAATTCGATGGATATGTTGTCTGGTGCCAGTGCAGTCAGGAAGATATGTTGTCTGGTGCCAGTGCAGTCAGGAAGATATGTTGTCTGGTGCCAGTGCAGTCAGGAAGATATGTTGTCTGGTGCCAGTGCAGTCAGGAAGATATGTTGTCTGGTGCCAGTGCAGTCAGGAAGATATGTTGTCAGGAAGATATTATAACTGTGACCGGTTGTCTAAAAAGGGGTATTTGAAGTGGGAAAACCGCGATGAACACAAAGGACATATTGCAGGAATCATTATATATATATATATATATATATATATATATATATATATATATATATATATATATATATATATATATATATATATATATATATATGTATATATGTATATGTGTATGTGTATGTATATATATATATATATATATATATATATATATATATATATATATATATATATATATATATATATATATATATATATATATATATATATATATATATATATATATATATATATATAGGATTCCAAATATGTCCTTTGTGTTCATCGCGGTTTTCCCACTTCAAATACCCCTTTTTTGGAAGGAGTTCTACGGAATGTTCCTTCTTAATTACCTTTGTTCAAAACAATATTAGTGGCGTTTTGCATCAACTAGAGTGCGAAGGGACAGTAAGTAAACAGTAAATACGATAATATTATTCGTTTATCATACATACGTTTGCCAACGTCACACGTATATATTCATTGCAAGTTTTCATGCAGAGCGTTTTCCATATCGACTATTGTTTCTTTGATCGTACAACTACACACCGCTTAACAATGTAACTATCACATATACAGGTACAAAACAGGTATCGGCGTATTTGATGATGGCGAACCACTGACCTGGTTAAAGTATTCTTCCAGCAGACAGTCGACCCACGGTTCGGATACCTCAAACGGACGAACCTCATTCGAGATGTCGCAGCATTTGATCAAGACCATTTTCAACTGAAGCGGAGACCGGAATGATATCATGAACGTTACACCGTTAATCGGAACTAGTCACCGTTACCTAATAGGGTGTTTCACAATAAGTGGTGTTTTGAAAGTAATGGGAATAAATTTGGCCTTGTTTGAAAATGTATTGTTCATGGTAATAATAACGATCATTTTATAGAAAACATTCACCGCTGTTGAAAAATATAAATGAAATCGCATGTGAACGTGACATTGGTCCAAGTTCACATACATCCATCAAAATGTCGTAGACAATGCAAACACTATAAATTGTAATGTATTCCTTTTGTACCTCAAAAGAAGCTTGATATAAAAAAATATGTGTTAAAAAAATATGTGTCTGTGAGTTTTTATTTTCTGCTGAGAATAAGCAGGAATTATTTTTTAAAAATAACGTAAGTAATACATCAACACGATCAACGAAAATATGTTATAACATAGAAAGACGTGTATTGCAACATAAAATACCTTAAAAAAGCAATTCATTTCATGTAGGTTTATTTTCAAAATCTATCTGAAGCTCGTGTATTGTGAAACTGCCCCTATATATATATATATATATATATATATATATATATATATATATATATATATATATATATATATATATACAAATTTAAGAACATCGTAGACATATCTTAGACGTCACATGTCCGTGAAGGCGATATCACGATATCACCCAGCTATGATATATTTTCGCTTATTCCCGGCACTTACCGAAGTCAGATGTTCGTCTTTAGCGAAGTCGAAGTTTTCCATTTTATCCTTGAAGTTGGCGAGAATTTCTCCGTGCCGAGCCATGTCGGTAGCAAGGATCAGCGTTATCATGCCCTGCATCAAACACAGTGCATCTTAGCATTGGTTCAGCCATTCGACAAGCAACGGCTGCAAGGGGTCCGTTTTCACTGACGATAAATAACAAAACTGAATTCGCATTCCCGTATATGGGTGCGGTGGCGCGGTGGTTTAAACACCGGACTCTCACTCAAGAGAACCCGGGCTCTGGCCGCCGTTTCAAAGTTTGTGCAGTTTCGTTCACGCCACGTTGCCTGGCCAAGGAAACACAATAATTGCCACCACCGAAAACGCACTGATCGCCTCGTCTTTGGTGAAGGAACGAGTACCGCGGTGCTGAACACGCTTTCAACTATCGCGTGAAAGGTCAACGAGATTCCAACGAGATATCAGTGTGAGAAAGCGCAACTGCTCCAGTTTATGTGCGTAGAAAAGTTGCAGGGAACAGATGAAGGGAATAGAGGCGACTGGTGTATTTCGAAAACCGACAAATGGATACGTCCTTTGCGTGTATCTAGGTCTGCAAGACGGATCGAATAAATTCCTCCGCTTTCTTTAACCACGGCACATATATTAAATCAATCGTTGTCATTGCTGCATCCTCGGTCGGCTAATGGACGGAATGATAATGTTGCTGTGTCACTGTTGATAAGGTCACTGTGTCACCATGACTTATCGGTAATATTTCAGGCCACTGATCGGGCATGCCGGAAGAGTTTTGACTTTGTGTCGGCTAATATGCGGTGTGGACCTAACCCATTAATTCATTACGGAGACGTACTTACTTATGTATAACTAACGTGACATGACAGCTAGTAACATGAAATGCGGCTATTTTTCACCAGTAATTCGACACGACCTTTACATGCACTTGTATGTATGGGTGAATATTTGCAGTGACATTTCTCAGCTTTTGCACACTACGCCTGGTGAATTAATTGGTTATGTCAACCATGGTATTCGCAGATTGAATATTCTGTTGGCAGATGGACTGGGTAATTAATTAAAGTAGACACGGAGCCTCGGGTAATATTAATTAAGTCGTCCGTAGAAAGTGATTGATTTGTAGTGAGTAAGGTTTCACTACTTAATATAATGTCATCGCAAACTTCCCGGTAGGTGCGCGACGCATTGGTTGTTTGCATGGTTGTCGTCACTACTGTTGTCGACATGACCGCCCATGTTTCCCCGGAGTACGGATTACACGCTTGAGTACTTTTCGCCTGACTGCCGACGGACACTTGTCTGCGATTGCTGAATGATAGTTAGCTCTATTCGTTCGATGGGCCGTTGCGTAAACTTTGACCACTTGTGGTGACATCTTCATGATGTTAGATGACTCGGCCGTATTAGTAGTTTGCCGCGTTATTGTATAGGGAGTCAATGTGGCTGCAGATCGCAACTGTTCTCAAGACAGCGAAGGTTCCAGGGATTCGTTTGTCAGAGTCCTTCTTTGTTAAGCTCATCATATATATGCCGACGTTTAGTCGCCAACAGTTTGTCTGCTGACAACTACCCATCGGCCGACCGATTTTTTAAACGCCAGATTTCCACAAAAAAATGTGGCCAACTGTTGATGGAGAACTTACACTTTACGACTACATTGAGTTGCGAATTAAAAAAGTAGTCGCCAATATGTTGGCAACTGAAGAATCTATATATGTATGGCGGCTTATATACATCACCAGTGAGATCTTGTGAACACGAAATTGATCTGTTTTATTCCGCTCTGACGTGCGTGCGTGCGTGCGTGTTGCGTGCGTGCGTGCGTTGGCCACAAGGCCACGGTTCCGTCAAAATTGACCTGCTTGACACACTTCACGTCTAGTCGTTTCAATCGATCATTCTAGTGATGACAGTGACATCTTACGATACACTGACACGAGCTTATATATGTCAAGGCGCACGTGTATCTTCTATGATGGCCAACTGTTTGTGTGCAGCTTGGGTTCACAGTTAATCAAGTCGTACACAAAGCACGAATGCGAGCGTGTGGGCGCTGCAACAGCAGACCAAACAATGGCGCGCCGTTTCGGAGAACCGCGAATGGAAATAATCATGACCATCGTGCAATTTTCGAACAAATGAATAGCTGTCGTCAGACGACCACGACCACGTCTGGTGACCACGACCACGTCAGACATGTGCATTTGTACTAACGGTGTCCTATCTGCCGTATAAACCACTAAATAAAAAAGCGAGAAACGTGAAGACAAAAAATGGCACCTATTAACAATCCGAAAAATATTCTGTCAAAGTTCACATTTTATATAGACTCAAATGCAACATGGAAGAGCAGAAAGGTTTGTCTTGTGAAATATATCGGTGATTGTGCAACTATTAATAATGCTTTTCAGTCGTATTTGATTTGCACTCGCCGCGTCATCGTTTGTGTTTAACTGAGTAATCAGATGGCCAATTGGTCCACACATTATTTCGCGCGTGTGCGCCTGAATACCTGCGTCGGTAGGTGCCTGTTGACGACCTCGACATGTAGGTCACGACATTGGTCTAGCGGTCTTAGCACCCGTCACGTCGGCGCATGCGCAGTCGTACGGCCTGCTGACGTTGTCGTCAATAAATCAATGGCTGTGCTTCCGGCTGATACTTGTATCATTAGCACAAGGCAGCAATTAGAGCTTTGATGTTAGTGAAGGGTCAGCTGTCCGATTCTCAGGTGACAACGCCGCAGTGCTTCGGTTTCGAGCTGTGAAGAAAGTGCGCGCGCCACTTGGTCAGCGCCGCTGGCAAAGAGCAGGATGTGCATATAGAGTGTTCGACTTTCAGATGAGTCGTAATTCCTCGGTTCTTCTGCTACACGTAATTTAACATAATAATGTATGGTTTCTTTACTCGAAGTGGTTCGGTAGCTGAGCGGTAGCAGTAGACGCTCAATTTGAAACTATACGAGTACTCCCGGGGTCCACCAAAAAAAATTATAAAGTCACACAATAAACTCGCTCTTTTGTGTAGGTTTTAAAAATTCCATATGAATTTTACAGTCACATAGCTAGCACAAAATGTATGGAGGCATCACCGTTTAATACAATATCAAAATGAACAAGGCTGCCATGAAAATCATTGCTACTCCCTAACTTTAGGCCTATATGAGACTTTTTCTCTGTCCTTATGCCCGTGATTTTCAGTAGACGTTTTTTCACACACTACATCATAAGAGCATAAATGATTCCTAGTCAGACATTATCATGTGTAGATTGTGTAATAATAAATTAAACTACATTATTATGTTATTACGGAAAATTCAGTCATGGTGGTTAAAGTGCAGTAGCTAGCTCAACTGTCTACTTACGGATCTGATGCGCTTGAAAGTGATTTGGTCAACGTTAGAGAAGATGTTTGTTTCCGGATTACTCAAGATCTGGAAGGCCACGGCACAGTGGTGGTTCTCGAGCGGCGATATGTCGTTGTAGCGTATCGCCAGCTCTGTCTTCGCATTCACCTGATACCTGTGGACGACAGACGAATGGTAAATTAGTAATGGTGACAATGTTCATCAAGTTATAAGAATAGTATACTAGAGATATATGTTAGACACAACTATTAAATTCTACTTATTACAACACTTCGACAACCATCGTTTGCCTTCTCCAGCAATTGAATTATGGAACCGCCTGCTTGCCACTCCATCTGGAGAGCAGAAGAAGAACTGCGCCCAGAATTCAGTTCCTGAGAAAGACAGCCGATGGATCCATTGCGCATGAAGACATGATGTAGCTATATTGGACGCCATCTGATGGGGAACATCTTGTATTTTTATTTTCTAGAGACCAAAAATTACAGAAGTTGACAATTTTTGTCCAGCAGGGTGATGAAATAATAAATGTTAACACAAGTAATTTTCAGAATAAAATATTCAAAATATAAATTTGTGAACATTATTAAAAAACCGTTAACATTTTCGCAAATGGGAAAATAAATAACGATCCGTCCCTAGTTGCTTTTGCACACGGGAGGGTTTATTGTCAGATATCGGATCACCAATCTCGCAATACCATTCTAAAATGTGCCTCCGTGACAGGTTTTCAAAGTTGGTGAACAATGCACTGTACAATATTTGAGAGAAAAGTCGCTGAAATAAGGTTTGGGGATTGAGTGAGAACGACAAACAGCATGTTCACAGTTAATATCAAATATAGACTAATAGCATTATAGCTATGGTCACCGTAATTGATTTTAAAACATTTAGCAATGTGTTATCTGGAATTAAACAGTACATGCTTCTGTGGTTAGCGAAACTTTGATCGAGGCGACTGATAATAAGGCTGGGCGAGTAGAAAACAGTTTAGATGAAAGTGCACTGGTGAATATTCAGGAAATTAAATCGAGTGAACTCTTCTGAAATCTCGTGAATGAATGATCGATCTAAAAGTGTACATGAACTACGTCTGTACCATGTATCGTTCAAAGTTATCCCCATCGTTTTAAATGTAGCCCCGCTTTACTGACAACAGTAATACGTGATTTTGTTGGAATTTGTTCTGTTAAAATCTTTCGCAGTCTTCTTCAGTTTCTACGACAAGACTTTCCCATTTTAATTTCGCTACACGAATATGCAGAGTGTAGGATGTAACCGAAATGCCTACGTTGTTCGGCGGTTTTTGCGACGTCTGACAGTTAATTAGGAACATACTTCCTTAATTGAAGTTCGTTTCGCGCCGTAATTCCCTCTGGCTAAATGCAGTTGTTGGGCGGAAGGACTTATGTTCGTCGTTGCCATGGATACGCAGCTTTATTATGTGGAAATCACCTAATTAGTTTCAATAACCGACTTTTTGGTCGCAATACGAACTCCCAGATGTGCTCTTTAGCTCGTTTCCATGGACGCTGATGTCATATAAACGGACTGCCGAAAAACATAGTCATTTCATTGTTCCAGACACGAACCGGGAGGCAATAAAAAACGTGAGTGATGATAATTTCCAAATGGATATCATTCCCATGTTTCTGTGGAAGAGGCATCCACCCACGATGCATACGACATCACGACGTCAGTAGACTGTCTTGTGACGCTATAATGACTGCCCCCACCTACCGTTCCCTGGAGCACAGCGCCAAAAGCGTCCGCCATCAAAGAACAGCTGATTGCCGTGAGAATTTTCATGGAAACGAATAGGAAGGAACGGGCGAACCATATAGGCTGCTGCCATTCGCGCAATACGTTTGTGTACTAACCTTTGATGTGTACATGATATTGTATAATATTGTGTATGCATGTGTGTGTGTGCGTGCGTGCGCGTGCGTGCGCGTGCGTGCGTGCGTGCGTGCGTGCGCGTGCGTGCGTGAGTGTATGTATGCATGTTGGAGTTAGTTTCTCACGTGTTGTTGTAGCCGGGGTGGTCGAGATCGTGACACACACACGACGTGATGAGGACGGCGACGTCCTCGCGCGTCAACTTGTCAAGTAGGCCGCTCTTGTGAATGACGCCATACATCATCTGTGTGACGCAGAAGCAGTGCCGAAAGTTGTGGAACGGATTGTTCCGGTAGTTCTCCTGCACGCACAGCTGAAACGAACGCACGAACACCGCTCAGAGTCGACCGTCAATCTGAACAGAACGCCAGCCGCACCGACACACCTACACGCGCACGCACGTACGCACACTCACACGGCGACACACGCACACAAACACACACGTAAGAATGGAATGGACGGATGTACGGAAGTGAGTGAGTGAGTGAGTGAGTGAGTGAGTGAGTGAGTGAGTAAGTGAGTGGTGAGTGAGTGAGTGAGTGAGTGAGTGAGTGAGTGAGTGGTGAGTGAGTGAGTGAGTGAGTGAGTGAGTAAGTGAGTGAGTGAGTGAGTGAGTGTGAGTGGTGAGTGAGTGAGTGAGTGAGTGAGTAAGTGAGTGGTGAGTGAGTGAGTGAGTGAGTGAGTAAGTGAGTGGTGAGTGAGTGAGTGAGTGAGTGAGTGAGTGAGTGAGTGAGTGAGTGAGTGAGTGAGTGAGTGAATACAGTATACGTCTTGCAGTTTTTAAAATGCCACGTTAGGTCTGAGAAATAACATGTTCACTCCACAAACTGAAGCTATTTTCATTTGTGGATCGCACGCTTCGTGTTTCGCGTTTCTTCGTAACAATTAGAAGAGCTCTCTAAGAAATATATATCTTATGTGAACTATGATGAGTACAATCTTCGAAGGGGACCGCACCGTAACACTGCCATATGAAGTTGCGCGACTAGCCACGCAATTGGTCAAGCGTGGTCAGTCGCGCTTGACCGACACTCACCAACCAGCGCTTCAGCGTAATTTTGTTCATGTTGAACTCTTTCACAAGGCCCAGTTCGTGGTACATGTGCTCCAATAGACTTAGCATCTGCAATGAACAATACCAAGGTTAGACTAAACTGAACGCATCGGCTTGTTGTCAGCAACTGACCCCAGCGTGCTACGGGTGTACTGCCCATAAACATCTGCCCGCAAGTTGCGGCTACATTTTACACGTGATGATAGTGGTCTCTTATGTGCACTGTCGCCACATGGGACACGTTGGGACTTGACCAAATTGTTCCATATACCCATCGGGATGACGGAGGATGACCAAGAGTTCTATGCAAAAAGTTGTTCCTTTTAAGAGGTGGTTCCTTAAGTCGGTAGTCCGTATAACAAGATGCATTTGTTCGGCATAACCTATTGGTGCCTTGTCCTTGGATGCAAGGCAGAATTGTACAAACGATAGCCTCTAAAATTCTTATGCGTTACATTATACACTAAGAAACAAATGTGGCCACCCGAGAAAGATACTGATTTCCGGACGTTTGCCGGAATCCAAGCGAA
>BSQZ01000001.1:12876499-12878999 GCA_033239005.1 Lamellibrachia satsuma | reverse complement strand
ATGTCAACGTATAAATTGATATTTTTGTGTAATTTGGAAAGAAAAGTTGAGTTCGTCCAAAAATGGTGTGCAATTAATTGATTGAAAACCGAAAATCATGCTTAAGAATCGGCCAAAGGGTGATGTTTTTGTCGTGATTTTTATCCAATTAGAAAATACGGGGAGTTGCATTCTTAAATCTAACTTTGCTCTTACTGCAGTACCTAGCACCGTGTTGCAATCGGATACATTCGTGTAAGTGCATCTTTGAACAGTGGAAACAAAGATTTAGTTAAAGACACTATGCACATTAGAGCTAGCGCGTCGTGGCGCTCAGTAGAGCGCTTGCACGTGAATCGGAATAGAAAGTGAAACGACAGAATTAAAGATATAACGTCTGCTCGTTTTTATCGTAAAATCATGACATATAGTATGAACTATGTTTATTATATCATGCTGTCCGCTCACTAACCATCGTTTTTAACACTTTTTTTATCACTTTATGAATATCGACTTTGCCGTTAAACATGCTACGCAACCATGATATTATATTCTAGTCGAAACGTTCAATCTAACCAGATACCGGTAAAATTGTATGACAAAAATTGGGGTTAACTAAAACCCATTTGGGTGGTCAAGACGTTAGACTAGATGGCGTTGATACTACAGCTGTACATAACATGATTTTACATTACGAACGACCAGACGCTGCACCTCTAAATAGTAGCACAGGTTGCGTCACGATGTTCATAAATCGTTTGCGCAGCAGAGTTTTTTGTTAACCTTTAGGTAGGAACTCGCGCGAGTGTGCACCAAGAAGACAACCTTGTCCTACCTCAGAGTGTTGCATTCTGCGATCTTCTTGTGTGTCGAGAAGATCTGGTCACGAATGTTTTTGATATCGGCTTTACACTTCGCGACTTCGATAGTCGTTAAATCATCTACTGCAACGAATCCCCAAGGGATTTAGTTCACTTGCCAACAAGAGACAACACTAGTAGTGTTGTGTCTTTCATAGTAGACTATTGGGAGTAAAGGGATTTCGTTTTTAGTTATTACACTTGCCGTAATAAAAGGTAATAATGGGCGACGATTGGACGATTTGATTTCTAACTCTTACGTTTTATATTCGGCATAATAATGACATATGATATTTGGGGATGAAATATTTATTTGTAAGTTTTACGTTTTATGTTGTTTGGTTCGCCGTAATCATGGCAGATGGTATTTGGAGATGGTGGATTTCTCTTTAGGTTCTTCGCCGCAACAATGGTGTATGGATACGTTGATTTGTGTTCTACTTTGTCGGTAGTGCTCTTAATTAAAATATACGTAGTGTGCTCTTGCACATGGACATAGGTATAGCGCCAACCGAAGAAGATAAGTTTGATATGGGAGAAGCAAGAAACGGGCCTCACATTCGACCTTCTTCTCTAGGGCCTCCATCCGGCTGACGAGGTTCTTGTGCAGTTCCTCCAGTTGAAAGGCCCTTGTGAAGAACGAGGCACGCGTTTGAAGAGTCTGAATACTTACGCCGACAGGTGGTTCTAAGTTTAACATTTCTGCATCATTGTCGTCGTCGTCGTCATCATCGTCATCATCATCATCATAATCATCGTCATCGTCGTTGTCGTCCTCATCGTCATCATTATCTTCATTGTCGCCATCATCATCGTCGTCGTCGTCGTCATCATAATAATCATTAACAACATTCTCATCACCATCAACACTACCATCACCACCATCACCACCAACGCCACCAACGCCACCATCACCACCATCGCCGCCATCATCATCATCTCAATCATCCCAGATTCATTACCATCACCGCCAATACTAACACCACCACCACCATCATCATTATCATCATCACCATAATTAGAAACATATTTCATCATGTTGACATGCATATTTAATTCAAGCAATATGAATAAAACTAAGCAACTAATTCGCCATTAAATATGTTAGTAACTGCATTATACATGTGTACTCGCTTTTTGTTTAATATTCGTAGTTTTGAAACATCTCTTTATAATAAAAGCCTAGGTCTAGTTCATCAGAGATACATACACAATTTATTTCAGACAGACGTTGTTAAGCCAAATAATTCACAGTACACGATTGAAGCTGCTACGAAGTAATGTAGAATAAAATTACGAAGGATGCTTACTTGTTGAAGTTATCGGCTATTTCCGTTAGTGCTGATCGTAATATATCAGCTTCATCTGTAAACATGGTATCGATGAAAATATCACCAAATATGGACGGTGTGGGAGAATATTTGTCCACACAATTCGGGTGTGATTCTTCAATCAACCAATAAAAGTTTATCTATTACAATGTCTTCTCTAAAGTCCTTTTCGTGAAACTTACAATTACATTAATTTACATAAAACGATAAGATAAAATAGTAATTAGTAATTCGAAATAAAGAAAAATAAATCAATAGTTTACTACATGTAAAATCGTCCTTTAGGAGAACGAGTATAACGTATTTCGTATATCCAATATAGACAGTAAT
>BSQZ01000001.1:12836499-12871499 GCA_033239005.1 Lamellibrachia satsuma | reverse complement strand
TAAACAGTTTTGTGTCATCCGCAAATTTCAGTACGTTACTTGTTATACTGTCGTCCAAGTCATTGATATAAATTAAGAATAATATAGGTCCTAATACTGATCCTTGAGGTACCCCACTCAAAACCGATTTCCAATTTGAAACTTCTCCATCTACTACAACTCGTTGTCTTCTGTCAGTCAGCCATTGTTCTATCCAGTCAGTTATGCTATCCCCGATACCATGGACTTTTAATTTAAGTAGTAATCTTTGATGTGGCACTTTGTCAAAAGCTTTCTGAAAATCTAAGTAGATAATATCTACTGGCGATCACACGTCTATCCACTTAGTGATTTCTTCCAAAAAACATAACATGTTTGTTAAGCATGACCTCGCTTTAAGGAATCCACGTTGAGATGAATTTAATAATTTATGCTTAACGAGGAAGTCCACCATATGGTCTTTAATTAACCTTTCTAATAATTTACAAATCACTGACGTTAAACTCACTGGTCTGTAATTCTCTGACTTATTTCTCGAACCTTTTTTAAATAATGGTATGATGTTTGCTTCTTTCCATTCAAACGGAACAACTCCCTCTTTTAATGACAAGTTGTATACTCTTGCAAGTGGTATACTGATTTGTTCTACTGTTTCCATTAGTAATTTTGGAGGAATCCCATCCACTCCCGGTGATTTGTTATCCTTCATTGCCTTTATTTTCTTAGCTACCAATTCTGGAGTTACAACTAACGGACCTAAATAGTCAGATTTAGCCCCCTGAAATTTAGCATTAGCAACTGGTAATGAACTAATATCTTCTTTGGTAAACACTGAACTGAAGTAACCATTTAGGTCTTCCGCCATTAAAAACCCCTGTGATATTATATTTCCAGCACTGTCTTCTAGAGGTCCAACCTTGTCTTGTACGTTTTGTTTACTCTTGACATATGCATAAAAACTCTTGCTGTCATTTTTTTATGTTACATGCCAGTTTTTTTCATAGCTTCTTTTAGATTGTCTGATTTCAGTTGTAGCTGCATTAAGTGCCTCCTTGTATTTTGCATAGTCTTCTTCTTTTCTGGTACGCCTATAAACCCTCCACATAGTTTGTTTTAGCATTATTTTTCTAATTGCCTCTTTTGACAAGTGTTTCTTTCTACACCGTTTTCCTTGTTTTTGGAAGGGAACAAATTTATCGATGATACTCTCAATTTAATTTTTTTAGAATATTCCAACATTCAATTGCGGTCTTATTCATCAGCATGTTATTCCAATCTAGCTTTGCTAAGTATTTTCTCATATCTTTGTAGTTACCTTTGTGGAAGTTTCTCTTGTACGTTTTCTTATTTTTACTTTCTGATTTTACATTAATGTCAAAATGTATTTGATTATGGTCACTATTACCCAATGGTTCAAATATTTTTACATTGTCCACTAATTCTTTTTGTGATGACAAAACTATATCTAATACATTTTCTCCCCTGGTTGGTTCTAGTACGTGCTGAGTAAAAAAGCTATCCTGGATTAAACATAGAAATTGTTGATCCTCAATCCCTGTGCTCTCTAGAGAATTCCATCGTATGTGTCCATGGTTAAAATCTCCCATTATGATACATTCCCCTTTACTAACTTCCTTTATAGCGTTTTTATTTTTGTGTTGTCCTCTTCGTTTATGTTTGGACTTCGGTAAACTAATCCAATAGTTAATTTTGAATTTCCTGAAACAATTTTGCACCAAACAGCTTCATCGCAATCTGCTTCCCTTTCTAGTTTTATTTCATAAGCCTGAATAGATTCTTTATCATATAAAATAACTCCCCCGCCCCTTCTTCCTATTCGATCTTTCCTAAACATTACGTATCCTGTCAGTCCTAATTCAGCATCTGTTATATCTATGTTGGCCCATGATTCAGTTATACCAATTATGTGAGGGTCAATATCTTCTACCATAATGTTTAATTCGCTTTTCTTATTTACTATGCTCCTTGCATTTAAACATACGCATTTATAACCTTTTTCAGAGATGTTTTTCGGATGATTTGATATTGGTTTATCTGTGCTAGTGGTCTCTTGTTCTGCTTGAGACACCTCTAGGTAACCCCCCTGCACTTCTAGTTTAAAGAATGTTTACTTCCAAAAATATTTGTCATTGTACCCAAGTCACTATCTACCGCTGCTGAAAGTTTGTCCGCGAAAACTGCCGCCCCGTTTCCACTTAAATGAAGCCCATCCTTCATGTACATATCAGCCCTCCCAACAAAACTTCCCCATAAATCCACAAATCAAACTTCCTCTTCCCTACATAGCTTCTGGACTAACATGTTAACTGCCATCCCCCGACAATTTCGATATTTGTGACCCCTCCTGCCCATTACAGGTAAAATCCCTGACAGTATTACCTGCTCAACCCGCGTCTGTTTTAGTGTTCTGACCAACTGCCTATATTTCCTAACTATGGCAGTTGTACCCTCCCTCTCTACGTTATTTGTCCCTACGTGTACTAAAACAGATCCACCCTTACCCGAGCCTACGATGTTTTTACCCTCTCAGTTATCGCCTCTATTTTGGCTCCAGGCAAGCAGACCACCAAATCATCTCCCTTGTTTAAGACTCTGTCGGTCTTCCTAACTATCGAATCCCCCACAAACACCCTCGCTCTCTTCCTCACCCCTTCTATCACTGCTGCAGAATAACTCTTCCTTTCGATCCCCTCCATCACATTCTGTCCTGACCCCTTCCCTCCTGTCTCCCCCACTTCCCACTCCTTTGCTCTTGTCTCTCCCACTCCCCTCTCCTTCACTCCGGTCTCCGCTACTTCCCTCTCCTTCACTCCGGTTGTCTTCCCTCCCGTCTCGCCCACTCCCTTCTCCTTCCCTCCTGTCTCCCCTACTCCCCTCTCCTTCACTCCGGTTGTCTTTCCTCCCGTTCCTTTCCTTCCCGTCTCCTTACGTCCTGTCTCCCTACGACCTGTCACCTTCCCTCCTCTCAGCTTCCTCCCAGGCTGAGGTGACCTCTCCCTAGCATCTCTTGTGTCTTTCCCCACTTTATCGTCTACTGTTCCCCCACTGGAACTACTGGCACAACCCCCCTGTTCCCTTCCCACCATTGCCACAACGAGCAGCCTCAGCTCTTCCAACTCCACCTCTAGTTCCTTTTCCTCTTTGTGCATCCCCTACACTCAAAACTAAAAATATCTGCCTGACCTCAGCCCAGGACTTCTCGCATCCAGACTTGACGAAGTCCACCCAGTTACTGCAACTGCCACAAATTAAGTGCCTTGTGGCCTTTAACTGCCGTTTGCAGGGAGCCATCATACAATTTAGTTTTAATTAGTTTGCTACGTTAGCCTTGAATAAGGCTGTTTTTGTGATCAAAAGAACACTTTAGGCTAATATACTTGTTAACTGCGTCTTCGATTAACCTCGCATGAGAAAAAAAAACCTGCCACCTAGCGAATACGGAGAACACTGTGTAACAAAACAACGAAGTCAGTGTGTACTAATTTACGCTAAAATCCTGCTGTTAATTCCTTTTTACCGAAAACGTTTACTACCACTATGTCAGATATTACCTCATGTATGTAATTTAAGTAAATAAATCACTTTATCTTATATATATATTAGCCAATGTAAACGATAGCTCGATGCACGGGTTGAATTCACGACCTGTAAACAAACTCCCTTTTATCACTCGTTGAGTTTGAATCCGGGAAAAAATACTACCTCTGTTAACAAAAACGGTTTATTCTAACCAATATTCAATGTTACTGACTATTCACTATGCTATCTCAATTTTCGAATTGTAAACAACCCTATTAACGCTCGCTGAATTCCCTGACAGAATCCGAAAATAACTTACACTAAAATACTCCCTCTGACTAATAATTAACAAAACCTGTTTCCTAATATATGTCTACAATATGTTTGTGTATAATATATATGCAATAGTAATACTTATTCTATTTGATATTCCGCGTATTTCTGTAAATGATCTACACCAAATTCAAGTTGCTGCACCAAGTCCAAGTAGCCGGAAGTGCTACAGCGGCAAGAGGAACAGCAGCAAGAGGAACAGCGGCAAGAAGAACAGCGGCAAGAGGAACAGCGGCAAGAGGAACAGCAAAGGAATCAAACGGCTCCCGCGGTCGTTACTAAAATTGTCTCTTTGTGATTTTTGACTAGCACCCATTGTCATCAGAGCCCATTGTTCTGGCGGAGACTACGTCATCGATGCACGACACGGGTGACGTGGACAGGTGTAATTAGTGCGCCCAGGGGAGACATGACGTCTGAAGTGCGTCATCCGCTTTCAATGTATGCGCTTGGACAAGGAGAATGCTCAGATGGTTCCAAGAGCTTGCAGTAATTTACGGTTACTCCCAAGAAATGTGCAGATAATCCCTATTTATACAGGTTCCTAGCTTGGCCGCGTCGAATAGTTGGTTGCTGTGACACGTGGAACCCCCGTTGTCCGAGATTATAAAATACGTGCATTAAAATTGTGAATTAAAAAATAGAAAGAGTGATACAGCACTAAAACTAATGTGTGTAACAAACATTAAAGTTAACAATATAAAGTGCCAAAGATGCTGAGGTTGCTAAGGTTTTCAAATCGCCCAAAACTTGGAAAGTATTCGATTGATGTGTGTTACTATGAATTTCGTTTTATGCTGTTTAACGCAGATGGAAATGTGTGTGTGTGTGTGTGTGTGTGTGTGCGTGCGTGCGTGCGTGCGTGCGTGCGTGCGTGCGTGTGCGTGTGTGGACGCGGGCGCGCGCGTGTGTGTGTGTTCGTGTGTATACGTGTGTGTATACGTGTGTGCGTGAGGTAAGTTTAATCAAGAGTGACACCAACATCGCTGATTCATTCACAAGGATGGTTGCATTCAACCTGTATCCGGTTGCTAAAGTGAACGTCAACTGTAGTTAAGCGTTCATTTGATACGATAATTAGCAGAACTTAAATATGTAAGTTTTGATCAGATGTTTTGATCAGATGTCTGTCGACCATATCCGATCTTAGAGGTTCCTTCTCAATTCGAATTTCTGCTAGTCTCGTTCAAATTAATTTTGCGAAAAATCAAACCTACCTGGTATCAACTGCAACATGCCAGCTCGTTTGTGCAACTGTTGTAGGTAGTTTTTGTGAACTCATCAGACAAACTATTAAATTAGTTAATGTTTGGTCAAACGTTAATTCGAGTGAAAATGGAAACGCTGAAAATTCATAAATTTCACCTTTCATGTGATCGGCGACAGGATGGAAGTCACGATCGAGATCGGGATTGACCCGCACAATGTTTACCATTTTGGACATCCATTATTTGGAGCCTTGCCAAATATAATGACTACAGTAAATTATTTCAATGATTTGAAAAAAATAGACTTCGGATGTTACATAGACTATTCACTCGCTACATACGGGGACATCAACGAACCGGATTTGTGATAGGCTAAATCAGTCGAGGATGGAGTTTTAAGGACTCGCAAATGTAGCACAATATTTAATTGGCGGCCTAACGGTAGATTTCCCGATTTAAAAAAGGGCATTTTATATTAGTATTTGTATTATTATTATTATTGTTGTTGTTGTCGTTGTTGTTGTTGCAATTGTTGCAGTTGTTGCTGTTGTTGCTGTTGTTGTTGTTGTTGTTTTTGTTGTTGTTGTTATTGTTATTATTATAACTATAATTATTATAATTAATATTATTACTACTGCCATTACTGTTATCATCATCATCATCATCATCATCACTGTTGCTAATGTTGTTGCTGTTTCCTTTTGTTGAGGCTCTTCTTGTTGTCGTCGTCGTTGTTGTTGGATGTTGTTGTTGGATGTTGTGCACGCACTGTGACAGTGGAATTGAGCAATGCAAGTCGTCGTTGTTGTTGGATGTTGTGCACGCACTGTGACAGTGGGATTGAGCAATGCAAGTCGTCGTTGTTGTTGGATGTTGTGCACGCACTGTGACAGTGGGATTGAGCAATGCATGTCGTCGTTGTTGTTGGATGTTGTGCACGCACTGTGACAGTGGGATTGAAGTTTTTTGGTGGTGACGTTCCCCAAAAAAATCTATACGCAATAGTATTTTACAAAAAAACGGCAGATTTCGTGGTAATTACGTTTAGTCGTGATTGAAAGAGGTACAAGTGTGCGCTGTGCAATAATCATAATAATCATATTCAGCGTTTGCGAAATAACAATAGTGGACGTGAAACTGACAAAACGCTAACCTCCTGATTACACGTATTGCGGTTAGACAGTCGATCGAGTACTGGTTGGACCACGCGTGTTCAACAGGTGCAATGGTGTGAATGACGTTATTAGCCAGACGAGGCTGTACAAAGACACTTACGGTTTGACTATGCCACTCCTGACTAACGATGCAATTACTGCTTGCTGACCACGGTCATCGCCGGCGGCCATGGAAGTGGACCAGCATAGACCTTTATTTTATCTCCCGCTACGATCCGTTCTATCTTTGACTTTGGACAACATTCCTACTTCGACCATGAGTTATTTTATTGATATCGTACTGCATGTACATATATTCTAGGGTAGGCCTAAATATATCGTGATAGGTGTGTTTCGTTGATCTGTGTACGCCCCTTGCGCATTTATTCTACTGTGAATATATCGTGGTACCTGTTTCTCTGATTGCTATACACTCTATTCACATCTATTCTAGAATGAATATATCGTGATACCTGTTTCTCTGAATGCTATACACTCTATTCACATCTATTCTAGAATGAATATATCGTGGTACCTGCTTCTCTGATTGCTATACACTCTATTCACATCTATTCTAGAATGAATATATCGTGGTACCTGTTTCTCTGATTGCTATACACTCTATTCACATCTATTCTAGGATGAATATATCGTGATACCTGTTTCTCTGAATGCTATACACTCTATTCACATCTATTCTAGGATGAATATATCGTGATACCTGTTTCTCTGATTGCTATACACTCTATTCACATCTATTCTAGAATTAATATATCGTGGTACCTGTTTCTCTGAATGCTATACACTCTATTCACATCTATTCTAGGATGAATATATCGTGGTACCTGTTTCTCTGATTGCTATACACTCTATTCACATCTATTCTAGGATGAATATATCGTGATACCTGTTTCTCTGAATGCTATACACTCTATTCACATCTATTCTAGGATGAATATATCGTGATACCTGTTTCTCTGATTGCTATACACTCTATTCACATCTATTCTAGAATTAATATATCGTGGTACCTGTTTCTCTGAATGCTATACACTCTATTCACATCTATTCTAGGATGAATATATAGTGGTACCTGTTTCTCTGATTGCTATACACTCTATTCACATCTATTCTAGGATGAACATATCGTAATACCTGTCGAAGTGTTGATCAATAAAACGACCTTGATAAACGCAACTTGTTTGTTGTTTTCACGTGTAATAGTAAAATAATAAATTGCGTACGATGTAAAACAAGCAAACCAGGTCCGTAGCCAGCTTTTCAAAAGGGAGGGGTTAATTTTTCCCCAACACAAACTCCAGGGGCTCCACAAGGTCATGCGGGGCCATATTGTCTTACTAAACTCCAGGGGCGCAACACATTTACACAGGGGTCACATTTTCCCACACAGAATACAGGGCGCGCTACAAGTTCACACGGGGGATCATATTTTCCCAAACAGAATACAGGGCGCCCTACAAGTTCACACGGGGGATCATATTTTCCCAATACAGAGGGTGCCACAAATACTGTGCACAAAGCAAGGCAAAGCCTGCGTTTTCTTTTAGAAACACGCTTACATTGTTTATAATTGATAAGAAGCAGTCAAAATGAAAATTGCGAAGTCAAAAGTGACGAGAAGCAGTCAATTTATGAAAAGCTCAGTCACATGTCGAAGTCTAAAGCCCGCAGAACACTATCCGATTTTCGTCGGCCGACAAATAATCTTCAGTTGTCGGCTAGTGAGTGTGCTGCGAATTCCGACAATATCGGGGCTTGTCGGATAATATCGGACAATGCTAGATCTCAGGACGTCCTGCGGGCCTTGTCGGCTAGTGTGCTGCAGACTCCGACAATTTGTCGCGGCTCGCGAGATTAGCGACCAATAGGAGGCGTGATTGCGGTCACGCGCACAAATTTCATTTTAAAAATGGCAGCTCTCAGTGCCACTGCCACGACATCAAGCGAAATGTTGAAGTCGATGCCTTTACGATGTCATATCTGCTGACTACAGCAACGTAGTCGTGAAAGCGAGAGCCTGGCAGGAAATTTGTTGACAATTTGTTTGCTTTTCTGCGTCTCCTTATCTTCCGTAGCATAATTAAGACGAACAAAGCTAGCTTCTGTCTTCTTCTCCGCATCGCCGCCACGTGTGGTGTGAGAGCCGCCATGTTTGCTTAATTCCAAGTCGCGACAAAATATCGGCTAGTGTGTTGCGAGCTGATGGCCCGACAAATTTAACCCCGATGAAAAATTGGCAAGTGTGCTGCGGGCTTAAATTGATGTCAGATAAGCGCAGTCAAATGTCGAAATCGAGAGTGATTATTCCTAAAAGTTATGCCTTTGTGCAGAGTAAGAAGGAGATTGAGGAACACATAGTGCTACCTGATTGGTGGTTAGAGTAAGGAATCACCAGAACAAATGGATGGAGCTTAGATTGTGTTGCAGCAGAAACAAGGTGAATGACACCAGTAATCACACTGTGATTAATCAAAGAAGACTAAAACTGCCCAAAGTTAGATACATTCTCTGAGCTGTGACTGAACAACATATCATTGTGCAAGTTTAGACCAGTATCGATTAAAGAAAGCTGGCAGTACAAAATGCTGGTTTCATGTCTTGCTGTATACACCTAAGCTTTGTGTACGTGCGTGCAAGCGTGCGTGCGTGCGTGCGTGCGTGCGTGCGTGCGTGCGTGCGTGCGTGTGTTACGAATGTGTGGAGGCCATAAAGCATGCCACTACAACAAAGAGAGTAATTGGCTTGGTAATTCTGCATTGTTTCAGTGAGCAGATATTTTCTGAAAGCATAACATTTTTTGCTTACAAGTCTTCGTGTTGTTTGAATAACGACTTAGCGACTGTCTGTACATTATCTACTGCTCTCTGGCTGTTACCAACTGACCACAGGAGACTTGTAGCACATTTATAGTTGGAAGAAGATTCTGTTTCAAACAAATCAGATAGTTTGAAACCCCTCTGAAACATGTAACCCCCCCCCAATAACACGAACATAATATTATGATTTTTTTATAAACGTGAACCCCCTTTTTCAAAAATGTTAACCCGCTTGTCAAAAGCGTGACCCCCTCCCCAATATCATTCAGTGTTTTTCATAAAAGTGAACATCCTTCTAAAAGAATAATATGAAGATAATATTATTTTCATAAACGTGAACCAGCTTATCCAAAAATGTGAACCCCCTTCTCAAAAAATGTGAATCATCCCTTCTCAAAAGCATGAAATCTCCTTATCTAAAGCGTTAACCCCCTCATAACAAGCACGAATCCACCAATAATATGAAAATAATATCATTATTTTCATATTATTAGAGGTTCACGCTTTTAAGAGGGGGCGTTCACTGTAAGGGGTCACGTTTGTGAAAAAGTGGGGTTAATATTTTTGGAAAAGGGGGTTCACAGAAAGGGGGTTCACATGAACCCCCTGAACTCCCTGGCTACGGGCCTGAGCAAACCCACCGCCAATAAAAACCTTGCCACCGAAGCGAAATATTTGTACCATGTACTAGGTGCGTCAGTCTGTTGCAATCTAGATATCATGTTTCTGACCGAATGACTACAATTCGCTTTGACGTGAACGCAGCGTTTCTAGTGACATCTCAGAAACATCGCCAATTATGTTATATCGCGGAGCCAAATTTCCACCTTGGTCAGATATTTGTTATTTCACATTTACCACAGATCGTCATAGACCGCTCGTTGTGTTATAGGTAACCAGAGTAAGCACTGTCGGCGACACGAACGCAATGACGTGTGTGGCAGATAAAACGACAATCGCACCTGTTGCTGACAGCTACGAAAAAGAACCGTACACACAAACAGATCGATTTTCATGCTAAGCGAAATTCGATTAGATCATTCATTCGAGACGCGCTTTATGCATATATGCACGAAAGGTTAATTCTACTATAACAACGTCAATCGATATGTTGCCAATTAGTCATCTGCATGTTTGTTGCTAGTCACATACAGTTACTAGAAAACTGTCTCTGAGTAGAGATGCTGCCAGAATACGGGGTCTATATAGGAGGCTAAGATTTGCTAGGCATTACTACATGACGAAATGGGATCTGGGACGACACTGCGGCGATGTTTGCTATGTGCAAATTTGTAAATTGGTTTTGAAGAATATCAAGAAAATACCATTTCCATTTCCCCCCCAAAAAAAAAATACAAATACACTAATCCGGCCGATATACATTTGAATTTCGTCTAGAAAATATCAATTTGTACACTAACTGATTTGTTTCATTTCCATACTTGATGTTACACATGTCATATGTGTAACATAACCTTTACGGGCCTACATCGCCAGCTGTAATCGCGATGTGTTTTTGTCTAGTCAATATTCGCTGTTTTCGCTGCAGTGTTCTCAACGATATTTACATGTCATTTAAAGTCGTCTGTGTTGTGGTGGACCGGGTGTGATATATATATATATATATATATATATATATATATATATATATATATATATATATATATATATATATATATATATATATATATATATATATATATATATATTATGATCTTCTCAGTACGCCAGCTCCAGGAAAAGTGCAGAGAACAGGGAATGCCCCTCTACGTGGCGTTCATTGACTTAACCAAGGCCTTCGATCTTGTCAGCAGGAAGGGACTCTTCCGCCTACTTGAGAAGATCGGCTGCCCTCCCAAGCTACGCAGCATGGTGGTCTCCTTCCATGAGAACATGAAGGGTACATTTGTGTACGATGGTTCGACATCGGAGCCCTTCCCTGTCTGCAGCGGTGTCAAGCAAGGCTGTGTCCTTGCTCCAACATTGTTTGGGATCTTCTTCTCCCTCCTTCTGTCATATGCCTTCGACTCTTCCTCAGACGGTATCTACCTGCACACCAGATCTGATGGGAAGCTGTTCAACCTGGCACGTCTGCGTGCCAAAACAAAGGTGACAGAGGTATACGTCAGGGAGATGCTGTTTGCAGATGATGCAGCGCTCACTGCCCACTCAGAAGAGGCCCTTCAGAGGCTGGTCGATCGCTTTGCACATGCCTGCAGTGAGTTTGGACTCACAATCAGCCTGAAGAAGACGAACGTCATTGCACGGGATGCCATCCAAGTCCCCTCCGTCAAGATCAATGACTACACCCTAGAGGTAGTAGAAGACTTCACCTACCTCGGGTCAAACATCTCTAACAACCTTTCGCTGGACAAAGAGATAAACAGGCGCATCGGAAAAGCCGCATGCACTATGGCCAAGCTGACCAAAAGAGTATGGGAAAATAAGATGCTCACTGAGAACACCAAGATGAGAATCTACCAGGCCTGTGTGTTGAGCACCCTCCTCTATGGCAGCAAATCGTGGACAACATACATGTGCCAGGAGCGCCACCTCAACACCTTCCACATGCGGTGCCTCAAGCGTATCCTCGGCATCACCTGGCAGGATTGTATCCCCTACAGCGACATACTGGACCGTGCCAGGATCCGCAGCATGCATTCACTGCTGAGCCAAAGATGCCTGCGCTGGTTGGGCCATGTGCGTCGCATGGAGGACGGCCGCTTGCCGAAATACATCCTCTATGGACAACTAACCAGTGGCGCGAGGCCAGTGGGACGCCCAGCCCTCAGATTCAAGGATGCCTGCAATCGTGACATGAAAGCCTGTGACATCAGCCCCAAAGACTGGGAAGCAGTGGCCGAAGACCGCACTGCTTGGCGTCAGGCAACACGCAGAGGCATTGAAAGGGCAGATGAAAGGAGACACCAGCATGCGGCGGAGAAGAGGATGCGGCGAAAACAAAACGCAGCACTACCACCAATGTCATCCTGTTTCGTCTGCTTTGGCTGCGGAAAGGACTGCTACTCAAGAATCGGCCTTCACAGCCACAGTGGACGCTGCCAAAATTTGAAAAGTTGACAAATTGACAACATGGCGCATCAGCATCGTCTCTTCAAGACTACGCTCTGCCTATATATATATATATATATATATATATATATATATATATATATATATATATATATATATATATATATATATATATATATATATATATATATATATATATATATATATATATATATATATATATATATATATATATATATATATATATATATATATATATATATATATATATATATATATATATATATATATATATATATATATATATATATATATATATATATATATATATATATATATATATATATATATGATGTTAACTCGAAAAACGATGAATCCGTGAATGGTGCTGCTACGAGTGTTGATGTTAATTCGAAAAACGATAAATCCGTGAATGGCGCTGCTACGGGTGTTGATGTTAATTCGAAAAACGATGAATCCGTGAATGGCGCTGCTACGAGTGTTGATGATTGATTTGTTATTGATTTTAAAAAGCATGTTTGCAAACGCATCACAGTTACACCAGTTGCTCTTTGTTTTGATAACTATCATTACTAACGAAAGTTCAATGTACTGTCAACGATAAATAGTGATAGTTCAATTAACTATCAATAGCATTGTATCGCCACATGGACAATAGCGATGCATTGATAGTTATGTGTATTGGTATACTCCTACTCGTGATCCTGTTCACAATATGTTTTCGGGGTGCGGGAAATCGCTGATAGAAGATGTCAACATAAAATCGTCGGCACTTTGTTTGTTTACTACGATCATGGAAGAAAACTAACGGTCTGTGCACTGTTCCGCCCGATAAGGCGGCATCCGTGGCCTGATGGACGTAATCGATATCTGGTTAACTGACGACAGTTTATGCCTATGCCAAGTGTATAGGTAATTCCTACCCTTTGTATATCCGGCGTGTGTCCCGGTATGTACCTAGTGTATGACCAATGTATGCCCAGTGTATTTTAAATGTATATCCAGTGTAAGTCCAGTGTATGCCCGGTGTATGTTCAGTGTATATCCAGTGTATGCCCTATGTATGTTCAGTGTATGTCCAGCGTATGCCCGGTGTGTGCTAAATGTATGTCCAGTGTATGCCTGGTGTATGTTCAGTGTATGCCCAGTGTATTTCCAGTGTGCGCGCAGTTTGTGTCCGGCGTGCGCTAAGTATATGCTCAGCGCACAACCGTTGTATGTAAGGTGAATAACGCGTGTGTCCCCAGAGTATGTACATTGCACGTGTCATCTCGTGGCGTCAACATACATTCAATACACTAAGCACATCAAACAACCACAACCGCTTATCAATGACAAAACCCACCAATGTACCGCCCCGTTTCATAGCCTATAACTTGTTGACCACAACAGTAACCCAGCTATGACGTTAATCACTGGATGGGCAATCAAGTAATGCAGTCGTGCCAGATGTAAAGGCACCATTCATTATTGGACGTGTTTACGACGTGACATTGGCACCGGGGACGATAATCTGACCAATAAAACCCGGCCGATGGCCGTGCCGTTACGAATATGCCATACCTTCTGCGTGTTTCCCCTCACGTTCACATATATCGCCTTGGACGCCTCCATTGAAGTCCCGTTTCCCATTTCTCCTGTTCTTTCCGAGACGAAGCTATCCACGAGTTCGGGTTCACCTGTCAAGACAACGTCACGCTGGTATCTCGGCGACGTACCACACGGTCTGACTCCGATCTGTTGATGGTCGCGCAAGATGATGACGACGTCGCACGCAACGTATCGGCGACTCGCGTCACTGCGACCTGCTTGCAGGGATGAACAGCAAACAATGCCGACTAATTACGAAACCATGCTTACAAGGAAATCGCAGCGGCGGCTGGTGCGAACAGATTGGAACTGCCGGCGCTCCTCTAATGCGTCAGGTGCCTCAACCGGACCATCCATCAGCATCTCGCGAGCGTTGCCGTGGCAACCGATTAGTTCAATATCGCAACAGGACGACTGGCGTGCGACTATTGTTGCTGGCGACGCGCAGCGCGATCCGATAATGATATTAATACACCGGCCGCTACCACAAGCTTCCGATGAAAAGACAATGCATTAACAATTTGAGACAGCGCTCGCGGCAAGGGTGCACATGACGTGCAGCAGGAGATCTTGCTTTTGTTGAACTGCACAGAAGAAATTATTCCCTTCCATTAGATGGTATTGAATTGCGTGTGCGTTACGAAAGCGCCTCGTGATTAAGAGAACAACGCGCCCACGTCGCTTCACAGGTTCCGTATAAAATAACATGTTATTGTTAATTATGAAACGTCGCACATTCGTCGAACTACGCACGAAGATTCAGAGCATCGTACGCACTTTTAATTAGTGGCAATCACCCGGCGTATGACAGTGCTCCGATTGGGGTAAGGACATTTCCCTCGGGTGTTTTCCCCCGGTCATTTACTCTCCCCGAACGTTTCCCTCACTAAATTAAATAGGCGGACGTTTACCCTTCTTTATATTACGAACTATTTTATTCGGACTTAAAGTTAACGAACACATACATGACATCAATGTTACAGTATTCAGTGGAAGAAACAGCAGTTAGGAAGAATTAGACAGTGCTGAGATATAAACTCACAGCATCTTCTGTGTCTTACATTCTGGTCCATTGTGGCCAAATGCCATTGTATTTGCCATATTAATGCTGATATATATATATATATATATATATATATATATATATATATATATTCTAATTATATATTTATTTACTAATTAATAAATGTATAAATAATTACAAAGTGAGAAAATATTTGCCTTTTTTATTTCGTAATATTTCTTTATTAATAATATTAATAAATACAAGTGTAAATATACACACACATATACTGTGTTATTTATTTAGTAATGGTCCTTTACGTGTTCTTCTTCGCCGATTGACTACTTGCGTCAAGATTATGCTGTTGCGTCAGCATCACTGATTCAAGATGCCTGTGGACAATTGATATGTAAACGCGTGAAGAGAAGCACGACCGTCGAGATGGAGCAAACACTGTATCAGACTCATTTTGATCTTTTGTTACTTAAACAAAAAAGGGGAAACGTCCGCCTATTAACTTTAATGGGGGTAAATGACCGGGGGTGGGAACGTCCGGTGGGGATTGTGCGGAGGGAATGTCACAGGCACGCCCTCATAGACAGACGCACGCACGTACGCACGTACGCACGCACATGTTGGATCAATATTTGGATCAATGCTCCTGGATTAAAAGGAACGAACTGAAATAAAAAATGCAAGTTTTGGTTGCGAATGGTTGATGAGATATGTTTTGCAATATCATTGTTATTGTAAGTATGGATACCATAATTAACACATCTGATAATTGCAACGTCCAGTCAATATAAATTATATTCCCCTTGTAGTATTAGGACAATAAAATTAAAGAAAGGTAAGGAAGATATATTCATATAGTTTGCTTAAAGTAGGCTAGTTTGCCGTAAATGGGCTAGTTTGCCGTAAATGTGTATGATGCTATAAAACAGAATCACTGGAATGTTTTGTGCAATATTAAGCATTTCACTCTCGAAGAAATGTGAAGTTTTTGTGAATGGGTGGAATGTGTATGTAGGAATGTTTACACAAAATAACCGTTCATATACAATTAATGACGGCTGATCGTTGCATGATGGCAGCACCGAAAGAAGTTCATTTAGGGTGGCCACTCCCAGACGGCGCTAGCGTCGTTTATGCTCGAGCGAAAATGTAGGCGCAAGTACAGAATGAACCCACGTATGTTTGGCAAAGGTGTCGTGCATTTAATTTGATAAACCAACTACGGAAACAGTTTGGACTTTACGGCATTCTTATATGTATAGCCCACATTATATTATCTAGAAAACATGTGCATGGGTAAGATAACAGTTCATATACCATATTGTGGACTTATCATCGTTTTGCGTAATTGTAAAACGTACTATATTTGCTGTGTGGCAACAGTTACATCCTGTCGAATAAATCAACTGAAACTTGAGAATATTAGACACTGCATCCGTAGCAGAAATGGTAATTGGGTCTCCGAAGTAGACGTAGCCTGCTGCATCGGACTTGACGTCATTATAGCCTCGGTCACACCAGAGTTTTGAAGTCGACACTGCTGGAGGCTACCACTGCTGTTGTTTCCGTATCTATGACTGCGCAAACAAACAACATGGCGGCTTGCAGTGCTAGCTGATCGCGGCGGCGTCAATACGTAACGGAGATTGATGAGTATCGACTAGTCATTCGCCTTCGTCAGGATATAAACCGGTGAGTGGTACACGACGTAGAGCGGCCAGGAAACAACTTCGAAGTTGGTTTCTACGTGAACAATCAGCGGTTACTTGTTACTAGCACTGCCAACGAGCAGGCGAGCAAGTTTGAACAAGTTGTTTTGCCTTTGTTATATTCATGGCGCACCTGCTTATTATAGCGCACCGGTTTATTATGACGCACCGGTTTATTATGACGCACATGCTAAACTAAGCTGTATTTTATCTCCATAATTTGACTAGGAAATACCGTCTCCGGGTGGGATGTTAGCTGAAAAAAACTTTCATTTGATAATGAATTTTGCAAGACCAGTTGGTTAGAGCTATCCCAAGGAAACACGTTTAACTGGGTAATGTCCATGTGTTTTATCGAGTTGCCCTCTTTCCTGTTCTTGTTTGTATTTGTATATTTGGAATCGTCTTCAGCTGTTTGTGTGCAGTAATTATCTAAATCAATATCGAACACATTGCTTGTTGATGGCTAATAAATAATTGAACACGAACAATTATACATTAATGCAAACATCTCGACTGATCACAATACAGTCAAGTTAGTCGTCAAAACTATAATTTAGCACGACAATATAATTGGAAAAAATAATGTCATAATCAACCAAGGAAATGTTGTACTGTATTGCAGTGCTAATATAACCACCGATGTACCTACTGTTTTGACTAACCAAGCCAGTTCTTTGTACATAATGTATAATGCGCTAACTAATTTTCAGACCCTTGAATAGCCTCATTCAGACAATCACACATCACCTATTCAAGTTTATGAAGCCGATTTTACGAAACTATTATTTTATGTTGCACTCTACAAAACAATTGGAAATGCACTTACACTTACAAACAAACCTTTCGTATCCACTGGGTGTCTATGAACTGCTTAATTGTTAAATGATTTATTAAGTACGAATTTTTCGTCAGTGTGTGTGCATGCGTGCATGCGTGCGTGTGTGTGTGCGTGCGTGGTGCGTGCGTGCGTGCGAAGTTGTTATTCTTGTTGCAAAGTGCTTGATCTCTGATCCGACGAGGTATAGACGAACATAGACGGACATAAACGGATATAGGCGGACATAGGCGGACATATACGGATATGGGAGGACATAGGCGGACATAGGCGGACGGAGACGAGGAGGCAGAAAGAAACTGACACAGAAATGTAGACAGCGACAGTAAGATAGAAAGGGAGATAGAGAGACACAACTAAGTATTGTTATTGCTACCTTTACCACAGACATAATACCGTCACCCGCCTCTACCACCACCGCCACGGTCACCACCACAACTACTCCCGCCACGACACCCAGCGCCACCACCACCACCACCACCACCGCCACCTTCTCGAGAGTTGTCAAAATGGAGGCGCTGCTCAGTCAGTTTACACTCGAGACGAAGGAGGAAGTGAAACGTTATTTGGCAGAAAAGGAGATCCCACAGTTATTCGAGGTTAGTCACGTTCACAAACGCCAATAACACTCTACGTTCCGCCATGTCCAATAAATAAGAATCACGGAAAATGCAAAAAATATATACCTTTGTTTAGATGTACAGAAAACAGTTTCTGTGTTATTTGTTTAGCTGAATATATTTATAATTATGTTCCTTTTAACTTTGTACGGACAGTAGTTCGTCGATATTAACATGATTCATAAAGCGCATCATTAATACAAAAAGCGTATGTTAAAAAGACCAGTATAGCTCAGAAACTCTGCGTGTGTGTGTGTGTGTGCGTGCGTGCGTGCGTGCGTGCGTGCGTGCGTGCGTGCGTGCGTGCGTGCGTGCGTGCGTGCCTGTTTGCCACACGGGCGCGCGTCTGTTTGTACAACCTGAAACCAAACGTACACGCACGTTCACACGCACGGGACTGACTTGTCGAAACACCTATGCCTAACAGTAATTGCCTACAAGTCTGCAGTTGCCAGATCTGCGAGATAACCGTTGTTGTGTCTCTACGCGCCAGAGCATCGCGACAGGCTTGCTGTACAACCGACCCAAGGACCCGGCTCAGTTCGTGCAGGACTGTCTGGCGATCGTTCGACGGGGAGACTGCATCATCCGGTGGGATACGTTCCTCGACCTGTTGAACCCTCCCAAACGGCCCATCATCACCATAGACGGTGCGTGTCCATCTAAGCATTTATTTATAATATTTGTAAGACGCGTGTATAATTTTAATGATGAACTTTATAGTATTTTCCATTTTTCTATTTTTTTCCAATTTCATAATTGTGGAAAAGCTTAAGACATTGTGATGTTAAACTCTAAAATTACTTACCATGGAATTGATTGTTGTTGTTATTAAGATGTGACAATTAACTTTGATTTGAAACGTTTTTTTATGGTAAAGGAAATTACACAAATAATATAATATTATTAATAACATGATATACATTTTCTCTTAAACAAAGCTAAATAGTTTCTGCAAAAGTGGCTTGTCTTCTTCAGGAACTGAATTCTGGGAAAACGTAGTCATTCTTTTGCTCGCCAGATGGCGTGGCAAGCATGTTTTGTCACATACGTGTCTGAGTTGATATCCCTCTCGTCTCTATTCCTGGAGAGCAGGATAATAGCTACGTTGTCCCAGGACTCAGTTCATGCAGAAAGCAACCAACGGTTGCCAAAACGTCGTTGTGAGTAATTGTTATCGTTGTGTTTAAAGAATATCTACATTTAACTATTTCCACAACTAAATTAACACATTATTAATAACTTTACGTAATTTGGATTTTTCTGTTGTAGTCTAATTACACTGATGTTTTTCAAATATGCATTGTTTTTACCACACCGGTGAAATATAAGGTGTATGTGTTCTAGACAAAAAATAGCGACACGAGGTTACACACACCCCTTATAAAGGACATGTAGGTATACATGTTCGTTATGTTCATGTAGGCACACACTCCTTATATGGACATGTGTGCACATACACTCCTCATAGTGGACATATAGGTACGCACACCCCTTATATGGACATTTGTGCACATACACTCCTCATAGTGGACATATAGGTACGCACACCCCTTATATTGGACGTGTATGCACACACATTCTTCATAGCGGAAATTTGGGTACACACGCACTCCTTACAGTACACACACACACGCACGCACGCACGCACGCACGCACGCACACCCACACACACACACACACACACACACACACACACACACACACACACACACACACACACACACACACACACACACACACACACACACACACACACACACACACACACACACACACACACACACACACACACACACACACACACACACACACACACACACACACACACACACACACACACACACACACTAACATGAAATAACGTGAATTTGAAATAATGTAACTAACATCTGTTACAAACTCCGAACGGCAATCTAACCGCGAGTAAATATGGTTCAGTTTCAACCGTTGTCAATTGTTATTCAATCAACCATTGGTAAAATAGATGTCAGAATTATAAACATGATACAAATCGATATGACTTTACACCATCTACGGTGCTACAAACGACTACAACTAATGTGCACTCGGGTGAGGTGCTTAGGGGCTTTCTAAGTATACAACAAATTCCAATAATCCAAAAAATGGATAGGATTAACTCCATCCACCCATATCCCTGTTCACAAGCCCTTCACACGCATTGTCAATGCAGTGAATGGACTGTCGAGCAGCACAGCATTGTCAATGCAGTGAATGGACTGTCGAGCAGCACAGCATGCTTACCGCTGAAAAACCTTTCCAGTTGTGTTTGATCATCCTCTTTAACTACCTACTCACCTACATCGAAATTGTTTTTGGATTATTGACTTTTTTATATTTACAAAACCCCTTACACATGCCACTTTGTGTCTTTAGAGATGTGTTAGCTACTGCAGTTTGCACATCAAAGCAAAGCAATCTATACACGTTCGCTCTCGTGTTGTGGTTCTCGGGTATTCCGCTATGTGCGCCACTCCGTCACAGTGGTTTCACATCCACCATGTGGAGCCACTGTACTTACAACGGATATACAACGATTTCCATTGGTTAACTGATACATAGCAACCTGGGATTTTGCATAATTGAAATGCCAAAATTATAATTTTTTTAATTTGTACAATTAGATTAACAACGTCATACAACAAGTAATGGACGTTATATTACACCTTTGAATATTTATTGGTCGGTCTTTTTTTACAAAGAGCTGTCTTTTCATATGTCGTAAAACAATGTTTTATTTCACCGCCAAGTCATGTATTTTCGAAGATATTAAGAAATGAACGACCACGACAGTAACACGTCTTGTGTGGATGCTATTATTAACCAACCGATACGCTACGAATACTAATAAATTCATTGTCGCAATGAATTCAGGTATTCAATGAAATCGTTGTACACCCCACTTAAACAATGAATTGAATCTTAGCTAAGCGCTGATCTTTTGAGTCTAAATTGGAAAATGTTCGAGCAGTTGACAGTTAGATCCCAGGTAGCCAGTTTTTCTAGATGGTACAGACGATTGTATGACGGTTGTCGGTTGTATTCGGAACATACTTAAATATAAAGGTAAGTTCATATATATATATATATATATATATATATATATATATATATATATATATATATATATATATATATATATATATATATATATATATACCGCGGCATCCAGTCATTCGGACAGCTCAATACGATTTACACTTCACCCCCGGTAGACATATTCATTCCAACACCAACTCAACTTCTCTTTGAAGCTTTCAGACATACTACAATTACTGCGCGAAACTATTCGTTCACAGCTACTCATCCGCCACTATCTACAACCAGGCACTTAGCTATAGGCTACAGTTGAGTGAACTGATGTATTTCCTAATTGCAATCTATTGTCGGGTACTATTCCTCTGCTTACTGAAGCAGTCTGCCATACCATTATCCAGAACCATAAATCTGTTTATTACCTTCATTCTCACGAATACATGTTGTGCCTCTTTTCAAAATTATGAATTCGTTATTTTACGCTAACAATAACATCGTATATCACAAAGGAGTGCATTAAAGAGGCTGTGACACATATAGACCCTTTCTAGTAGCCGAGACTCTACGGCCAACGTCCAGTGAATGTAATTACATTGACATTTTTAGTGTTTTCAGTTTCTTAGGTTTCATTAGAAACGGAGATTTTATTGCGACCACCTATACGGTATGGGCATTTTTAAACATGTGGCGTCATTGTATTAGTAATATTAATTAGTACAACACGGATTACAATGACGACATCGACTACATAGCAATGTTAATAGTAATAATTAATAATAATAAAAATAAATAATAGTAATAACAGTAATAATAATGTGGTTGTAGTCATTATGCGCAATGTGCGCGAGGGAGTGCCCGCGTGTGTGTGCGCGTGTGTGCGTGTATGCATGTGCGTGTTTGTTTGCGTGCGTGTGTGTGCGTGCGTGCGTGCGTACGTACGTGCGTGCGTGCGTGCGTGCGTGCGTGCGTGCGTGCGTGCGAGTGTGGTGTGCGTGTGTAGAGGTGTCTGAAGCGGTCTGAGACGTCTTTGTCTGTTTCAGTCGCCGTCTAGCGCCATCAGCAGGAACTACATGGTCGTAGACATGAGCTGAACTACTACAATCAGTGAAGACTCCTGGCGCCTCGGTAAACTCCTTCGCCTTCCGGTTGTGACCAACGTGATTTGGCCAGCTGCTCGTGTCTGCCTGGTTTACACGAAGTGACAGAAAGCAAAATAACAGAGCGTTGTACAGACTGGACAATTTGCGAGTCGGTATATTACACACAAATGGAGGTTTTTTTTAATAAACAATGACGCGAATTTACTGTTCCACGTTTAGTAATATTCATGATGTTGGTAATACAACTGCGTTCGGCAAACAGTGTCGTCTTTAACTACGTCGTGACGTTGCGATGAAAACAACAACTGGGTGCGACGTGAGAACTGGGTTGACGTCATCTATATATTGACGTCGTAGCATGGGTTGACGTCATCTATTTATTGACGTCGTAGCAACCGGATTAACCGAAAGGCGTGCGGGCAGCTACTCGAAGTAGCGTTAACGCGATGTCTGCACTATTGTCAAGTTTAAGTTAACGAAAGGTTCATCCGGGCAGCTACTCGAAGTAGCGTTAACGCGATGTCTGCACTGTTGTCAAGTTTAAGTTAACGAAAGGTTCATCCAATGTAATTGTAATTACAAGTGTTTTGTTGTAAGGTGTTTTTGTGCTCTTGCCGATAAGTCAGATTCAACGATCCATAGCGTGAAATTCCAAACAGATTCGCCCCGTAGCCCAGTCGATATATGCGTCTTTGTATGGCGTCCATCGTACCCTTGTCCCTTCGCTACGCGCACCGCGACTATAGTTGGTGCTACAAGTATTATGCCCATGTCGCCCCGTCACTACGAGTGTCATGGTCCGGAGATCGTGATGCCAACGTAGTTGGAGTCCCGACTTCCGGTACTGGTGAAGTTTCTGGCGTCGTTGTTGTCGTTGCAGCTGCCACTGCTGCTACTACAGCTGCTACTGCTGGTGTTATTGATCCCGCCACTTCTGATGTTGTTGCTGGTGTTGTTGCTGGTGCTGTTTGTTGTGCCGTTGCTGATCCGCCAGAACTGACGAAGCCCCTCTGGCGGCGGACGTAGTACGCGATGGGCAGTGCGAGGCAAGCAACGACGATAACAGTAGCAACGACAGCGGCGACCACGGCATCGGTGGCAACAGCGTCACCACCGCTGTCTCCCGGCACAACCGACGTCGTCTCTGGTGTGGTCTGCTCGCCCGAGGTAGAGACGGATACCGTGGAGGGGCCTGGTGTTGCAAGGTCTCCTGCCGGACTGTCCGACTACTGCGGGAATTATAAATACTCAAGTCATTATGCATCACACTCCCCCAACAGTGACGCTTCTTACCATACCACAACTGCCACAATCTGATTATGAATTCATGATGGACGGTTGGCAGAGTGGTATAAAACATTAGTAGGCAACTTGTTACACACAACATTTTTGCATCAATGTGAGACGTAAAATAGTTCCTTACAAAAACTAACGTTATTGTGTTTCAAGTCAAATTTCAACGCAAAACACTATCCACATATGTAGGTAATTGAAATTGAGATTTTTGACATCTAATAAACTTTTACAAAATGAAATAAATATGTGTACAAAGTGCACATAACACATAAGTTGTGGCAGTGGTGACAAGATAAATTGTTCACGCATGCACATAGATTGATTATGAATGCAAGGTAACAATGCACGAACATGCGTATACACTAGCAAGCATGCGTGTACACTACACGTACGCACACACGAACATTACACACAAAACATGTTTCCCATTACATACTCACGTAGCATTGTTTAGGAGAGAAGAGAAACGGTTTAAGACAACATTCCCTGGTCAATATCTCAATGATGTGCATAAAATGGACACTATATCAATGAACAACATTCCGTAGATTTTGAAAGGTGCGTGTGTGCTTGCGTGCGTGCGTGCACCAGAAACGTGCGTGCGTGCGTGCGTGCGCGCTTGCGTGCGTGCGTGAGTGCATGTAAGTCTGCAACGGTACGATTTAATGCACATGTCTGCAACATTTGCTTTGGCGACAAATATTGCAGTGCGTATTTGCAGCATTGAGTTTTCTGGATGACACTAACTGTGACTGACATAACAGTGTGATTTCCTGTGGTTGTGCGCACAACAGATACTTCCGCCATGTTTAACTGCAGCCAATGGGAAAATAGGAACAGTAACTTGCCCAGACATGGCGGCTGTCGAGCTTCCGGTCTCGATCGTTCTACTCACCCCGCACATGGCACTGTATGGCTGACAGATGATAGTTCCACGGTAGACATCTAATTGGGTCCTCGCTGTTACAACCAAAATCTGGCCTGGCGCCAGACAGCGGTACGACTGTGTGAACGTGTAGACCAAGTATCCCTTGGAACGGGTCACATCGCAGGCGACCTGAAGGACATGTCCCACACGTATAGATACGTCTGGTTGCTTACGTGACGCATGACGCACGGGGTCAACTTGTTCATAGACGTACGAACTGTGGACACGTATGAATCTTGAATATTTCCGCTGAGGGCGACTATTGGGGATAGTTCTACTATTGTGGTAGTATCACGATAGTATCGCGATAGTACCACGGAATAGCGAATAGCCAGAAACGTTCCAAAACCGCAGTTGATGGGTGCGTTATCGCGTAGCCTTGGAGGTGGCGGTATCGCGTAGCCTTGGAGGTGGCGGTATCGCGTAGCTTTGGAGGTGGCGGTATCGCGTAGCCTTGGAGGTGGCGGTATCGCGTAGCTTTGGAGGTGGCGGTATCGCGTAGTCTTGGAGGTAGTTGATTTAAAATCTGAATCCGTGAGTGGCCTTACTTTATTCGACAAATGTTGATGTTAGGTCGATAAATAAATAAAATAATTAAATAAAATTGAAAAACACGTTTGTTTACATTATCACAGTGACACGAGTAGCCCTACTGAATTGTTTTCCAGCGATCGTTACTATCGATAGTTCAGTGCACTGTCGACGATTATTACCAATGGTTCAATTGACTATCGATAGTATTACATCGTAACACCAACTATTGCGATGTATTGATCGATAGTTGTATGCATTTCCTCCCCCCCCCCCATTCCCGGCCATCCTCAGATATACAGGACACGTGGCTAACGAAGGCCGACGTAAATGTGGCAAGATTAGCCTTACCCTGTAACAGCCGCTACCATAAAACCTGGGTCGATAGGTTCCTTCATCGTCCGTAACGTTCCACTGGTCCGCATGCTGGAAGCACATAGACGCAGGTCCAAACCCCTCTGCCTGACTGTTGTGGTCAGGATCTGTAACATATAACAGTTATTCTGGTTACACAGACCCACAGTGGATCTGTAGCATATCAGTCACGTTGGATCAAAAATATCTACTATGGATCAGTAGTACACCAGCCAAATTGGGTCACACTATCAATAATGGACAATACATGCTTGCCCATCGCTCCGGCATAGGGGTCAGACCACAGTAGAGAATTGCATTGGTAGCGATGTTAACGTTTTGTCTGATTATAAGAAAACGTGACAATAAAAAATTCTGAAGATTTTTCACAGCAGCTGCCATCATCTCATTGACATGCTGATCGAGTTTTGTCAAAATCACATACCTCCAGCTCTTTTAAAATGCCCCGACGTGCGATGCCCGTCAATTTTGACAAAAATAGCCATGTATTCATGCGCCCACGTGGCCCATAGCAGAAAAATTCCCATAAATCCCTCCGACTGTTAAACTCTAAAAAATGCACCGTTTCACAGCCAATAGCTTCTACAAACAAACTTGTGAATATGCCTGCTCAGTTGCACTTATGTCACATCATATGAATTGTTTAAATTCACATGTCGCAATTTAATATGCCCTACATTCGTATGAAACAATAAACAGGAAGGTGAACAGTGGTCTTACCCCTATAGTTACCCATCATCGGTCCGGTATAGATACCTATCATCGCTTCGGCATAGTTACCCATGGCGTTTTCGGAAATCCAACACTGCGTGCCTCTGGTTCCGGTAAATGTGCGCCTCTTTATCGTCTGCAAGAATGCAGAACATTGGTAGCTATGTACATCGTGCAAGTGAGAAAACTGGTATGAGGCGTTTAGTTAAAGCGGCCTAGAATCGCAACGGTATTTCTTGATTGGTCGTGACGTCACACCCCCGATGCACTGGATGGTGTATTATACCTGATATTTCACAAACACTTTCTCATTCCGATTTGTTGTAAACTCGTGGAATTATTATCCTTTGACTTTCTCACAATTTCACTACAAAAATACGGATAGCCTTCACTATAAACTGACAGAGATAGTTGACGATAACATGCCAAGGAAAAACAGGACTATTGACAGCGACAGCGGCTTTTGTGGGGTGCTCGAGAAAAGGGTTTCTGAAACGTCTTCACAGCCACTGCCATTGTCATGCTCAACGAGTGTATTTAAAATCACTTACATCCAGCTCTTTTAAAACGGCGGCATGTGCTGTGTTCGTTATTATTTACCAACATGTCCATGCAATACTGCGCCCACATATCAAGTGGCTAAATTACTGTCAATCAACATTCCACCTTTTAAAATCTTGCAAAATGCCCTATTTCACTGCCATTACATTATACCACCAAACCAGCTAATATGAATACTCAACGGCACTCATGTCACTTCAAAGAATTTTTGTCAAATTTCATGTATCACAATTTAATATGTCTTACACTTTTAGAAACACAACAAGAAGTTCATCCTCTATTACGGGAGCGTGCATAATAACTGGGGTCAGATCGCTATTTTACTTCCAGGTTCATGACATACGAGTGAAGTGCCGTTGATTTTGAGACGGTCCTCCTTTCACTATATTTACTCCCTAATTTTTTAAACGTGGTTGATTTTCAGATATTCCAAATATATATTTGCGAACAGCATTAAAAACGTTAACATGGTCGCCAATTTGAAAACAAATAGTCTCTCCCCAACCACGGCGGAGATACAAACCTTGAGAAACGGACAGTAGTCGGCTGCTCGCGTTGAACCGCCATAGTAAGCAAGTTGCGAATTGGCGATGTGTGGAATGCGGACGAAGTTCTGTAGTCAATAAAACAAAACGAAATCATGTATCTGTGTACCCAGGTATTGTGTGTCCATTATATTCACACAGTAATTTAATTATATTATAATACCAAAACAAGACATAACACAAAACAATACTGGTTGTGATTTGCCAACCAGCTACTTGCCTGGTATTGAAGAAGTCGTTTCGTTGTGTATTTCTTGAGGTTGCATTGCACTAAGGAGTCTTTCTCAAGCGAGCACGTCATCCTCCTGGCTCGCACGACGTCGCAGTATGGCGAGATGGACAAGTTACTGTGAAGACAAGCGTCGCCCGCCGTTCAAGAAACATGTTTGCCTCAATTAGTACACCACTTGCAAAATTGCTTAACTTGTCACTAGAAGAAGGAATGGTTCCTTCATAATGGAAAGAAGCAAACATTACGCCACTATTTAAGAAGGGATCGAGGAACAAGCCAGAAAATTACAGACCAGTGAGTTTAACATCAGTTGTATGTAAAGTACTCGAAACATTAATTAGAGACCACATGGTGGAATTCCTTGTAAACATAATTTAATAAATACATCTCAACATGGGTTCCTAAAAGCAAGGTCATGTCTAACCAATCTCTTATGTTTTTATGAAGAAATTACAAAGTGGGTAGATAACGGGTCACCAGTGGATGTTGTCTACTTAGATTTTCAGAAAGCTTTCGATAAAGGGCCACACCAAAGATTGATACTTAAACTAAAAGCCCATGGTATAGGTAATGATGTAATCAACTGGATAGAAAAGTGGCTTACACACAGAAGACAGAGAGTAATAGTAGACGGTAAGATTTCAAACTGGAAATCGGTTTTGAGTGGGGTACCACAGAGATCACTATTAGGCCATATACTGTTTTTAATATATATAAATGATCTAGAAGATGATATATCTAGCAAAGTACTCACATTTGCAGACGACACAAAAGTATTCAGAAAGGTTACAAATGATACAGATAAACAAAGTTTACAGGATGATCTAGATAAATTAGTTAAATGGTCAGAAAAATGGCAAATGTTATTAAATTCTGGGAAGTGCAAATGTATACACATAGAACATGGAAATATGGACGAAGAATATAAAATGGCGGATGCTGTACTAGGTAGAACCACACAAGAAAAGGACTTATGAGTAATATTTAGTGCTGACATGAAAGTTTCAGAGCAATGTGGGAGTGCTGCTTCAAAAGGAAATAAAATTATAGGGCTAATTAGGATAACTATCATGTATAAGGAGAAACAGCTAATTGTACCACTGTACAAAGCATTAGTTAGACCACATTTGGAATATTGTATTCAAGCATGGAGGCCGTATCGTAAAAAGGACATAGACAAGCTAGAAAGAATACAACGAAGAGCAACCAAAATGATTCCACAATTGAGAGACCTTAGTTATGAAAGTCGCTTATTACAATTTGGTTTGACAACACTAGAGACCAGGAGACTAAGAGGAGATCAAATAGAAGTATTTAAAATAGTGAACGGTTATGAGGATATTGATAGGTTGATACAAAGTGATATAAAACATTAGTAGGCAACTTGTTACACTTAACATTTTTGCATCAATGTGAGACGTAAAATAGTTCCATACAAAAACTAAAGTTATTGTGTTTCAAGTCAAATTTCAACGCAACACACTATCCACATATGTAAGCAATTTTTGACATCTAATAAGCTTTATCAAAATGAAACAAAGTACAAAGTGCACGTCACATATAAATTGTGGCAGTGGTGATAACATAAATTGTTCACGCATGCACAGAGATTTATTATGCATGCAAGGTTACGATGCCCGAACATGCGTATACAATAGCAAGCATGCGTGGTCACTACACGTTCGCACACACGAATATTACACACAAAACATGTTTCCCATTACATACTCGCGTAGCATTGTTTAGGAGAGAAGAGAAACGGTTTAAGACAACATTCCCTGGTCAATATCTCAATGAAGTGCATAAAATGGACACTATATCAATGAACAACATTCCGTAGAATTTGAAAGGTGCGTGTGCTTGCGTGCGTTCGTGCATCAGAAACGTGCGTGCGTGCGTGCGTGCGCATATGCGTGCGTGAGTGCATGTAAGTCTGTAACGGTATGATTTAATGCACATGTCTGCAACATTTGCGTGGTTTTGGCGACAAATATTGCAGTATCACCTATAGATTGATAGAGTGACACATATATATATATATATATATATATATATATATATATATATATATATATATATATATATATATATATATATATGTACGTATATATATATATATATACATATATGTATATATATATATATATATATATATATATATATATATATATATATATATATACATACATACATACGTACATACATATATACATGCATACATACGTACATAAACACACACACACACACACACACACACACACACACACACACACACACACACACACACACACACACACACACACACACACACACACACACACACACACGCACACACACATACACATATAAATACACTGGTTATGATTGAACAACAGGATTAGCCTCATCGAGTGCTTTGGCTAAACCCGCCCAGAAAAGAAACCAAGAAACCATCGCTGTAGCGTTGGACGGACCCTGCCGTTGTGCAGTGTTTTGTAGGACATGCCACATAAAGAAAGTTTTGTTTAATTGCCCCTGCCTTGCTCGTCTTGTTTCCATCCAGTCGAGGCAGCTCTTGGTCACGAAATCGCAACCGAGTTCTTGGCCCCAAACGAGTTGTTCGGCCAGCGAGTAATTGACACCATACCACCTAGAACATACCACCTAGAACATAACATAACAACACCACCACTGTATTCAACGCCTGTATATCCAAATGTCTCTGACTGTGAAAATGTCATCTACGCTCCTCCATATAGCGAAAATAATCTCTAAGGAGATTACACAATTCAATACATACGTACATTAGTGCATGCGTACATCCGTACACGCATACATGCATGTGCGCACGCGCGCACGCATACACACACACACACACACACGCACACGCACACGCACACGCACACACACAGACACAGACACAGACACAGACACAGACACAGACGCACACGCACACACGCACACGCACACGCACACATACACACACGTAGGAATTGTTATATCGATTTTTACGACTAAACGCCTGATTTATATCATATTGTCCATGTAAATCAGAGAACCACGAGCTATCATCAGACCCACCCGGTGTCTTGTAACACGGCCAATGTCATGCGCGTGAAGACGGGATTCTGAGTCTTCGTCGCTGTCATCGCCTCGTTCTGGTAACACACCGTCAATAGCGAACAGTGGAATTCGAAGTAAATGTTTGAACTTAGTTTTAATATAGTTAATAACATTTAATTAACATTAATTTATTTGCCGAAAAGAAAACGTCAGCTCCGTGGGCGTGAGAGTACCTTGGACATGAACTGACACATTTAAACATTGAAATTCCACTTAAAAGTATTAACTTCAGGGTCAAATCAAATAACGTCTATAGCTGCACACGGGCACGCAAGCACGCCTATACGCACGACCCTCCCACCCAAAAAAAATCCATAGCGGTTGTGAAAAAACAGGACATAATAGTAGTTCAAACTCGATGATTTAGTTCAAAATGACATCAGGAAATAGTTCAAACTCGATGATTTAGTTCAAAATGACATCAGGAAATAGTGTCCAAGTTTAACAATACGGAAAATACTCAGCCGAAATTTATAGATTCGCACGCAAACAGCCCTATCCTGACCTCTGATGAATATACGCATTACATCACACGAACTGAGCAGCGTCACACGTTAATACGTCACATACGTCCTACCTCGAAAACTCTTTTCTCCCAGTGGGAAACGGCGGTACCCCGCGATCCCTGATTCTCGAGCTCTCCCCCCTCCAATGTGTCACAGCCGAAGTGAGCTCGGACTTCTTTCTGTTGTGCGGGCAACGACATGCCAACAGTGCGCGTGCGCGTGCGCGTGCGCGTGCGCGTGCGCGCGTGTGTGTGTTAGTGTATGTTTCCCTAATGGTAAATATGTTATAGCAACATAGATTAGAACATAATTAAATTAGATGAACTTTAAGAGAATTTATACGTTTAAATCATACGAAACTCAACATTATCCGTATCAGGCAATGAAACTCGTTGTAGATTCCCTTAATTATCAGTCGTATATTATTTTGTAGTTTTACAGTCCATTGAGGAATACAGAAGACAAGTGGAATTTATGATAAGGAAAGGGTTGTTTTCAAAGTACGAGAGTGCGTTTTAAAATCTTTAATTTTTTGGGATATTTAAAAATTTCGAAGTAAGCGCCATTTAATAATTCCCTATAGCGACAATGATAGTTAAGACGCAATCTTCGTAAATGCATTCCCATACTACCCTGCTGTTTTGGTCGAAGTTTTATACATAACTATTCAGCACATTATTGTGTAAATCAATTAAACAAGTGCCTAGTTTTTAAACACGAACTTACGACAACATTCGGTGTAACGAGCATCGTTACGTTGCGTTTGATGGCGCCAGACCGAACTCTCCAATGACTGCGTAGGTGTGTTCGGATCACGCGGTCACTCAACTCGTAGTTCCCACTACGCATGCGTCAAACAAACAACGACATTCGGTATTCTTAGACAGACCGCATATAGGGGTAAGACCACAGTTGACCTTCCTGTTTATTGTTTCACACGAATGTAGGGCGTATTAAATTGCGATATGTGAATTTAAAGAATTCATACGATGTGACATAAGTGCAATTGAGCAGGCATATTCACAGGTTTGTTTGTAGAAGCTATTGGCTGTGAAATGGTGCATTTTTTTGAGAGTTTAAAAGGCGGAGGGATTTATGGGAATTTTTCTGCTATGGGCCACGTGGGCGCATGAATACAAGGCTATTTTTGTCAAAATTGATGGGCATCGCACGTCGGGGCGTTTTAAAAGAGCTGGAGGTATGTGATTTTGATAAAACTTGGTCAGCATGTCAATGAGATGATGGCAGTTGCTGTGAAAACGTTTCAGAATTTTTAGTGGTCACGTTTTCTTATAATCTAAGAAAACGTTAACATGGCCACCAATGCAATTTTCAACTGTGGTCTGACTCCTATAGTGCCTATTTTTATGGCTTACGGTTTTATATATTTTATGACCAAGGCTTTATGAATTATGAAATACGGCCCGCGTTTGTTAATTGGAAAGTGAATAATAGATCATCGTTTCAATACATGTCGGAAAAGCGACTCTCGCGAATATGTTGGGGTTTGGACACACGAAACACATTCAAGGAACGAACGTTTTTGTGTGCTCTGGTTTAAGGTAATTAGGCCACTAGACATCGCTAAAATTCGGTGCACTAACGGTACTGATTAATGGGTGGTTGCCACTGATAAGACTAATTGCATATTTGAATGTCAACAATTTATTATGCCGTGGCAAATGTACTCACTTGGTATCACGATAGGGCATTCCGGTCTGAGGGTCCCGTGAGGAATATGGGTTCCCGGCGGCGTCTCGGAAGAACGGGTACAGATTTAAAGAGAATCCCTGAAAGACAGTCATTCATGGTGAATGGGGTTCTTGTGTGCGCGCACGCGTTTGTGTGCGTGCGTGAGTGCGTGCGTGCGTTATAGTAAAATGTTGCTGTGTGTTTGCAAGCCTGCGTGCGAGCGAGCGTGCGCGCGTGTACGTGTGTGCGTGTGTGTATGTGTCCTTTCTTGCATGCGTGGGTGCGTGCGTGCGTGAGTGCGCGCATGCGTGCGTGCGTGCGTGCGTGCGTGCGTGCGTGCGTGCGTGCGTGCGTGCGTGCGTGCGTGCGTATACTGGATTACCCGTGAGCGGTGTCGACTCGCTATGCTCAGCACAGACTTACGAGCGTGTGGATGATCTCGTGTAAGACTGTTGCCTTGACCCGCTGCAGGTCGCGGGCTAGTGTACTAATTCTCTTCGGGCAGAAGTTCACATGTCCAGCGACTGGCCTGAGACGGAGTAATAACCACGACGAGAGCACAATGCAGTGTGCATGACTGCGCCTATTCACTATGCATTCGGATTGTTAGTGTACCAACTAATTTAAAAGTTCTTTATGCTTTAATATTGATAGATATAATTTTGTTAACGAGGACTGTGTTATAAGTGTAGGCCTTACGCAACCTGATTTATTCATATATGTTATTATGCTACGTCAACCGGAAGTGAGTGTAATCAGCGTAAGCCAACAAAACTGTGTAGGTTATTAAGTGGTGATAAGATATTGAGAAGATGATAACAAGAACATAAATACTTAACACGAAGAAGGCGTAATAATATCGTGGATGCCGCACATGCAAATAAGGTTGTTGTACCTGTCTTGTTTCCGTTCGAGTTGACAGACCCGGGCGTAGGCAAGTACGTTGGCAGCACAGCGGTTAACTCGCACGGCGGCAACGTACAGCAAGAAGTCCGCGTTCGACACGCCGGCACCTCCAGTCGACGCATTCCCGTAGTGCGGACAGGCCTGGAAATATGTTTGTTGCAAATGAGGGCAATTCAACCTATGCACAACATGCAACAAAACTCTGTTTTAACAACATACGCATTGTTCGCACAGTGTTGCGAACAAGTGTACGTAAAATTATAAAGGATAATTCGATTGTTCTTAGAAATGATAGTAATGTTATATGATACATTATTAGAACGCTGCGCTAAGTAGATATTTGTTTACAGTAGCCATATATGAAAATTTATGAAGACATATGTAGTTAATTTAAGTATTGCAGCAAAACAGTAACATGACCTTATGAGTACATTACTTTAGTGTTTTCCTCTGAAGCCTTTTACCTTAAGGCTATGTGCGTGTTTAAATTTGTTTTAACATTGTATTGCAGACTGATTTGTTTGAATAAACGCTCTCGAATAAAACACCACGAAAAAGGGCGCAGTAAAGTGATCAATGGGAGACAGACGTACAGAAAATCAGAAAGTTGGCTAGATGGAGATACATAACAGCGACTGAGTGCGTGCGCACCTGGAGGTGGGCAGAAGGAACTATCACCTCGCCGCATTTCATTGAAGCGTAACACGCGGTTCTGCAGTAGCGAACACCTTCCACGAAGACGGTGTCGTTTCTCAAACATTTCCTGCAACAGACTCCACGTCCAACTTTGCACATTCATTTTATATACTATTTTCTCTCGATCCGATTATGTGTCCTTTCCTCAATGCATGCCTTCGTTCCTACCTGCCTGCCCGCTTGGCGACCTTCTCTCGTCTCATCTTCCTTTCGTGCAAGCGTCAGTGAGTACACGTGTGAGTGATAACGTCATATGGGTGCAGATGTGTGATGCGAAATGCAAGAATCAGAGGGAGAGAAAGATGGTGCGTGTGCGTGTGCGTGTGCGTGTGCGTGTGTGTTAGCGCCCGGCCCACAACTAGCAGTTAGAACCCAGGCTCGGCACACGCCCGCAAAAATACCTCAAGCCCAGCTCAGCACAGGCCCGCAAACTAAGATTTAGGCCCACGCCCGGACCAGGTCAGTTAACGTTTGGTACATACCCGGCGCGCATGTTTCAGGCCCATACCCGGCCCCTACCCACACGCCAAAAGCGGGTAAGCCCGCTGCCCACAAAGCACAAGCCTCCGATTTAGAAAAGATAAACATACTCTTATAATATAATAGAAACACAGATAAGAAAACATTACTGATATATACAATTGTTTGTGAGCATTGCGGAATGTCTACGTTCTCGTGAATACTGAATGAATACTGAGCTTGTCTGTGATAGTATACTACTTGCTCATGTTGCTGTTGAGAACCTAAACTGCTGAATTTGAAGCTGCACCTCCTCTTGCTAACGACGGTCCCTGCCACGATGAAGTTTCGCACCTTTTCACCAAGTGTTAACAGTCGACACAGCCACGTTACTGGCCAATGTTTTCTTACTAAGCAAACATC